>OU015492.1:155367418-155967418 GCA_907164885.2 Dolomedes plantarius
TTTGATATTCTAGTGATGTAAAAATACTCGTAAATTTCAGTTCAATTGTACACGACATTAAATAAGCCATAAATAGCCCCACACAGATTTGTAGCAGTCGCTTGAATTTCTGATGAACGAATTCATGAAGATAGAAAGATTCATCACGAAAACGATTTGCTCCAGAAAAATTTCAGAGACGCAACTCTAAGAAATCTCATGTTAACGATCGGGCACATGGATTTCTTTAAATTTACCTGGGAGATGTCAGTTTTTCCTCTTCTCCAGGGGAAAATAGTACATTCTTAAGAAACTGTAGTTTATCACGAAAATGTTTCTGAAGTTCATATGATATACGAGTATATTTATTCATATGAAATATTTTTTTTAAACGCAGGATAAAGGATAATTTCTGAAACGCCTTTGAAATTACGTTAAATAAAGAATGATCTCTCTTTTAGGTCTATTTCTGTTAAAAATGAAGACACTGCATTATTTTGTCTCTCAGACGAGACGTCACTAACTCCTTAACTATCTCCTCATGGCTTGGATTCTGATGCATTTTCTTAAATTGAGACCATAACTTTTACATACTTTCTTCCTCTTATCGCATATGTTTATTAATTTATTCTTCTACTTGTGTGTGTGTGATGATGATGATGATGATGTCACATCACGTAGTGGAGGAGATGGTGCTCACCAGTTTCGCGAATACTCAAACCAGGCATTACTGTTGATGGTAGTCATGGTCACTGAGGAAAGAACACAGAGATGAGATGCACCAAATTCTTCTAAATTTGCCCTTAAATTGACGAAATCGGTCTTTTCCCAGGAAATGCTTCGATTGAAGAAGTGTTATTTTTATGCATTATCGCACCTTTTATAAAAATAAAAAAAAAATTCAATAAATAGAAAAACTCTTAGTAGTTTTTAATAAATTATGCAGGTGTTATTTTGAGAGAGATTTCAGATTTTTTTTTCTGCACGGATAATCCACAAACGGGTAATTGAGAGTACACTGAATATATGTTTTAATCTGTGTGTGTGTGTGTGTAACAAAACAATGAGAAAAAACTCTTTAATTCTCATTTCATCATTTCAAAGCATCCCAGCGTTATATGATCCTTTAAACTACACGTGTAAGGATTTTCCGCCGCCAAGGTGTATCAGTAAGATGACTCTTTGCAGAAACAATTTTTCGTTTAATGATAAGGTAATGAGTAATGAAAGAAGAAATGTTGTCATCTACATACCACGTATGGTATGGCGGTTAGCGTCACAAGCTTTCACTGCATGGGCCCGGGTTTGAATCCTTATACAAGCGTGGATGCTTCCGTGCTGTGTCCTCTTTGGAAGTAATGTAGAATGTTCTATTGTGGGATCCCTTATTAAAGTAGTTTCCCGATATTGTAGCTTGTAGGAGCAAAAATCCGCTGAGTGTGTTTGCCCCCTCATTTAAAAAGTAATGGAATCTAGATAACATCTAAATGAGAATCTAAATGTCACTAATGGAAAAGGAATATCGTCGTTTAGACACCATGTATTGTATGGCGGTTAGCATCACAAGCTTTCAATGCCTGGGCCCGGGTTTAAATCTCTATAAAGGCATGGATGCTTCCGTGCTGTGTCCTCTTTGGAAGCAATGTAGAATGTCTTACTGTGGGATCGCTTATTAAAGTAGTTTCCCGATATCGTAGTTTGCATGAGCGAAAATCCGCTGGATGTGTTTGCCCCTTCATTTAAAAAGTAATGGAATCTAGATAACATCTAAATGAAAATCTAAATGTCCCTAATGAAAAAGAAATATAGTCATTTAGATACCATGTATTGTATGGTGGTTAGAGTCACAGGCTTTCACTGCATGGGCCCGGGTTTGAATCCCTATAAGGGCGTGGATGCTTCTGTGCTGTACCCTCTTCGGAAGCAATGTAGAATGTCCTACTGTGGGATCCCTTATTAAAGTAGTTTCCCGATATCGCAGTGTATATGAGGGAAAATCCACTGGATGTTTTTGCCCCTTCGTTTAATAAATGATGAAATTTAGATAGCATCTAAAACAGCGGTGGCCAACATGTGGCACTCAAGCTATCCTCAAGTGGCACGCAATTCATTTTCGACGAGGGAAAAAAAAAATCTGAAAATTTGCTGAAATCTAAAAGTTTTTTTTTTTTTTAATTGTTGGGTTTTCAAACCTGTTCTCAATTAAATAAGGGCACACATACAATAATAATTAGCTTATTGTAAAAACAAACATTTCTAGCACACTTTCCAATGAAATAAAAATAAATTAAAGACCAGAACCAATAACTAACACATCTTTATGTACACAAAATATGAAATTAAAAATATCCCTTTTTTCTTGTTTTTGTTTTTTGTGCTTAAAATATGGTTAAAAAAAATTATAAATATTTACTTCTGCTTTTCAAATGAAATTAAAATAACTACATCTCTATTAAAAAAATTATAAAATTTTGTTGCCGTGTTCGAAACTTACTAATTACTATATTAGTATATGTAAATTATTTTCTTTTATTTTGAAATTTTACTGTACGTAGAAGTAAGTTTCCTACTCTCCATTTATTTATTCGCCACTTCTTAAAAATCTAAATTTTTTACTTAAAAATTGAACATGAAAAATCGAAATATAGATAAAACTAAATGACAGTTACTGAACAATGGCTCTCCTTCTAGCTGGGGCACTTTTAAATCAGTGTCTAGAGAACCCAAAACGAAATACCAAGTTTCTATTTTCAAAGTGTCCGAACTCGCCGTTTCCATTGACTCATACAGCGTTTAACTCCCTGACAGAAACACATGCGTAATCATACGTATATACCTACAGAGAAGCCCGGTGGCGTAGTGTTTAAAAGCGTCAAGCTACCATCCCACAGGTCCAGGGTTCGACCCTGCGACTGGGCAAGGTCGACTCAGCCTTTCATCCCTTGAGTGGGTCGATAAAATGAGGACCAAGCATGCTTGGGAATTAAACTCTGAGGGTCCAACGTCAGGTTGACCACCTGACTGAGAAAATGCTATATGGCACCCCAAGCCCACGGTCAAGAAAGCAGAGATGGGCACCGCCGTCCCTGGTCCACATCGGACTGTTGAGCCGTGAGTTTAGTTTATACTACAGAAGCTAACTTAATAAGACAGATTTATATAATTGAGGGCTCTTCAGGGAAGAACTTCGAACCATATAAGGAAGAACTAAAATGTAGATAACGACCATGATAATTACTGAACAATAGCTCACCTTGCAGCTTGTCAGGGACTCTGGGTTGAGTCCCGCTGTTGTCACGGGTGTGTGTAGCCGTTCGGAATCGGCTTTAAACAAAAGTTCCTGGCCTAATTTAAAAAAAAGAAAAACTATCCTAGCGCTTGAAACCAACCAGTTTTGTAGCTTGGTTATTTAAGTCAATATCTAGAAATATCAAGCTTCTGATAACAAAGTGAATTCTAAATGAGATATCACTACATTTCTCTCAGGCAGAAAAACATAATTATACGCATACCTTCTTGAAACTGGCCTAAGAGAACTAAATAATGCAATATCGAGGAGCGAGTGCAATACAGGTATATAAAACAAAAGAACGTTCAAATAGTAAATGTAAAATAAGGCAATGAGGTTATGCCTTAAAAACAAACCAGAATACACTGTTAAATTTAGTTTAACGTCCTGCATATCTAATGAAGGGGGGGGGGGGGAATTGACGAAAATTCACTTAAGAATTACTCCTTTTCCTGTCATTTTTAGCAGGACCGGCCCAAGACCCTTCGTCGTCCCAAGCAGTAGCATATTTGGCCCTAAAAAAATATATCTTTGTAGCGTCTTAAAAGCCATGATGTTGAAGCTATGCTTCGACACATTTGATTATGAATTCTGAATAGTAGCATTTGCTACAGAAAATTATAAGGCAATGTGAAATGATCATAAAGTACATATTTTATAGAGAGACCATTATGCTTAATTAATTTATGACGATTAACCATGTAACGGTGGAATTTTATTATGATAAAATGAGCATTTGAATGGGGATATCAAGCGAAAATGAGTATACTCGTCAAACGCTCAGTAAATGCACCTGCTGTAAATTTTAATTAAATTATAACATAGTAGCAATTTAAGAATTTTTACTTTAAAAATCTGGGATTTTATTTCTAAAAAATTAATTAATATCACTTATACTATCGACAATACAATAGCTTAAGGAGGGGTGCGATCCCGGTAGATCAATGTTAATTTCAAGTTCATTACAATATTTTTTTGAAGTAGTTTTTATCCCTAGAGAGGAATTCTTGTTACACAATTGAATCTGCTTGATAGTCACAGAAAGTAAGATAGAGGAATCTTTAACTCATGAATCCACCAATATGTATGTGCTCTCGATTTTGGAATCTTTAACTCATGAATCTACCAATATGTATGTGCTCTCAATTTTGACAATGATATAAACATATAATTTGCCTCTCCCTGATACTCTCAAATATATAAAGCATAATTTTTTCGGCATTAAAAAAAATTTGGTAAAATTACTAGGTGTTGCCAATAATAGTTACGTCAGTCTCTAAGTAAATATCTGTTTTAAGAAAACAGTACCAACTGTTTCCGAAATAATGTATTGTGGTACATTGTAAAATGCATCATATATCACAGAAATTTAAACAAGATGCCTACCAACTACAGTTAAGACTTTCAAACGAGTACATTTTTTTGTTCCCTTTGACATGCTAGGAAAGACACTAAAGCCTAGGTCGCGAAACTTGCATTCATAAAAGTAGAGTTTCATGATTTGAACCCAGGACCTAGCTCCTCTTATTAAAAATAAAAAAGTAATTTTGAAAGCGTTTCATTGAGGATTGAGACCTTGAGCTATGTAACCCTTTCTAAGATTTCTGGATCGTGGATATTGGGCTAATTTACGCTGCTCATCAAAGCCAGTGAAAACACATTAGTTGGAGCACTCTGTCCTTCGCTTGATTGTGTTCATAAACATGTGTGATATTTAATTATCTATCTGATATGCACTAATTAAAATTACGAATATATGGCAGATAATCATCATTACTGATTGTAGCATAACTTTTGAATAACTTCAAGTATAAGCATTGGCTTACACTATGATTTTGAAGTGACAATAGTTTGAGGGACGGGGTTGAACTTCATACATATCAGAATTACTGCGAATAATTAAAGTTTTAAAGCTTTAGATAGATATAAACATTTGTGGACCGTTTTCAGGGGGGTAACCCAAAAATCTCTCCCTTGCAACGCCTCTGTGTTATAACTGATGAAACTGAATGTTATTAAATTATAAATATATTATTCCTATTATATCACCTCCTTGGATCAAAATTTCGAAAAAATGTAATTTTTCTAATATCAGTATTCTAACGTACTTATGAAATTAATAATACTAGACTGACATGCATAAAAGAGAAATATAATTTTACGCTAGAATCTTAACTACTTTGTCAACATTTTCAGAGTTATAATGGTGGCAGCAAATATTTATGGGAGTTAAATAAAATTAAAACTATAGTTGAACTGCATTAACAAGTAAACTATATCACAAAAATAAAAGCGCGATATTTCGAATCGATAAACACACAATGTAAACACAGATCACGAGGCGTAACGGCTTAGCATGGCTACGGCAAGAGACAGCTGTCAAAGGCAGTCCTAGCAACCCTGTTCTGATGCCGTTAGATACTGAGAGAAGTCTCGCCATCATTTCGCTCTCCCCGTTTACTCCAATCAGAGACCAGATTTAGGAGCATGTGTTCCGTTTCGTCCAATAGAAATGCTGAATGTTCAAATGGCACCGTCTCTTTGTCCTAAGAATTTTGTGAATGTAAACTTTGGTATTTTATCTTTAAATTTTGTGTTTTTTCTGTTTGAAATTTGTCAGTAGTTGATTCTAATTATGTATGATTTAGTAAATTAGTGGTCCTTTTGCGAATCAGGGGAAATTTCGGTGAGTATTTGTATGTTCATCACGTGTTTAAATGGTACTGACCAACCACATCCTTGGTTCAAAATTTTTAAATTTATGTAAATATTATCTGACTGTGAAAAAAAAGTGTTTAATTTTCTTTAAGTGTTTTCTTAGCTATAAATTTACTCTACCATGCTGCAGTCATTTTAATTTTATTAAATTTCTTTGTGATTTAATTTGCCTGTTGTGAAAATGGTTGAAATCTTCATTGTATGATTCTGTGTAAAATCATAATACTGAATGTTCTTCAAGTTGAACGTAATTGTAAATTTAATATTTAAAAAAAAAATTTGATTCGTGAGTATTATTTTAAATGATTATTACAGTATCGCTTGTCATGTGTACATAAAATATATATCTTTAATTATCGCACAGTTGTTTTTGTTTTGTCTCGGCACTATTTGTTTATGTGTTTGTTTTGATCCTGATATTCCAGACTAACGTATTTTCCATCCAACTTCATAATTACGACATTTTAAACTGTAACGTAGTATTATTATGTATGCTGTAGGAAATTTAAATGATTTGGTGTTCAATTTATCATCTCTGTTCCACAGCATTCTTTATTTTTATATACGTTGCACATCAAAACCATTTTTTTTTTTTATATGTATATATATATATATATATATATATTTTTTTGAGTGTTTCTTTGAATTCCTCAACTTATTAAGTGAACGTATGTGAGGTTCATTTTTCCGTACATGAATTCATGAAAGACAAAATGATGTAAGAATAATAGTTTAATGTACATGTCATTTTTAAACTGTCTTAACTTTTAGAAATCAAAGGTATATAAATAAATAATTGCTTATAAGCCATGCTGAATTAATTACATGAATATTAAATGCGCCATACGTGTGTGTGTGTATATATATATATATATATATATATACACACAATGTATAAAGGGATTGATAGTTTAAATGTCTCTCTTTGATTTTTATAAACATCCTATATGTTAAAAAAAAATTAAAACCTTTTCTCATAAAGTTAAATACATTCAAAGTTATGTATTTTTCTAAAATTTTTGGTGTCTGTTTAGTAGTGTTTGACAAAAAAAAATCTCTAATTTTAGTATGTAAGGGGGGGGGGGGAGTGAAATTCAAGTTTTGGTCGTTTGATTTTAATTAGTTTCTTAGAATTATTTATCTGCACATGCCTAGAAAGCATGACCTGTAATAATTTAGTTTAATGTTTATTGTATATTCACACAGTCATCCATTTAGATACCTCTGCAAAAAGTAAAATTTTTAATGTAAAACACAATATATAAGATCTGAATTCATGAAGGAACTGAAAATAGGGGCATGCTTATCTCATAAAATATGTCCTGAAACTCTTAATTTATGTTATAGATAAACCTGATGGACAATATTAATATTCATTTATTACAGATTCTTGTTGCATATTATTTTAGTTTCAAACTTTATATATCTAGATTCATTGCAGTTGTATTAATATTGTAAAATATAATTCATAATCATCATCAAGAAACATTGTTACAATTTTGATCTATGTTGAATCTTTTCCTTAAATAGTTTCTGATGAGAGTTTATTTTATTTATTTTTTCCCCTACCCAGGGTTTAAGCCTGTGTAAATTTTTACTTTGAAATGAAGGTTACTTCTTAACTTTCAAGTAATTTTACTGTAACGGTAGTGAGATAGTCTCTAAAGGAAAAGAACATTGGCATAAGAAAATATAAATTGTTACATTATTTTAAAATGAAACTAAAAAAATTAGTTGAACCCTTTGTCAGCTATGTAATCTAGTGAAACTAACCTATCATTCCTGGCAGATGTATTTGAAAGTGACTTATCGGACAAACTGGGTTTATAACTGACATTAGATATGAAACTGTTTTAATCTGCTTCTGTATCTCTTATGGTTAGAAACAAAGTTGATTAATTTCAATCCTAAAACTATGGCATAAGAATATAATTCATGTGATCATATACGTGATTGAATTAAAAATAATTTATTTATAATTACTAGTCATAAAATGGCTTAGTGAAATTCATGGCTATTATAAATTTGTCTATATTTATTGGTATATAAGGGTTTGTACAGTCCTTAAAAGCCCTTGAACTCCTTATTTTCTGTTTCTATTCTTAAAGGCCCTTAAAAAGTTTCTAAAACATAATTTTTCATTTACTTTCTCTTCCTTAATAAGTTTTTATTTTCAAGTTGAAATTTAAGAATTTCCAGTTTATTACTGTTTAGGATTGCCTTGCAGATTTTTTAATGTATTTTTAATATATAATTATTCAAATATTATTATAACTACTGGCTGGCTAATTACTCCCTATGACTGTGCTTCCTGATGTAAATTTATCAGGGTAAATATACATTTAACCAAACAGATTGTTACCTGTACAAATAATTTCGGAAGTATGATTATTGATGTTTAACAATTTATAAAGTTGATATTTTAGGGTAGAACATTGTATGTAATCCTATAACTCAAATACTGTCTAAACTTTGAAAATAAACCACATTTTAAATTATCATTCAGGTTTTAAAAAATTCTACCATAGGTCCTTAAAAAAAACAAAACCCTTAAGAACTCTTTATTTTTACTTTTGAAAAATTAGTATGAACCCTGTATAAACTTATTTCATAGCAAGAAGGAAAGCAAAGTTTCTTGTAAGGTATTTTTCCTACATTTATGAAAACTGAAAGAGGAGGGAGAATTAGTTTTCTCCTTTAATGTCTCTGAGTAATTTGAGGAGTATCATTAAATTACATTGCTTATTGGTCATGTCCTGCTCTGCCTTAACTGGGCATTCTCTGTAGAGACATTATTGAGAGGCTCATAATCGCATGAGAATTTTATCTTATTTGCTATTCTTGTTAACGTATTTTCTATTGTTTTTCTTTGCAGTTTGTCTTTCTTCTTCTCCCTACTTTTTTTTCTATATTTAAAATACCTAAGGACTTCAGTTTGTCTGCAGTTTTCTGCATGAGGTTTAAAAAAGAAGGGGTAAAAATTTTGTTGATTGATAGATGAGTGAGATGAAAGATTAGCCTACTTATTAACTGTAGTAGGAGTTTGGGATTTTCTAACAGTTTTTAACTATGAATTTGGGAATAAAATGAATTGTTTACATTTGTACTTTTCTGTAATGAACATTTTGTGCGATAAATAATTAAGTTCAGTATTCTGGAAGAAAAACTACATCTGTATTGTCCAGTTGCTGTTATGGTTCTCATAGAATTTTTACCCAAGGGAAATTCATGAAGGAAATATCAGTTTTCATTCCCATTTTGCATTTATAAAACAAATACTTCAAAATTGAATAGCCTCACGGTGTATACACCATGTGGTTGTTTATTGTTCTTATTTTGTAATTCCTGAAGAAGGAATATCTCTAGATGTTAAAATTCTCTATCTCTATCTCTCTATCTCACATGCTAAATAATCACCCAGTAGCACTACAGGGTGTGTAGCATCCTCATTCACACAGTCATATCGCTGTACCCATCGCATTTCAACATGAAAGAAATGCTTCAGTATTAATCACTTATGCTGAATTGTGTTCTAAATGGGTTGAACCACAAAATTTTGTTCAGAAGTGTCACCCTGGCAAAGTTCTAGCAAGCCAAAATGTGGACTTGTTTATCAGAAACATTTTGAAACATAGGCAGAAGCAAGTTTCTCTTTGTTAGGTTTGTAGTGAAACTCTAAATCTGAGCCTACAACAGGAATCTGTAGTGTTAAGAGAAAGAATCTCTATGCAAGCACCTGATGTTTTATTGGAAGGAGACTATCCTTCCAAGTAATAACTCCTCTCCTCTACCTCGCTACTATCCCATTACGCCATCAACTCCTTTCAGTAGTTGAGTGAAGTTAGAAGTGAGGTTGAATAAAGATTATTATTTTATTTAATTAGTGTTTTAAATTATGTTTTGTCTAATTCTGTCAAAAAGTCTTTAAAATTATGTTAGGAAATTTTATTTTGAAAGAGTTAGGAAATTTGCTGTTGGAAACTTGAGAGACATCCTGTTAATCTTCCTCGTAGAAAATATTTTTTAGGTGTGGTAGTGAACTCAATAAAATAAAAATTTGAAAATTAATCAAAGCATACAATAAAATTAATATAAATTTACATAACTTTAGAATATTACTTTATGGCCCTAACACTTTCTGTTGTAATTCATTATTTTAACAATTTTTTTTATAAACTTTATTTAGTCTATCTTAAAATCTATGGAGTTGCATTTACAACAAAATTGTTCTTTATTTTTCATAAATTTTATTTTTATATTTAAATTATTGTAAGGCCCAAGTGAATTTTGGTGCACATGGTGCAGCATATCATGAAATTTATATCTGATCCTGTAGCCATTCTGATATGGAAGTATTTTTGTAATCCCAAAGTCATATTACTTGCACCAGCCTTTAATAAACTGCTTGATAAATTCTATCATGAATTTGCTTGTTATTCATGTTCATTTTAATTTATACTTCACAGTGTGTATATTTAATCCATTCTGGTATTGTTCCTGTTAAGTTTGTATCATAATTCTTGTTTTCTGTTGCTAGTACTTTTTCATTTTAATTATTTTTTAATTCTAGGTCAGCATGGATCTGTATGGTGAAGGTTTCAAGTTGCAAGAAATGATAGATTCTGATATAAGAAGTCTAAGAGAATTTGATGAAATTTTAGCATGTTCTCCTGGTGGTTCATATTTGGAACCAATGACTCCAGGTCTTGCAATGGATGGATTAGACTCATTAGATTCTGAATTATCAAACAATGGTAAGAGTAGTTGGATGGATGGCTCCATGTATAGTCTAGGTGCAGACTTTGACAGCATTGGTGGGCTATTAGTAAACCCAGAAACTGCAATGCCTGTGTCCATGTCAGACCCAATGATGATAACTTCACCATTGACGGTGCCATCTTCAATTACTGATTCTACCGATGTTACAGACAGTTCTGACGTAAATGAATCCTCTACACTTGACACTTCTACAAGCATTACTGTTTCTCTGCCAATTCAAGTTATAAATACAAATTCTTTGTCAGAAGGGGCTGAAATGACCTCTCATGTAAATCTGACTGTTGATGTGCCAACTCCGTCCCCTATTTCGCACAATTTAACACCTCAAGCGCAACAATTATTAACATTACATGAAGCTGATATAAATGAAAATAGTGATAGTCCAAAACCAAAATCGAAAAATAAAGCAACCAAGTCAAATCAACAAATAAGTAATGAAAATGCTTATCCCAAGCCAGCATATTCGTATAGCTGTCTTATTGCTATGGCTTTAAAAAACAGTAAAACTGGGAGCCTACCTGTTAATGAAATTTATGATTTTATGACGTAAGTATTATTTTGAAAATATTCAATATATATATATATATATATATATATATATATATATATATATATATATATATATATATATATATATATATATATTATATGATTTTGTCTAATTATTCATTGGGGCACTGTTTAGGATTTTCACTGTGTCTTCCACAATACTTATATATTTGGGCACATAAGTTTCAGTAAATATATTAAATTATTTAATAACTTTAAGAATATACAATTGTCAAAGAAATTTAATGTAATTTTTTTTACATATTACTGAAAATATACCTGTTTCAAATATGTATATTTAGAGGCAATTCAGAAACATTTTTATTGTGAAACATCTTTTTATTTCATTTATTTTTATAGTTATACCTCAAAAGATGTTTTTGCTTTTTAATATTTTTAATTCTTGTAATTTTGATATGAATGTTGAAAATATATTAGTTTTGCTGCAGTATTTTATCCTGACAGTTCTCCAAGTTATGTTATTAATGTTTTAATATTCTAATATCCTCTTTCTGTCTACTATCAATGTTTTGTCTTTCAAAGTCTTATTTCATGATTTATATATCCAATTTGAAAAACTTAAGGAATATTATCTGTAGTATTTTTATACATAGTCACTTTCTTTGTCTTTTTCTTTTTCTCTTCTTTTTTCTTTCCAAAAAGGGTACAAGGATTTTTTTATTCCTGTGTTCAATAATTTTAGTAAAATCCAAGATTTTCAGAGTTTAAGTTTATGCAATCTCAGAAACAAACATTTTTGGGTATGTTATCACATCTTGTGTTTCTTATAAGTACGTGAACACCAAAATTCAGGTACTTAATATAATTTTACCAAATAGATAATTTAAATGCAACTGACCAAAGCTATGATTTATGTTTTTTAGTCATTAAATTTTAAAGAGAGAAATAAATAACAATGAGGAAAATAATAAAATTTCTTTTTGCTACAATATACATGACATTCAACTTAATTAGGAAATGTGTTATACCAGATTTTCAAGATTCATCTGAAAAGGGTTCATGGTTGAAACAATATTACATACATGCTCAAATTTCTCGAAGTGTCTGTTTACTTCTTATCAGAATTAAAAAGCTGTCAAATTAATTACCAGGAGCTTGGATGCTTGTCTCAAGAGTTTCAGCTGAATGAAAAGACATAGCATTGGTTTTCTAAGATGCCAAAGGAAGAATACTTTTAGGTTACCTTAAGATATGAAAAGAGAGTAAAGCAGTGATGGGAAAGTATTATGCTAATCTTCTGATCTAGTGAGACAAAAGTATCTAAGGTATAAAAAGACTAGAATTAGAAAATAAAATTCATCTTTCCAATGGTAAATTATTTACTATGTCAAGTCTCCCAGAGATTGGAGAAGTAGCTGAAACCCTGTTAGCAGCCTCATGTGCCTTGTTCACCAGATTTAGCTCTGTTTGGTGTTTATCTATAAATCATACAAAAAAAGCATTGCTGGAAAGAAATATTTTACCCAAAGTAACAACAGTAGAACACTAGCTGCCTCACTGTATCAAGAGGGTGGCACTGGGCAGAATGGGTGAAGTACGTCAGGAGTCACCCTAGTCGTGAAGGCCATTCCATTGTGACCAGCTAAAGCTAGTAGGCGAAATCAGAGCAAAGTCAGCCTTCTATCTATGTGTGCTCCACATCAATAGACGAACAGAAGCTGTACCTTTCTTTCTATGAGTCGTAAATGTTTTTGGTTTCATGGGTCTGATCTAGTCGATAGGCTAGATCAGATAGGATTAGTAACAACAACACAGTAGAATTTTACTATGCATAGGTTTTACTGATTCATTCATCAGAAATAGTTTTAGAGCATTGTTTGATTAAAAATAAGTGACTATTTGGTGACTTAATTTTAAAATTAAAATAATTCAGGATAACTAGATCATTTTTCTATTACATTGCATGAAAATTTTATTCATTTTGAAGCAAGAGCAGTATTGGAAATCCCTTATAAATCTTAACCATAATAAATATTTTTAGATTTTGTGCTTACGTGAAAATATTAAAATCTGCATTTCTGTATTCAGTATAATTTGAGTATTTGGACATAAGAATTTTTATAAGTGGTTAAGCATTGTGGTTAGATTGTAAGGATAAAAGGCGATAGTTTCTGCCTTTTTTCAGTCTTGTAAAACAATAACATGCTAGTCTAGTCTAAAGTTTGCTTGGATTTTGAGCTATCATAAGAATTATTATTGCTGTCTAGTTTGGAAAATTTATATATGCACATCCTTTAAAAAAATTCACTTTCCTTCATATCTAAATGTCCATGTTTAAAATTCTTAATATTTGAAAATGTCTAAAATAAACATGGACTGTTGTGTAAAATGGCTAATAAATTATCCTAAATAATTTATAAGCATGGCATAGTATTGAGGCCAGTGTTCGTTGTTCAAGAGCTGCACAGGATATAACCAAAGTTACTGCATGAAGCTTTATTTACATATATTAACTGTTTTATTTATTTAGGGATGCTCAAACTGTGGGTGCGTGCAACCCACCAAGCTTTTATGTGTAGCCCAAGACACTCACACACATTATCAGGCAGGTGCTTTGTAAATATAATTTTGGAAATGGGTGCCTAAAAAATAAAATGTACAAAAATGTGCCACCTGCTGCTCAAGTTGTACACATAAGCATACTTTTGAGGATTTCCTATTCGAAAATTAAATATGCAAAGTGCATGTACAGAAATCGGCTTATGGATTCTCACTTTAAAGATGTATTGAGAGTGGCATGTAGCAAGTATAAACCTGATTTGTCTAAAATAGTCAAAAGATTGTGTCAACATAAAAAAAAAAAAATCCCACTCATTTTAAATAAATGTTTGAATACATTAGGTTTCAAGTTTTATTTGTTACATTATTTACGCGGTAATGTGTACAATGTTGCAGCCCATGTAATGTAGCAAACATATGCATGTGGCCCAAGAAAACAAAAGGTTGAGTATAGTTGATTTAGATGAAAAATTTCTGTTGTTATATTTTCTCATTCCCCTTGCAATATTTTTGTCTCTATAAATTTTAATATTTTATGCAATTTCTGATTAGTATGGTGTCGAATGCTTAAAAGATCTAGATTAAGGTCTTTAGATCAGAACCACTGAAAAAAATATTCATATATAAAGTATCTATTTATCTTATTTTTTTATTTGCACATGAAAATATGTTCTCAAGTTAATGTAGTTTATGGCAGCAGTCTTTAGAACAACCTAGGCATTTGATGTAGGAGAATACGTACCTGTTCTTTTCAAATTTAAGAATTTGTCTAATTTTAACTATTAAGAATTAAATTATAAATACTGTCCTGTTTTATGTATTATATTTAATTCTGTTAATGCATTTGCTTGCAAATATGATTACTTTTTAAATTTCGTATTAGATATTATTATTCTATCACTGTTTTATAATATAATTATTGATGAATCTGTTCATCAATTCATATGACAGTTACATTCAAAGTGTTTATATATTATGACTTTTTTTTGGTGTCTGTGTATGTGTTTATTTTTTTCTCCGTGTTCTTTATAGTATCTTTTAAAGTAAAATGCTTGGATAATATTGTATTTACTAATTTGTTTAAATTTATTTATAGGGAAAATTTTCCATATTTCAAAACGGCTCCTAATGGATGGAAGGTAAAAATTTAAAAAATATTATTCTTCTCTTTCCTTTAGTGGTAGTCAACCTTTCATGCTCACGGGCCACACTAATAAATTTACGAAGTTCCACGGGCCACACATTTGTGCAATAAGTAGTATAGGCAGATGAAAAAATATATTTTTTGCAAACGATCTTGAGCCTTTGAAATGATTGCCCGATTTGCTTTTAATAGCATGATTAATTCCTTCAGAACACGTCGCTGAAGTTTTGTGTGTATAGTGTTTTAAAAAGTATTTTGTATAACTATTATTAATTAAAAAGTTTATTTTCTTCAAAAACAAAAAATGTGAGTTGAATCAATGTATTGTGTACTTTATATTGCATGAAACAGAATGAATACAGAAGGACAAGTCTCACATGAGTTTCAGGAAAGAGAAAGCCTTGGCATGCTGTCTTTTGTGTTTATTTCATCTTAAGTTTCTGAATAAATTACCAGTTTATTATATTTCGATAAGCCTATGTGCCATGAGCTACTTTTCTCTGTGTATTCTTGATATTTTTTGTCCAAGAGGATATGGCACTCTAAGGTGTTTTTTTTTTTTTTTTCAACTTTATATCAAACTTTCGATTTGCCTTATCAAGATTTTACGGTAGGCCACTGGTTGAAGACCCCTACTTTAGTATAATGAAGAGTGTAGGAAAAATTTTAAATTTCTCTTAAATGTGAATTTCTAGGTATTTGGTTACTGAAGAACTTAAGTCTTTAGTTTTATAATTTTACAAACCTATTTCAAAGTTATAAGAGTTAAATATAACTTCCTTCAAAGAAACATCCTTTGAAGGCATTCCACAGTGAAGATTAGTTCTCTGTGGGTAGTAATTTAAATTTTGCTTTGCCTATCAGATCATCATACAAGTTTTGTCTTTTAAGATAGTTTAAGGGGACGTGTTAGAGAACCATTTTTAGTCATTTAACTGAGCACTGAAAAATTATGGAAATAATTATTTGTCAATCATCTGAAGAACAATATTGAGTTAAAAATTTCAAAAGTTATAACTAGCTGTGTGGGAGTCAAGTGTTATTATAAAGCAAAGTGAGATAAAAGTTTAAACTTAGTTAATTTTACTGTGATTATTTTTGTGTGGTTTAAAAAATTAAACTTTCACTTAGTTTTAAGCTTTTAACGGTGTTAAATTTAATCTCCCCCTTTTTTCCCATTCTCTATATATTTTTGAATCATGGTTATATGGAGTGTAGGGAGAGAGTTTAGATAGAAGTCATAAATGTAAAGATAAACTGGTAGCTATTTTGATAAATTCTACCATCTGAAAATATGTGCCACATTAGTTAATAGTATTATATATGAATCCATATTTGTTAAGTTTTTTATTTAATATTTAAAAATAAATTCTGAAGTAGCAACTATAATAAGATCAAAAACATGGCATGAACAGATGGTTATGAATTTCTAAATAATGGTTAATTATTAACTTTTTAACCGTACATGTGACAAGGAATAGGAGAGTTTTAAATGACTTTTTTTAGTTTTATTATCTTAGGTTATGTTGTTTACAGCTGTCAGATATTTGGTCTTATGATGTATCACTTCTTTTTTTAAATAGAATTCTGTAAGACACAATTTATCTTTGAACAAATGTTTTGAGAAAATTGAAAAGCCCTCAGGAAACAGTGCCCAAAGGAAAGGATACTTGTGGGCAATGAATCCAGCAAAGGTTGAAAAAATGGAAGAGGAGCTTCAAAAATGGGGAAGTAAAGATCCTGCTGCTATACGCAAAAGCATGGCAAATCCAGGTATTATTCAGTACATTCTTGATTGGAAAAGCTTTTAAACGAATTATTAATTACATTAATATCTAACAATTCTATGGTTTTCTTCATGTATAAAATTTATTGTTAATCGCATTATTATCAAACCATTATGTATGTGAGGGATTGGCAAAATCTGAAAAGAAATTTTTTATATGAGAACTGTTTGCGCTAGAATTGTAATCACCAAGTTGCCAATACCCACGTCATCAATCTGTTGACGCCACCTAACGGCTGAAACGATATGTTCCATTATATTCTTTGCAATGTATCTCTCCATGTTGCCTGGTGTAGTTTGTGTTCTTAATGTGAGGCAATAAAATGTGTGTAATATTATATTTGTATTTTATTACCGCATCACACATCAACAGGTTATGGGCCCAGGCACCCATCTAAGCGCCATAAGCACAATGCAAAATGCTTTATTGGGCATTATTTAAATTATATCGAACTATCAAAAATGACGAATGAACTTATATAATAAAGGATGCACCTGATCCCGAAACTTTGATAAAAGAATATGAAATATGGACAATCAGAGATGAAAAAGCTAAGTCTATTATTTTATATCAGACTGATATTGTTTTAGACCATGCAATGATTTCTTTAGTTTACAAACTTTATTTCCACCTTGAAAATCATTTAACATCTTTTCTGCTGTTTTGAATATTTTACTGGTTTTATTTTCGTTTTTCATAGTACTTAAAAGTGCTTCGCTAAAATGTTTGGGGCATTCCATAAAAATTTCCTCTACGAGTATTCCATTTAAATAAGCTGTAGTTATATCAAAATGATGAATGGGTACACCAAATTTAGTTGCTACTAGTAATCTTATAGAGCTGTGGCGAGCATCAGGGGCAAATGTTTCGCCAAAGTCTATACCTGGCTCTTGTGAGAAACCTTGAGCTACAAGGCTTCCAACGTTCAATGCTTCTATCTGAATTATATTTATTTCTTAACACAAACCTACTACTTATCACATTTATATTTTTGGACCTTTCTACAAGTTCAAAAGTATAATTTTTCAAAATACATTGCATTTCGTTGGCTAGGGCGAGTTTCCATTAATTTGATTCGGGTTTACTTAGCGCTACGCTAATCGGAATTTCGGCAATTTGTGCTTGATTTGTCATGTCATCACTTTCATCAGAATAAACATTATACTCCTTCCTGGGTCGACCTACATTTCCTGTGTGAACGATGCGTGGGCGTCCGCGAGCTATCCTAGGTAGCTCTAAGTTGTTAGAACAAACCGTTTTATTTTCTTAATTGCAATTGTCAGGGTCAAAATCAGAAGTATTCTGAATATCCCTATGAATAACTTCATCAGTCGGAGTATTAGGTATTGGAATGTTGATCGGAATGTTTAATTCTAGAGGTTGGTAATTTTAATTTTCTTTAAAATAATCTATCGGGGCAAAATCATCTAAATTGATCTCATCGGTATGGCTAACGTTTTCCAAAAATTTTACACCTGTAGAAGTTTAGATTTCTCTTTTTTCAGAGATCCAGACACGAAAAACCTTTGATTGCTCGGAATAACCAACAAATTCCCTTTCTAGCTCTGATCTAATTTTCCATTTTTCCGATCACTATTTAAAATGAATGCTATACATCCAAAAGTTTTAAAATATCCTACATTTGGAATTCTATCATGCCAAAGTTCGTAGGGAGTTTTACAATTTATTGATTTAGTAGGGCATCTTTTACTCGTGTAATTTGCTGTATTTATGGCTTCCGCCCAAAACGATCCATTTAAGTTTGATTATAATATGAAACATCTAGCCATATCCATTAATGTATGATTTTTCCTCTCTGAAATTCCATTTTGTTCAGGCATATTTTTGACTGCTAATCTCCTTTTAATTCCCAATTCCAATAGATAGTCGTTAAATTCCTGATTAATGTATTCCCCACCATTATCAGATTGTAAAGCCTTAATTCTCTTCAGATTGCCTTTTTAATAAATTTTTAACCTTCTTAAATGCATCTAATACTTCAGATTTTCTTTTAATAAATCTTACTTCACACTATCTCGAGTAATCATCTATAAAAGTTATAAAATATAAAGCCTTACCCTTTAATTCCATACGCATAGGGCCACATATATCTGAATGAACAATTTTTAATTTTTTAGTAGTTCTCTCTGCAACTTTGGGGAAAGGGGCTTTTGTTAATTTAGCTTTAATACATATTTCACAATTAATTTCCTTAGAATTATCTAAACGAATTCCCGTAATATTCCCCCTTTTAATACCATCAGAGATTTCTAATATTCAGGTGTTCTAATCGCGTATGCCATTTTTCAAAATCTCCTTTACTTTTAGAACCTATTGATTCACTTGCAGTAGCTACTGATGGAGTTACATACTCCTTTAAATAATTTAAGTCACCAATTCTTTCTGCTGACAGTTTTGTATTTCCATCATTTTTCTTAATTATGGCACAGTTCCTTTTAAATGTCGCAGAAAAGTCTTTGTCGCAAATCTTGGCAATCGAAAGTAAATTGGTTCTCAAGTCTGGAATGGTTCAGAATCAGTCCACAGAGTATAAGATGGTCTCTATGAACAATTCTCAAATGCACTTGTGAAATTTTGTTTATAAATTCAGATCTTCAGTAATCAGTTCTCAGTTTTTCTCAGAATTCAGATAAACAAGAAAGTTTTTGAAATGAATTGTAATGTTATTAATGTGAAAATTCCTGAGGAAAAAAAAATTATAAATTGACTTATGAAATCTACTTTTCTGTTTAGACTTAGTTCGTCATACATTCTTAAATTCTCTTCAATTTTGAATGTTTGACTAAACATAAATTTATTTTAAACTCTAATTTAATATTGAACTCTTATTTTACTGAAAATGAAATTAATGATCTCAATTTTTCCCCTCTTTTTTTTTTGGGGGGGGGGGGTTCCCTAACTAAAGCTAATTTTATTGATAAGACTAGAAAAGTTTAGGGTAAATGTAAAATTGCTGTCATAAAATTGATTACTTTTAAAACTATTCACTTCATATTTTTTTTAGGTAAAAATTATGTTTTGAATTCTGACTATAATTATTGGTTATATTATAATTAAACTATTTTCTGAAAACTTTTATGCATCATTCTCTCTCTTTTTTTCTTTTTTCTACAAATTATTCAGTATTGTATAGAAAATCAAAATAAATATGCCAACCAAACTGAATAATTGAGACATCTGAATGGATGTAAGGTACAACCAGAATTTCCTCCTGCTATATCCAAAGAATAAGTTTCTAAAAGGACTAGAATTAACAGCAGAATAAAGAATAAAATTGTAAAAGGAGACTATTCTGCAAATAGAATGTCAATGGGGATAGAAGAGAGAAGATAATGTTTAATAGCATCAAATTTCAGCCAGGTATTCTCAAGTAGGGTATAAACAGGCTTTAACAGTTTAGTAAAATCTCCTCTGTATCACCAATTAGACAAAGAGGCCCTGGGGTATGATAGTCATCACAAAAAAGACTCTTAATTGTTTAAAAGAGCATTTTATGTTATAGATCCAACCATATAAGCTTTTGGTTGGATCTATAACATAAAATTGATCCTGAATGGCCATGTATCATGTGTTTGGCACAGCTTGTCCTCTCTGGACCTTGCGCCAATAAACCCAAACAAACTAACCAACCTGAATGGCCATATTTAGATTTTATGTCAGGTGGGCTGATCAGTGATGATGGTCTCATAGAAGTTAAATGCCTCTAGTCCTGCTAGATAATCCTAGCAGATGATGCTATTGCTTCCTGAAAATTTACCTTTTGGACTTACAATAGAGAAGGAAGAAAATTGGCTTGATTTAAAAAAAATTATTATTACCAAACTCAAGGACAGCTGTATAACACGAAGCTATGCCGATTTATGCTGTGGACCAAAAAAGGAGAGTAAAGGTAGAAAATTTTTTAAAAAGGGTTAGGAATTTTAGAGATCGTGTAGAGCTAAAACTCAAATCGTTTTATTCAGATTACCTCTGAAGCTCATTTATCCATGGGATTTGTGATCAATGCTAATACATAAACCCTCTTTTATTTTCACAGCACAAGAAAGTTTTTTTTTTTTTTTTTAAACCAAGAAAAACTTGTTTTAAAAAGTAAAGCATAAATTTTTCATGTGATTAAATAAAGCACTGTCATGTCGATCATTTTAGAATTTATGTGTGTGTAGTAATTTAATAAGTGGTAATTTAAAAATCTTTATCATATGCATACACTGGTTGATATAAGATTGTCAAATTCTCAAGTGTCTGAGATGGTAATCTTTTATTTTATATTGTTGATGTATAAATATTTTGTCAATTAAATAAGAGTGTAGTTACATGAATTTCAAAAAGATTGAAATTTCTGCACAAATTGTTTACTTTATCATGGAAATTTGACAATCATAAAAGGATCAGATTTTGCTTGTTAGGCCAAACAATCAACTTTAAATACCATAAACCAAGCCAATTGAATTCCTCAAATTTGCTGGGGACGGGGAGTGTTAATTTGTGAAAAACTATAATAATTTTTATAAATATCCTGTTTTGATAATAATTGGCTGCAAAATCAAAACTGATAATTTATAAAGATACATATAATATATGGGAAAGAACATTTCTTAAAGTTTCTGATAATAAACTTTATGATATTGTGATTCTCAACTTTTGCAGTCTGATTCCATTTGAGGCATTGTTGATTGGATATTACAACTGAATTTGTACCTCTTGGGTGCCAAAAATATTTACTTTCTATGTTTAAAAAATAAGGTATAATTCTTTTTTTTTTTAAATGCTTGTTTTTGACCAAAAAAAAATTAATTCTGGCAATTCAAGCCCTAATGATTTTTGAAGGCAATATTTTAGAGATTCTTTTTAAATCATTTTGAATATTTTTTCTTTCAATGGAAGTTAAAAATCTCAATGATTTTACTGTTTTGATTGATAGTTTTCCTCTCTATTTATTTTATTTATATGCTTGCAGGAAAGATAAAGGATTAGAATTTATTAAGCTAATAAATGGGGGGCAGGAGGTAATATTCCCTTTTCACCCGAGCTCTAGTGTCTGTGGTTAAATCCAATATGCAGCACCCCACTCTGTTGGACTTCAGTAAATTCCTACTGCAATATAGTTGGGTATTGTGTGTGAGGGGAAAGAATAAGATAATAATTGTTGTTGGTTGATAGGGTTGTTAATACTGTGGACATCTATCAAGCTGAAAATTTAATAGATATGAAACTTGATAGTTTATAAATACTTTTAAGGGGATTGCCATCAAGTCCTTATCTTTCAGAATCAGGTAATAAAGTCCAAGTAACTCCTAAATGTCATTAAGGTGGAAAGAAACTAGGGCGTGCAAAACTGAAATTTTTAAACCCAGGGTTTTATAATGATTATATGGATTTTTTTTTCTTCCCCTCTCTGGGGTTTTACCTTTAAGTTAAAAATATAGCTCCCCCCCCCCCCCAAAAAAAAAGAAAAAGAAAAAAGTGTATATACACAGTTGGCCCTCTGTTTAACGACTTTCAAGGGACCGTGAAAAATCGTCCTTAAGTAGAGATCGTCGTTAAACAGAATTTGTGTAAACATAACATTTCCCATAACGTCGGAGGGGCCTGGACTGGGAAATATCGTCTTTAAATAGAGAGCATCATTAAACAGAGAGCCAACTGTATATATATTTATTTATTTCTCACTAGCCGGGATTTGCCCGGCTATGCTCGGGCCATCCATCCACCAGACAGACGGCATTGAATTGATTGATTGAGAGGAAGAATTTTCATAAGAGGCGCTATTAATTTGCAGTTTACTTATTATTTAAATCAACAACGTCAGAAATGACGTCACAATGAGGGCGTTCTCGCAAGCTAGAAGAAAATCGGTAGTCTCAGGCCATTGCTAAACTCACTTCATATTTGTCACTTAGCAGGTAAAACTTTCCACCAAACTTGAATCGGTGAGAATGTACTTCGCTTTCGAGTTTAAGATGGCCACCGATTTCGTGTTGATTGTGGTCAAATGAAAGTACATTCAGAACTTTAGGTCCAGCGGTTTGGTCTGTGCGTTATCTGTCAGTTAGTCACGGAACTATTTTATATCTATGTATATAAAAGAGCTCGTCTGTTTGTTTATCCGCTATAGAATCCTAGACTGTTTCACCGACCGGGACCAAATTCGGCTCAGTTAATGTTTAGGACCTGTTACCTCCTAGTTGAGACAACGTAAGAAGAACTAACTAATTTAACGGTATTTAACTAAAGAAAAACTAATACAACTTATCAACAGCAAACCATTTTATTTTTTAACTCAACTGCATTCTAAAGAGAAACTATGTATATAACTGCTGCCACACAATTATTTTTAACAATAATTACAAAAGTAACATTTAAAAATTATAAAAATATTTGAGAGTCAATTTTAAATCAATTATTTACATTTTATGCAGTTACAGACCCAAGAAAGGCAACACAGAAAAAATGAAATTAAGGCTCAATTAGTTTTTGTTTTTTAATTAATTTTTTAATGATTTTTGTCAATTTATTGGCCAACAGTGTGCAAAAGCAAAATAAAATTGCCGTAGCAGTTGCCATTCTTCATTATACATAAACATCATTTCCAGTGTCATGCACGTTAGCGTAATATATCAAGATATAAATGAAAAATATACCCATGCGGTGACGTCAAACTTTATCTCTTTTTGAAGTTTGGCGTCACCACATGGGTATATTTTTCATTTTTTAGTGAGAATCATGCTGTGTTTATGTTTTGTTTGGTGGAGTATGCATTTAGAATTGAAATATCTCTAAAACTATTAAAGTAACAGATTAAGTGTACGCAGAAAAAATTATCAGTTTTTAAAGCTCTTTCCAAATATGTAACATTTATGTACTTTCATGGGGGAAAAAAATACATCGATTTCGACATTTTCAAATAGGTCCGAATTTGAGCCGGTACACCTGAAAGTGTGACCGCGACAGACAGAACCCGACCTTGCTTTATTAATATAGATTGTAAGCATGATTCAATCATGTAAATTAATGAATATACAATGATACATGTGGAGATCATTTTGATTGAGTTATGATATGAACCATTCACAAGCCAAATCAATTAAGTCTAATTTTTTAAATTTTAGTGTCAGAGTACTTGATTGACACCTAACTTTTTGACACTTAACTTTTTGTACTCATAAGTTTCCCTAATAATAAGGATTGACACTACTACATGACAAAAAAAAAATTGGTCATTGAATAATAAGTTAATTTATTTCAGAAGCCTATCTAATTAACTCCGTACTTTAATGTAAATTATTTGAATAATGCAATTCAAATGCAGATGTACTAGATGTTAACAGTAAATTATTTACTGTTGTTTTGTAACAACAACAAAAAACAAAATAATGAGTTAAAAGTGAAAAAATAAATGATTATGAAATTAGAAAGGTTGAAACCCCACGTCACACAATTCAAATACTTTCACAAAGATTCAGAATTTAATGCCATGAATATTAAGAAAAATCTGTAGCAGGTAGACCACTAGGTCTGAAAAATGTGGACCAGCCTTTGTTACATCCTACAGGTAGAACTGTGAGAAGAGAAAATAGGAAACGTATGATGGAACTGTTGAAATTCATTCCTCCTATTAAACATGATTATTATAAAAACTTGAGAACAAATTGACATGACGGGACTTTAGATGCAGCTGATGATAAAGACATCATTTATGTTGCTGATGAATCAATTTAAACAAATCATAATTGTAACAGTAATAAAACCGTTATTATTTTTGTGAAAAATCTTTAGTATAAAATGAATGATAATAAAGTTTTTGTTAATAATAAAAAGAAAATTGAAGACTGAATTTGATGTTTTTTGCTCTTGCCAAATCGAAAAACTTCCTTAGTCACTCAAAAATTGTTATAATAATAATAATTACTCCAAAGTTGTTCTATCTTGTCGATTTTATATGTCTTTAGAGAATCTGCAATAATGCATCCTACTATGTTTATTTGAATTTATAATTTCAGAGGAATTTTCTTAAATCTATATATATAAAACAGTTCCATAACTGACTGACATATAACGCACAGACCAAACCGCTGGACCTAAAGGGCTGAAATTTTGTATGACAATTCTTATAGTGTAGGGGTGCACTAAGGAGATTTTTGAAAATTTCTTCTTAGCTTAAAAATTTAATTTTAAAAAATCTATTTTTGTAACATTCTTTAAAGTTTGCATTTAAAATAATAATCCAAGGGTAATAAAATTTATATCATGAGAAAGATCTTACAAATTCCTTTTAAAATGAAATCTTTTTTGAATCTTTACCTCCATTTTCTGATTTTTGGAATTTTTAAAGATTAATTTTTAGAATTTAATTTATTAAATGCTGATCACGTGGTTTCTTCTCTTTCTGTGATACTTTTAACTAATTTTGCATCATGTGCATAACAACGAAATAGACTTTTTTTTCTCTAATGCAGCAGATGATTGGACATTATCCAAAAAAAAAATATTAAAACACTTAAAAAGAAATGTTCCACAAACTGTACTATATTCTTTAGTATGTACTATTAGATTTAATTTGAATATTTTCTTCATTATTTTGTCTATAAAAATATCAGTCATGATTTTTTTTATAAATATATTTTTTCTCTTTTTTTTTACGTCAAGTTCCACGTTTGCAATATAGTTCACACTTGTTCCTACTAACAGAGTTGATTAAAGGTACATTTCAGACATAAATCAGTAAAATAATGATTTAACTGATAAAGCGCAAGACATATTTGGGTAACAAAAATGTGGTGTTTCATGTATTTAGTAAATAATGCACAATACAGCATACAAGAGAGAATCTAACATCATAGAATAATTTGACCATTCACAGGGCTTCGATTCCTTGGCAGGAGTATCTGACGTTCAATGTGGATGTGGAATTTTGGTAACCCCAGGTCTGTTACTTCCATCCGATGGGTAATGGTTTACCCTAAGAAAAGGCAGTGTTTACAAGAGACAAGTGGGGAGAAATACACATCTGCAGTTAACAATAGAAAGGAAATTTTCAACACTATACCTATTGGAATATTAATTTCCGTGATTTGCTGTACAATCTGAAATGTTTAAACGCTGATTTCTTATGTCTATTTTCCAAGTAATAAACTTGTAACTAAGCAAAAAATCTTATGCTTTCATTTAATTTTTAAACTGGACAAAAATATGGCTAACAAAAACCAAGTTATGAGAAGTTATTTCACAAAGGATGAAATTAGAGTTTAACAAAATGTTCCCGTAGTTAAATTGTGAAAAATGGGAAATTTTTATAAAATGTTGAAAAAATTAAATGCATGTGATTTTTTATTGGAAGAGGTCATTAGTCTAGTCATCATAACACTTTAAAGGACAGAACCGGCTTTAAGCCAATTTGACCTATTAGATTAGGGGGGGGGGGGGAATTTTAATGTCTAAAAGAAAATTGCGTAAACAGATGTAAAAATATTTCACAATAAAAACTAAACGAAGTGTGTAAAGCATGCATATGTTCATCTCAATATGCTGAATGAAGAAATGGAAGCATTCTTCCATCTTAATATTTCTGAAACCCATAAAAATTCTAAAATTCCTCGCTACGAATAATAGAGCTGCTGACTTTCTGAATAGGGACCGGGAGCAGATGCGTTTCTAGAATAAAATTGATTAAAACATACTTGAGACCAATAATATTGCAATAGAGACTAGTCTTGCAATACTTTCTATAGACCATGAGGATATTAAAATTTGATCAAATGATAAATTATTTTACTGATTAAAAAAATCTAGAAATATTTATTTGTACATATTTTTTGTTCTGTAAATTAAATCTGGCTTAAATACTTTTTCCATAACTTAAGGTCTTATATAATCGTTTTATGCTTAATCCCTCATTTCTAGAACTCACCACTTATATCCCAAATAAACACAAAATTCTGTAAAAAATAGGATATGTAAGAAATGCCTTACATAAATTCACAAACTGAATTTGACGAAATTCTAATAATCTGTACAATTTATGCAATGAAAAAATATCTATAATTGAAAACCACACTTAGAAATTATCAGTGTCATTTTTATCATTTATTCGTGCTGTCATCGGTTTCTGAAAGCCCATTTGTTTTATATTTGCATCAATTGTTAATATAACTGGCCACACTTATTATTTTAAATCATAAAAAGCAAAATTGCTGAAACAGATCGCATCTCCTATAGCGAAAGAAAAAACTAACAATTTCAAAAACCCAAATACCCAGAAATCTGCATGTATAATAAATTTTTGTATGATCCCGTATTTATAAAAGTAAACAGGACTCTAAATTTTATTGAGGATTTCTGAAATTCCCTCACATTACTTTGGGAAATAGTAAGTAGAACGATGCATGGTTAAAAGTTTCAAAATACATTGATTACGTGAAAATAGAAATCAAAACATGTGATTGTTTTATTAAAGCCTAAATATATAAAACCTTCATAATTTTCTTAATGGGCAATAAAAGGCCAAATATGGCAATCCGCATTATATAGCGGCGGGGATTTATTTCCGTTGCAGGTGTAAATTGGCCATTGTAGTATGTTTAGTGCTCTCAGGTTAGGTTTGCCCCGAGTATAGTCTATTTATATAAAACAGTTTCGTGACTGGCAGACCAAACTGCTGGACCTAAAGGACTGAAATTTTGCATGGTGATTCTTTTTATAGTGTAGGGGTGCACTAAGAAAGATTTTTGAAAAATTATTCTTAGATTTTTTTTAATTAAATTTTTAAGCTGTTTTTTTTTTGTAACTTTTTTAAAGTTTGCATTTAAAATAACAATTTGAGTGTTACCAAATTTATATCTCAAGAGAGATCCTGAAAATTCCTTTAAAATGAATTCTTTTTCGAATCTTTACCTCCATTTCCTGATTTTCGGTAAATTTTTAAAAATTAATTTTTAGAATTTATTAAATGCTGATCACATGGTTTCTTTTCTTTTTGTGATACTTTAAATTAATTTTGTGTCACGTGCATAACAACAAAATCAATCTATATAAAAAAAATGTATTAAAATTCGGTAAAAGATAAAATTTAATTCAAATTAATATATTTGTGGATATTAAACATACAAATTAATTGCACACATTGACCGTTGTATTTAATTTGAATATTTTCTTCTACATTATTTTGTCTATAAAAATATCCATTACGATTTTTTTTATAAATATATTTTTTTACTGTTTTGGCATTAACTGCATACATTGACCGTTGTATTTAATTTAAATGTACTACATAGAGAAACACGGGTATTCAGCTAATAATGTATATTTTATCACTTTTCTACACTTTTTGTCTTATGGACTCAATTGATATGGCGAGTGGCTCATATATCTATCTCTTATGAAACCATCCCAGAATTTTGATATTTGTATCAAAATATCAAAAATGGATTCAATGACCACAAATATGAAATTTCAAACTTCATAACTGATTTGATAGTTTTACCTCACTCTTCTAAGTGCATAGATAGTTTTTTTCATCTATATATATAAAAATGAATGTTTGTTTGTTCGTATTTTATGCACTGCCATACCGTTCATCCGATTGAGATGAAATTTTGTACAGATGTTGTTCTCACCCCCGCGAGAAATACTGGGGGGGGGGGAGGCAGGGGGCACATATAAAAATAATCGAAAACAACTAATATTAGTGTCAAATCCACAGTTTTCTGGGTCGCTGAGATTAATAGTGACACTTCCGACACCGCTTAAGTGCAAGATCACCCCTCTCATCAGCATTGGGGGGAAAGAAGGGGTGAATATAAAATGTCCAAAATGACTAAGAATTTGTGTCGATTCCATAGTTTTCGGGGTCGCTGAGATGAATAGGACACTCCCAATGTCGTTTAAGTGAGAGTTCAGCATTGGTGAGGGAGGCGGGGGGGGGGGGAAGAAAGGGTGAATATAAAATCTCCAAAATGACCGAGAGTAGTGTCGAATCTAGTTTTCAGGCTTGCTGAGATGAATAGGGACACTCTCAATGCCGTTTAAGTGAGAGTTCAACCGCCCTCAGCATTGGGGGAGAAAGAGTGAATATAAAATGTCCAAAATGACCGAGAGTAGTGTTGAATCCTTAGTTTCAGAGTCACTGAGGGAAATATAGGAAATTAAAAATGTTGTTTGTAATCAAGTTTTGAGTTAAATTAATAATAGAGTGAATTTATAATTTTACTTTATCATTTGTATACTGTATTTACTTTTAAAATACCTGTTAATTGAATTACTTATATTTTACACTATATGTAGAATCCATTCCTTTTCCTGTGTAATAAAAAAATTGAGATAAATAAATACCGGCAAACAGCTAGTGAGCTTATAAAATCATAACAAAACACACAGTCTCTTAAAAATGAAACTGTAAACGATTATATGATGGCAAAATAAATAGATGGATATCAGAAGCCTAAAACAGAACTGGTAAAAGATGTAACAGAAGGAGCATGTTAGAAACCATAAAAAGTAAGTACATAAAAATAAACAAAAAAAATTCAGCAAATCAATTTGGAAATGATTGATAAAATGAATTTGATGACTATTAAATAAAATTTTAATTTAACTTCTAGTAATTTTTGAAAATGTGTTGTGTATTATCTTATTAGCATTAAATCATTTTTAATGCAATATTATCTATATACTAGCATTATTCCCCGGCATTGCCCACCCCCACCCACCCCGCACTTCATGTTCATCTGGCCAGACAGAATGCGCTTAGCGTGTTTCAACTGAAATGATATACCCAATATTCTTTTGATGGAAAGCATGAAAAATTTTATATCTATATATCTACCCGGGCAATCATTCTTTAAAAATAATTTCATTAATCTTCTTATGGCTTAATATAACTAATAGACTAATAGTTTGGAATGAAAGTTATGTGTCGTTATGTTTCTCTGTTTAAAGAGCTTTTCCTCCCACTGCTTAAAAATCCCCAAAACTCTAAAAGATTTATCTTATATGATTTCACGGAATAAGTAATTCAAATACATATCATATGTTAACTCTGTTTCGTGAACTTAGGGGGAAAAAACCTGTAGAACTCTTAAACTTCTTCCCATTTTATGATCCTCAAACAATTAATATATTTAGATCAACAGAAGGCTTTCAAAAACTTCCAAACTTAATTTTTCTTTTTTCTTCCTTTTTTTTTCCAAATTTTATTAAGTTCTATTAGTTTGAACGCCATTGTCTAAAATTGTCTAAAGCAGCGGTCCTCAACCTTTTTAGACTCATGATTCCACTAAACGTAAGAAAAATAAACACCTCCCCCCCCCCCCCCTGTTACCCCCAGACCAACTCTCAAACCACCCCAGATCACCCCTCAGAATAAACCGCTTTTCCCCCGCGTATCGAATTTGAAGGGTTGTCGTAAAGGGGCTGTATCCACATTTAAAAGGTGAGCTTAGGGGCACAAAAATCATTAAAAAAATTAATTTAAAAAAAACTAATTGAGCCCCAAATTTCGCTTTTTCTGATTTAAGTTTCTAGGGTCCAAAACATTAACTGTGCCGAATTTGGTCCCGGTGAGTGAAACAGTCTATGATTCTACAGCGGACAAACAGACAGACAAGCTCTTTTATATATATATAGATAGATATAAAACAGTTCTGTAACTGATTCATTCACTGACTGACATACAACGCACAGACCAAACCGCTGGACCTAAAGGGCTGAAATTTTGCCTGCCGATTCTTCTTATAGTGTAGGGGTGCACTAAGAGAGATTTTTGAAAAATTCTTAGATTTTTTTAAATTCAATTTTTAAGCTGTTTTAGTAACTTTTTTTAAGTTTGCATTTAAAATAATAATTTGAGGGTTATAAAATTTATATCACGAGAAAGATCATAAAAATTCCTTTAAAATGACATCTTTTTCGAATCTTTACCTCCATATTCTGATTTTTGGTGAATTTTTAAAGATTTATTTTTAGAATTTAATTTATTTAATGCCAATCACGTGATTTCTTTTTCTGGTACTTTAAATAAATTTATCGTCACCTGCGTAACAACTAAATAGACAGACAAAAAAAAATTCTTGCCAATGCGGCAGACGATTGGACATTATTTTGTCTATAAAAATATCCCTTACGATTTTTTTATAAATATATATATTTTTTCTACATCAATTGTACACATTGATCATCATATTTACTATAAATATATATATAGATATATATTTTTTGGCATCAATTGCATACATTGACCGTTGTATTTAATTTGAATGTACTCCGTAGCGAAGCGCGGGTTTTCAGCTAGTATATATATATTAAAAGCTGGGGTGTTTTAATTACAGTCTTTTTTTTTTCTTTTTTTTTTTTAATGCTATCGGCGTTTATTGCATTTTTCTTGCTGGGAATGAAACACATTATTATACCCTCTCATCTTGTGTGTTTATTTTCTCACATTGACTAATTTTCAAATGTATACAAACAAACCTCCCTGCTATGTTCAAATTATACTATTAATTGTACTGTAACAAATTCTAATAAAAGTATCTATAATCAGATATTGTGTTTTCTTTTTCAGAGAGATTGGAGCTAATCGAAAAGGGTGAGCTCAAGAATACAGATAGTGAATCAGATGTTGAATCAATGAATGTTTCACAAGGAGACATTGAAACTACAGAAATTAAAGTTGAAAAAGACAGTGTTAAAATACAAACTACTACTATTGGAAATGATCTTCTCAATAATGATTTTTCTTCATTGTCTGACTCTTGTCTTCCTGAACTTGATCTTCAGGTAAGTTAAATTTCATAAGTTTAATTCTGATTCATTAATGAATTGTTTATAGAATGACAGTAAAACTAAATTTCTGATCTAATTAGCTAACCTCCATTAAAATGTTTATAAACACAGCACTAAATTTGTTTGTGTAGTGCATTTATTAAAAGTATTAATTCTTGGTGTGGTTGCAAAATTATCATAGTATTAATTATTTGTACACTAACATTTATAATAACATATGTATGTATATCTAAGAATTTTTAAAATGTTATAATGTGTATACTGATATTTCAATTGATACTCTCTCTTGTTAAGTTAACGTACAGTAAATACATATACAAGTCCAACAGTAAAGATAATAACTTGAGTATTCTTTGAGAAATATAAATAGTAAAATGTATTTCTCATGGTAACAAATCATTCACTGTGAATATTTCATTTAGAATTACAACTTTGCTGCAGTAATTGTATGAAGCTACTTTTTTTTCTTCTTCTAACTGCTCAAGATTTTTAAGTACAAAATTTATTATTTAGAATTTTTACCAGAGGGAATTTAAACTCGTTCAAACATACCCACATACATTGTTCTCGAAATGTAATCCTTCATATTATGTTTTGAATGGCTTCATTGTTTGGAATTTTGGAAATATTTCCTGAATTCCTTGTTACATCTGATTATGTAATGTTTAATATTCTGTTTAAGTGTTAAATAATACATAACTCAGTAACAATTCTAGATGGTTTTTTGTATTTTGTGTTTTAGCATTTGCTTGGAGCTTTTTTTTTTTTTTTTTAAATAAAAAGTATAACATCATTGGCAATAGAATATAAATAGTTCCTTAATTCTTACTTATCATTTATTTAGATTTAACTCAACTTATACACTGAAGTGCCACTGAATTAGGGATAGCAAAGCCTATGCAAATTGTGTAGTGCTGCGCATCATGTATGCGCAAGTGAGGGCTGTGTGGTAACTGCATATATAGCGCGTACCGTGGTTGTTCTGAATTAGTTGTTCGAATTGCCAGTATGGGTAAACTGCCTGATTTAGACACCTTCGATCGCAGACAAATCGTAGGTGCGCGATGCATGGGCCATTCAATTTCCGAAATCGTCAGACAGCTAGGATTTTCAAGGTCGACAGTGTCAAGAGTATACCAAGAATACATGGATGGTGAGGAAAAAAACTAGCGATCGGGCAAACTGCAAAGGACAATTAGCCTTGACAGTGCATGGTGAGAGATGGCTCAGGCGTATTGTACGTAGCCAGCGAAGCCAAACATTAGCTCAAATTACCACCCAGTTTAATGATGGTGCATGCCATACAGTCAGTAAACGGACTGTGCAACGCTTGCTTCACTGTATGGGTTTCGGGAGCCGTCGACCTACGAGAGTACCATTGCTCTATACTCACCATCGGGCTGCACGTTTTGCCTGTGCAAGAGAGCACAGAGACTGGAGTGTAGAGGACTGGAAACGAGTAGCATGGAGTGATGAGTCTCGATTCCGACTACTTAACGCTGACGGGAGGCTGAGAATATGGTGTCAGGCTCATGAAGCCATGTATCCTGCATGCCTGGCTGGAACTGTACAAGGGCATGGTGGCTCAATCATGATCTGGGGTGTTTTTTCGTGGCACAGTTTGGGATCTTTGGTGCATGTACCAACCTCCCTCAATGCAATTCGGTACGTAGAGTTGCTGGATGATCACCTCCAACCGTTTATGCTGTTCTGTTATCCGCACGGTAATGGAGTTTTCCAGCAAGACAACTGTACCTCTCACAAGTCCCGGTTGGCTACTGGCTGGTTGGATGAGCATTCTTCTGATTTCTCTGTCATGAATTGGCCACCTAGAAGCCCAGACTTAAATCCTATTGAGCATCTTTGGGATATTTTGGAACAAAGCGTGAAAGGCCATCACACAGCACCAAAGAACCTTACTGAATTATGGACAGCTTTAGCCAATATTTGGCAAGCCATTCCCGTGGAACGTTTCCAGAAACTTGTTGAATCTATGCCTCGTCGTTTGGCAGCCGTTATCAAGGCCAGAGGAGGCCCAACTCGTTACTAGGTAGGTATCCCTAATTCAGTGGCACTTCAGTGTAATTTCACATTGTTGTTGGCAAAGTGATTTTGAATAGGCATCATTTAGCATCACTCATAAGCAGCAAAATTATAGTTTATTTTTCTTTGTGAACTGATTTTGCTTTTGAAAACATTTAGTTTTATTTTCCTCTACAACAAACCTATTCTTTTCAATAGCTCTTTTACTGTAATGAAAGTATTTGTTAAGTTTAACTTCTCTTGCAAGTAAAATTTCACTTCTGAAAAAGTTTTGAAAATCTTCTAATTATACAAAGTTTTAAACCAAAAGCTTCTTATCCAAATACTATCATCTAAAACTTGTTATTAAAATGTTTTTCTATGCTCTATAGCAGTGCTCCCCAACCTTTTAATCGCCGCGGACCGGTCAACATTTGATAATTTTACTGTGGCCCGCTAGGGGGGCTATGACTGCAATTTTTATTCATAATCTTGAAATGTTTAATAAACAATAAACTAATTTAAAATAGTTACAAGATTTCTTTTGTTACAAAGGTATAAATTAGCACAAACCCGACAAAGTCGCACTAACCCGAAAGAAATACACCACAGTAAATAAAATGGAAATAATTTAATGTTCCTTGGGCGGCCCACTACTATTTGATCCACGGACCGGGGGTTGGGGACCACTGCTCTATAGGACTTCTCTATTTTTATAAAGGAGTCATGAATAATATTTTTAATAAATATTCTGAGTTTAATTTGAAGATTTTGAATGATAATAAGATATACTTTAATGATGTATTTTTAGTGGTACTTGATTATAACTTTAAAGGAAAAGAATTACTTTATGTTAAGAAAGAAATGAAAAGTATGTTAAGAGAGAAAAAAAAACCTGACGGGTTTGTAACCAGTTGCGCCGTGTGTGTGGCTCCATTTATTTACGTAGGTTACGATTCATCACGGACTGGTTTGTGATTGGAGTCAGTTATCAGTTTCTTTTGAGTTGCTCCATGTGCAGACGGCCTTAGTTTTTTGGGTTGCTGAGATCAGTACTCCGCAACCGCTGTTCCCTGGCACACTAGTGTGCCACAGTGATTTTATCGATTATGATAATAATGAAATTAATCACCGCATTAAATAGAAATTTTTCTAAGTGAAATATTCCTCTAACTTTTTGTTAATATGTAATTTTACTGGGTCGAAATTATACACAAAGCAAAAACATGTTGCTTGCCCATACATTGTATGTATGCTCGAACATCATATTTCTGGATTTCAGTTAAGAAAGAATATCCACAAATTTCTGACAAGGCCATTGCAATTTTGCTCCCTTTTTCTACGACATACTTATGCGAACAAAGTTTTTCGAAACTGGTTCTAATTGAAAATGACAAACGATCATATTTAAAGGGCCTTGACCATGAACTGTAGCTCTTTCTAATATAGAGCCAAATATAAAATGCACATTTATCAAAACAATCTCAAATATCTCATTAATAAATTAGTTATATTTAAATTTTGATTTATTAGGCTTAAGTAAAGACCAAAAAACAAATTTTAATATAAAAATTTAAAGAGAATTTTTTTTTACTTGTAAACTATAATCTTATATTTTTGTTCTTATGTTGGTATACAGTTCAAAATGATTTATATAAAACTTAAATGCTTATAATTATCTTGATACATAGAGCTATTTTGTTGTGTTTTTTTTTTTATCTAATAAAAACATATGCGTATTTATTGTAATTTATATATTTGCAAGCTTTTTCTTGTGGTGTGCCGCGGAATTATCGAAATAAACATTGTTGTGCCGTGGAAGATAAAAGGTTGCGGAGCTCTGGCTGAGATGAATAGTGAAACTCCCGATAGTAGTTTAAGTGCAATTTCAGCCCCCATCAGCATGGAAGAGGGGGGAAGAAGGGGTGAAAAATGAAATGCCCAAAATAACCGAGAGTAGCGTCAAATCCATAGTTTTCTGGGTTGTTGAGATAAACTGTTACACTCCCAATTCCATTTAAGTGAAGTTCAGTCCCATCACCATAAGGGGGAGGGGGGGAAATAAAATGTTCAAAATGACCAAGAGTAGTGTCCAATCTATAGTTTTCAGGGTCACTGCGAATGAATAGAGACACTCCTGGTGCCATTTAGCCATTCAATTTTCTTAACACCAGCAGGTGTGTGTGTGTGTGTGTGGCACAAAGTGCAACATCTCTTTCGACCTTGATTATTCCTTTTGTAATAAACTTTTTTTTTTTTCAAATTGAAAATAATAATTCTGCTTTTTATGACAAGGTATAAAATGTTGATGATAATGAGATATATTTATAATTAAAGGCCAACGAATGCAGTTGCAATTGCCTTATTTCAAAACTGTCTGGTTTATTAGATCTAAGGACAACTTGCGAATAGATTCCTATTATGTCCAAAAACCTAAAAAACAATGAGAGAGTCCATCATCATGATATGCAGGATACCATGTAATAGCTGTACATTTGATAGACTATATCAACTCCTGCTTTTGTCATATTTTAATCCAGTATAATCGCTGGTTTGCCGTGGTCAAATCACGACTAACAATGAAGGGATTGAAATAGAAGCGTCAGAAAATCATACCTGCATTAGATGGGATGTTGCTATAAATAGGAACAGCTTATAACATTCAACCCTTACATGTAAAAACAAACCATTCAAAATTACGAAAATGTTACACTCTATACCGGGGCTCGACCGCTGAAGGTTAAGTGTAAGTTAAGCCTCCCATCAGCATTGGGGGGGGGGGGGGTAAAAATGTCAAAAATGACTGATAATGCCGAATCAATAGTTTTTGGGGTCGTTAAGATGAATAGTGACACTCCCGATGCCATCGTGCAAGTTCAGTCCCCATCAGCATTGGCAGGGGGAGTAGAGGGGGGAACAGAATGTCCAAAAAGACCAAGAGTAGTTTCAAATCCATAGTTTTCAGGTTCACTGTGATGAATAGGGGGAACTAAAAATGTTGTTTATAATCAAGTTTTGAGTTAAATTAATATTATAGTGAATTTCTGATTTTACTTTATAATTTGTATACTGTACATATACTTTTAAATACCTGTAAATAAAATTACTGAGATTTTACACTATAGGTAGAATTCGTTCCTTTTTCCTGTCTAATAAAAAATTGGGATAAATAAATACCCAAAAAAATAATATAATGTCGGTGTAATGCTAGTGTTTTATTAAATTGCTTTGTAAGTTCCAGGCTTGCCAAAATAAGAATTATTCTTTGAATCTTATTGTTGTAAGCTTTTCTTAAAGTAAAGTTTTCTCCTTGTGTAAAACTTTTAATTTTACCCATTTTGTGTTTTTTTTCTTATTTGAGCTATGTATTCTTTAGAAAACTTTAGCTCTATATTTTTAGTTCTGCATTTACATACATATATATGTATATATATATATATATATATATACATATATATATATATATATATAACTCCTGATTATCCATACTTAAATCCTGCATATATTACCAAAAATAAATAAACAGGAGAAAATTATGCATATTTTATTGTTTCTGTGATTTAATTTAATTTAAAGCACTATATGTTGTTAATTTAAAATCTTTTAAAAAAAATTTTCTGCGTATTGGGTGGTATCTGGTTTCTCTCTCTCTCTCTCTCTCTTTTTTTTTTTTTTTTAATTTATTTATTTATTTATTATTATTTTTTTTTTTTATATAGTTATAATTATTTCCCTCCGAAACATTAACAAAAATAATCAGGAGTTCAATGTAGATAATATGTTATGAATATTTATTCACCTAAATAATGAGTGTAATTAGTTTTCATTGCAGAAAAATTTGTGGGAAGATCTGTGTGGAGACAGACTTCCATTTTTAAGTGATAGCCCAATCAATTCTATGTCACCCAAAAATTCGGAAACTATGGATGATGATTCATCGTTAGAATCTGCTCCGTCCTCGCAGCGATCCTACATTCAAACTAATCATGTTTTCAAGTGTGCCCAGCGTGCCTCATCATCTAACTCAAATACCAGATTATCTCATTCCTCACTAAGATCTGGCACAGATCAGGGCACCACTTGTGATGCATGACAGTGTCAGGCTTAGTATTTTTATTATTATACTTTAGTCTTATCAGTATTTTTAATACTTTATCCCATTTTATTAGGGAAAAAGTAATTAGGGAAAACATGTATAGCACAGAAGTGATATTAGTTTAAGTTTATTGGTTATTTATCATTTTTACTATACTTTCTTATACTTGAAATCAAAAGTACACATTTATTCTCATGTTATGTTGTACTATGAAAGTTTTCCTTTAGTGAATGTTTGCACATTGCATTTCTGTTAGTCATATTGGAGACATCTTTTAGTGGATTTAGTCATATTGGAGACATCTTTTAGTGGATTTCTACTACTGTACCTTACAGTATAAATAAATTTGGCATTTTGGGGTCAAGGTGTAATAAACTCTAGATCATCTGATTACATCCCACTCGAAATATACACTGTCACACACACCTACACTGTCCTCATAATAAGTGCTAAAATAATGTGCATATCCAGCATGTTCAGGTAGCAGTCTTGAGCCTAAATATTGCTTTTGTTAGCTAATAAGGAAGGCTTAGCTGTCAGAAATCCTTGCAGTTTCATACATAGAATTGCTCAGTAGTTTTGTTGTTATTATAAAGCTTGAATTGTATATATTCCTAGATATCCGTTTCATCTTGATACCAGTCAGATATATAAAAATTTAAAAGTAAGTTCTACAGTTACATAGGTACATAACAGTTTATGATAATCTTGTTTTTAATATCTGTGCATTGAGGGATATTGTCTCTTTGCCACAATATTCTTTATGCCAAGCTCAGTATTTGACAGGTTGATTTCTGTAGTCATGTTCTACAGTCAGTTTGATTGTTTACAGCTTAAGGCAAGATGAGAAAGTCCATTCATTAACATGCAGATTTCAGCTTTTTCGAATAATTCTGGATAATTTCTCACTTAAAACCAAATATATTATGAGACTGTTTTGTTTTAAAGCAGTTCTGGAAAACTCCTAATTTCTCCTCAAAAATTATGAAATACTTTCTATATCCTAAAAAATTATCTGGCATGTTGTTCAGGTTTTTTAAAACATTCTATTTGAACAAAAGTCTTGATCACCTGCAGATTAGTTTCATAGCCATTAATCTAGTCATGGACCTCGTTTCTTTCTTGCCTTTCGTCAAAAAATACTGTATAACAAGCTGTAAATGCATGAAATATTTGCTTTTAATAGCTTCTCCAATAGCAACGGTGCTTATTAATTTTTTTACATTATTTCAGAATCAATAATTGACTCTACAGTTCATGGAGGATTAAATAATGCCAGCCTGATTAATGACGACTCCCTTCATCTCATTCGGAATTGGTTTTGAACTGTAGGTCATGGTCTGTAAAGTTTTCTGTAATAAAAGGTGGAACCCACCTTTCCCCCCACAAAATAAAAAAAAATAAATAATAAGTAAAATAAATAAATATATTACATAGTTAAAACTAATAGAGTAATTCTGAGGATGGAATTAGTCTGTGATGTTTCCAGCTGCTACTACTTGTTGAGAACATAAATCTCCACAGTAGTTTTTAAACAGCCTGGAGGTGCTCATTATTTTTGCCTTTAACTGTTTGTGTCATTTGGAAATACATATCATTTAATACATAGATTCTATGTAAAATCTATGAGTAATATATTAAGAAAATTAGTTTGCAGTTTACATTTTAAATTTGTATACTCTCGTGTTTAGCTCAAATTTCTAGAAAATTTGTTTTTAGAAAATCATTGATAAAGTAGAGAAGATTAAAATGAATGTAAAATGCCATTAATGGAAACTTTTTTTTTTTTTTTTTTCTGTAGAATCACTTCTGTGCTTAAGATATAAATTTTTGTTTATTTTAATTTCTTCATGCTTGTGTTTTTGTCTTTTTATTTGTTTTTTTATTTGCTTATGTCATTCCTTTTATGTTAAAATTTGGTTCCTTATTTCTTTCCCCCCTTTTTTCCCCCTTTAAGGTACCAGTATAAATGTTTTCTTATATTGAAAAAAGCTGGCTAACTTTCAAACAGTTACGTATATTTTGCATCTGACTGATGTTGGCTGGGGCAAAAGCAGATAAAAATTTGTTATGGCTTTTACCCTCCTTTTCATTGTGATGTGTGTGTTTCTTGATTCAAACATATTTATAAAAATGTGATGTGATGTGGTAAAAATGTAAACTAAAGCATAATTTGTCTATGAAAACTTACATAGCCTATTTAATTAATGTCTTATAACTGATGTGTATAAAATTCTATGTCTATAGCCTGAGTATGCAAAAGAATAAATCTAATTAAATGTTATTGTAATCTTATATACTGATGGTTTCATAAGCTCCTTTAATTTCTCCCTCTCATAATTTCAAATTACATGCATTTGACCTATGATTCTGATTATGTACTACAGTTATTTGTTCTGTTATGTGTGTTGTTCATAAGTAAAATAATTTGAGTATCATTTACTAATCATGTGAGATCAAATTTATTTTAATATATGGGGGGGGGGGGGCTTGTTGCTATATTAATTTAAGCAAGAATTCTATTTGATAGCAATTAACTAAATGTTATTAGATGTCAAAAAGGATTAAAAGTTACTAAACTTACACATCATCAATAATGTGTATTTCGTGTGCACATGTTTTTTTATTTTCAGATCTCAGAAAAAAATTATTGTAGCAATTTAATCTAATTTTAATAACTTACTCATCAAAATTAAGCAGTTGTTTCATTTATGTAGTTAAATCAGTATATATTTTGAAGAGTCAAAATAATGCTAATATTTTATTATGCTTATAACCATGAATTTGTTTAAAATGTGTTTTGCAGTGTTTTAAAGATTAAACATACATCTGGCTTGGATTTTTTCTGCCCTTTTCTTAATAATCCTGGAATTAAGCTCTTAGAATCCTGCATTAAAAATAATCCCCACCCCCCATCTGGAAAATCAAAGAAGAAATAATAATAGGTAATCTTTCAGTTTGCAGTTCAGATAGCACCTACAGTGAGAAATCAGCAGATTTTACAAGGAGTGATTTTATGGTTTGAATAATTTGAAGTAATAGTAGTTGTAATTTGGTAATAACAGCAGCTGATAGCCATGTGTCAGTTCATAGGTATGGTAAGGCAAATAGAATAAAGTTTTGAAATTACAATTTAAGTTCATTGTTAACTGTTGCTGATCATTTTATTCAAAAAGAGTTTTTATTCGAAAGCCTGATAAATTTGAAATTTGATAATATGCAATTATATTTTTGAGAGAAGTAACATCATAGTCAGCCACCCTAGGTTTTGTTGAAATATCATTTGATGAATTTTGTGCAACTATCAGATTTGCATTTTACTGTAAAATTGACTTGGCTATTTTCCTAGTATTTGAGGTGTTCTATGTTGCCTATATCAGTGCTTAAACTTTTTTCCATTCATGACCCCCTTTATCATCAAGATTTTTGCGCGACCCCAGGAAATAAGGATATAAACGTAAGTATTTTCTCAAAAATAATTTATTTCTTTTGTAAACAAAATACATATGAAAAATAGTAGTATATACGAAGACACTAGTAAGTAAGTAAAATAAAATATATGTCTTAGATACTCGCCGCGGGCAACAAGAATTAAATTTTCGCAACTCCAAAATTTCACTTTGTGACCCATATGGGGTCGCAGCCCACAGTTTCAGAAATGTTGCCTATATTAATGTTTTACAGAAAAGGAACTGTTTAATGTATGTATTGTTAATAAATGAAGCAAATTATTCAGAAGCACTAAATAAATTGCATAACTTAAATAATGGAAATTATTTTCAGAAAGATTAAAGGAATTGCACATTTAGGAAGGACACTAAAATTTTTGGTAAAAGCAGCTTTAAAGTTCTCAAAAATGTCTTGATTTTAGAGCTAAAAAGAGTGGGAACCATGTAAAAAATATGGGGGGGGGGAAGCTCTCTGGGTCTTGCATTTACATAAATATTAATATTCAAATTTCATACTTATCACAAACAATTTAGATGGCACTATAATTACATTAGCCAGTCTTAATGTAAGAGATTAAGTATGGAAATTCATAAGCCATGTGTGCCTGACTTCTGTATTCAGTTGTTCAAATGTAAAGCACAAAGTCAACAGAATTATTTTATATATATAAGTTATTGTTTGAAGTGACTTAGTTTTTTACATTTGCAATGTTTATCAAAATTTAAATTCCTTTTGTTGTACAGGTTTCTTTCTTACAAGTGAGGGAATATGTAGAAGAAAACCTTAAAATTCCTATTACTAAGTCTTAGAATAGTGAAAATTCAGCATTTATTTAAAAAATCAAATAAGTAAACATTACCCATAGGAAAATCAAGCTCTGTATTCCGTATAAAATATTTTAATTAATTACTCATCTGTTACTGCTGTAATTTTCAGGGTAAAAAATATATTGAAATCCTAACATGCATGAGATCCATAAAAGAATATATGCACCATAGAAAAAAAAAAATTTTTGTTTGCTCAAATTTTTTTAAAGAGATATAGCTAACAAACTATTTGTACTTAAAAAATAAGAATTTCTGTTCATATTAAAATATTGTGGGATCTGCCTGTCCCACTTTGCTCCCCCTCCCCCTCCTCTCTCTCTCTCTCTCTCTCAGATAATGCACAGACCAAACTGCTGGACCTAAAGGGTTGGAATTTTGCATGGTGATTCTTCGTATAGTGCAGGGGTCACTAAGAAAGATTTTTGAAAAATTCTTAGATTTTTTGTAAATTAAATTTTTAAGCTGTTGAAACATTCTTTAAATTTTGCATTTAAAATAATAATCTGAGGATTATAAAATATATATCAAGATAAAGATAAAAATTCCTTTAAAATGAAATCTTTTTCGAATCTTTGCCTCTATTTTCTGATTTTTGGTGAGTTTTTAAAGATTAGTTTTTAGAACTTAATTTATTAAATGCTGATCACGTGGTTTCTTTTCTTTTTGTGATACTTTAAATTAATTTTGTGTCACGTTCATAACAATGAAATAAATTGGAAAAAAAGATTAAGATATGGTAAAAGGTAAAATTTAAACACTAGACTAATTGAGGTGGAATTTTTCTATGAATTTAATTCAAAATAGGATGTTTTATGAACATTAAACATACAAATTAATTGCATACATTAACCATTGTATTTAATATAGAAATTCATCTCAAGCATTAATTCCAATTTCTTTTGGCATTTTTGTGTAGCAAAGAAAACCGTAGGACCCCAAAATCAACCCACTAAAATATTTGGGTTCAAAATATAATAGCATATAGTATATTTAAGTTGATATTGATATGAGCTCTGTAAGAACAAAAGATAAACTTTTGACAAGATCTGAAAGAGGAAAAAAGTATACAGGGTTAGACTTTTGACAAGATCTAAAAGAGGGGGAAAAAAATACAGGGTGTTCCAAAATTCGACCAACAAATTCAGAGGGGTGATAGTAGGCATCAAGACGAGCAATAATCACATAGGATTGTATAACTGGAAACACAAACCTGATGCTGGAAGGCACTGTTTTCTTAATTGGACAGTACCTCTTACCAACTCCACTAGATGGCCGGAAATATCGCATTTTCCTGGAGGCGGTGGAAAACTCATAAACAAAACAGAATCACATAGGAATGTATGAACGGAAATGCAAACCTGATCAACTACAGGATAAACAAAGATGTAGAAATGTTGGCTTTTCATTTCTCCATCTTTGTTTATCCTCTAGCTCAGGGGTTCTCAACCTTTCAGGATCTGTGCCCCCCTTTAGACACTGATGTGATGTCATGCCTCCCCACCCCCCCACCACCACCACCATATGTGGTCAATACAAGTAGCACAATCGGAATTTGAAACTGAAGCTGGTTATTAAGTAAAAATATAGAATACAGAATTTCATACACAAAATTTAATATTACTACACATATCTTAATTTGGAACATATTATTATTAGAACATACGAAATCAAAGAATTAAATACACATCAAATATATTTGAGGTAATCAAGGATCTAGGTGAGGTTGGCATGCAATACCAGTCACTTTCACAACATTAATGAAAGAGCGGGCACGGTTTATCTTTGACAAGTTTTTGAATATTAGGTTGTAACTGTGACAAAGCACAGGTCACTTTCAACATCCAGACATACGACAATTATCGTGTTTTTACAATTACGACAATTATCGTGTTTGAGTTCGTATGTCGAAAATACGTTACGGTTACATTGTGACCGCAAAATTGAGTCCAGTAAATTACAGTTAGTTTTACTTTTTTTTAAGCTCACACCTCCCTTGAAATTCTACGCCCCCCAGGTTGAGAACCGCTGCTCTAGCTGATCAAGTTTGCATTCCCAGTCATACATTCCTATGCGATTCTGTTTTGTTTTTGAGTTTTCTACCTCCTCCAGAAAAATGCGATATTTCTGGCAATTTAGTGGGGTTGGCAAGAAGTACAATTCAAATAAGTAAACGGTGCTCTCCAGCATCAGGTTTGTGTTTCCGGTTATACATTCCTATGTGATTATTGCTCGTCCTGTTGCCTACTATCACCCCTCTGAATTTGTCAGTCGAATTTTGGAATACCCTGTACATTTTCTGTTATTTAACATTCCACTTAGATTTTTGGGAAGCTTTCTTTTATGAAAATATGTTTCAATTTAGATTACATTGTATATAAGCCCATTTCATGTCATATATTAAATTTTATTTTGTGTGTGTTATGTTCTATTTCGGATTCCTAATTTTATTTGTACATAATTGCTTTTATTTTATTTTATTGTTTAATTTTTGTTGTGTATATGTACAAAGTGAAAAAACCGGTGCCTACTTCACATTATTTTACATGTGTTTTAGTATATATATATATATATATTTATGTATTGATAGCCTTGTTTTATAGTCTTATTCTAATTATCCCTTTTTATTTATGTCAGTATGAATACTTACTTAACTCTTATGTGGTGAATTTTTTATCATTTTTTATATTCCTTTTGTGGTGAATTTTTTATCATTTATTTTTTTTATTCTTTATGTGGTGAATTTTTTATCATTTATTTTTATATTCTTTATGTGTTGAATTTTTTATCATTTATTTTCATATTCTTTATGTTCTAAATTTGAGTACAGTAAAACCTCATTTATCCTGTCCTTGTTGAATGTTCACATTAGATAATAATTTTTAACTATGATAGCAAGAACGTAACTACAAGTATGCCAAATATTCACTTTTTAGTTTGATTCAATGTACAGTTCCTGCATAGAATGTACAATAAATAATGGTAGTAAAATGCTTTCTGTTGAGTTTAACCCTCTGACGGTCACAGACATGAAATTACGTTTAGTTTGGGGTGTGTCTGAATGGTCACAGGCGTGATCTCACGTTCAGTTTTGGGTGTGTCTGAATTGGTCACAGACTTAAAATCATGCTTGTGCTTTCCCCCCTTCACCACAAGAAGGAGTGTCTGGGCATTGTTGGAAATACAATAGATTATGTTTGGTAGGTATCTATTCAGGGCCGTAAATGGACTCAAGACCTTAGTGTCAGTGGACATTGTGTTTTTGTGTGCTAGACGCAAGAGATAAGCATGCATGTGTTGCCCCCACAAGATGCACATTATTATTATTATATATTTTTATACAAATATATATGTATATATATAATATATATATACACACACAGGATGTCCGGGCTAAAAGTATCCAAATGTTATGGCATATTTTTACGGAACTACTCATTAGAATTTTTTTTTTAAATTATTTAAATAGAAAGAACATCTCACCAAGTTTTAATAACAATAGATTTCGATGTGTGCACCTTTTGTAGCACGACAAACGTCTAAACAGTAATCCAGTTCTCTCCAAGTGTTTCGTAGCATATCAGGAATATTGAGTGTATAAACAAAAAAATTTGTGTATAACTCTAGAAAGATCGAAAAGAAATATTTTTTTTTACGAAAAAGACTGAACTCCATCATTTAGGTGGTTAAAAATAAAATCAAGAACTTAAAATAATTAATGGGTTTTTTTATATTTAAATACTTTAAATTTTGAAATATTTCATACCAATATACAATAAATTAGTATATTTTTCGATATATTTTTATGCAGATATGCCAAGCTAGTATGGTATATCCATAAAAGTATATGCATGGTTTGTGCAGTCCTTTTTTTTCCACACCAATATTTCTGTTATTTGCAAAAGGGGGAAGAGATGAAAAGTAACTAACATTCTTCCGGTATTATTTTAAAGATTTCTGCCTGTTTTTTATATTGACGGCTTTCAGTCGTAGTAGGTATACAACACATTTTCTCCCCCTCTGTACTATTGAATATAATTTTGTAAATATGTGTGAATATTTCACATAAAATTTCAGAAGCCTGAGGTCATAAATACAGACATAGTGCTCAATAGTATGTCCAAAACCGTCAAAATGACGCCAGCCGTCTTTCTAGTGATAAACAAAAAATTGAAACTGGATGAGTTGAAGAAGTGTATCATTCAAGTAATTCATCTAATAACTTGGAGAGTAAGTAATTCAACACTTGGAGAGAACTGGATTTCCGTTTAGATGTCAGTCATGTTAAAAGAGGTGCACACATCGAAATCTATTAATATTAAAACTTGGTGAGATGTTCGTTTTATTTAAATATATTTTTTTTTTATTCTAATGGGTAGTTCCGTAAAAATAAGCCATAACCTTTGTATACTTTTAGCCTGGACACCCTGTATATATATGTGTATATATATATTAATTATAAAAGTAAAAGTTCGCAACCCACAAATGCAGGTGCAGAATATTTTTTATTATTTCAATGGAGACGTGTTTTTGTGCACACTAGTGTTACTAACATGCAGCAAATTCTAATATTTTAAATTTAATGAAAGAATAATCAGTATTTCTTATTTGTAAATACGACATTTAACTTGTATCATCTAAAACATTCGGGATCAAATTTGGCTTTTCGTCTTCAGGATAAGTATTCAGGTTTTTTTCTTTGCTATTTTAAGTTCTTGTTTTGACGGCTACAAATGTGGTTAACTATCTATTTTTAAGGTTTAATTTTCATTTGTGTTCAGTTGTTAACAAGATTATTGTATAAAATACTCCATTTTTTTTTTCCTTTTCTGGCAAAAATTTCCTGGTTTTTCTTGTTTTGGCATGGCATCTTTTTCAATTTTTGGCAACATTTTTAAGGCTTGTGAATTTAAATATAACCCTTACGTAAGAAGACTGCAATGTCATTCAGAAAAGAAGAATGATTCAACATATGACTAAAATTATCAATTATGTTATGATATTAATTTAATTTTTATATTAATATTATGCTGATAGTAGAGTGGCTTAAGTTTAGCTTTACTTGAGACTTTTTTATTTTTATTTTGCTGTCGTAACAAAATCCTGCAACTATCATGAATCCCTTTGGGAATTTTTTGTTCACTGACGAAGCCATTTCATACGGTCATTCCCATCAATTGAGCGGTTGAAAAGTGATCTTTTTTTATTACAGTCACTTAAATTCACCCTTGCCTTATCGAGTGTTACCATAAATTTCCATTTCTCAGCAGCTAGGTGTTTTTCATTTAATTTTCTACAATTTTTTTTTTCTTTCAGCAATATGCTTTGGCAAAAGTAGATGAACTTTAGGTATAAACATCTTTTTTAACTTCAAATCTTTATGAATGATTTTACTTGCAGTGCCAGAAGACATTCCTAGTTGCAATGCAATGGATCTTTGAGTGGCGGATTTTCATTTAGCATCAGAGGCTTCACTTTCTTGATATTTACTTGCATTCAAACAGTCTTAGGATGAGGTTTCACGGTCATGTTTTCATTTTTACTTTCAGTTAGACTTTTTTTCCTTTCAAATTTAATATATTACAAATACCTCTTTTTGAAATGCCGTAACTGCAATTTTTACCTCACTTTATAATTTGTTGATATGATTACTTCTCAGAAAGCGATGTTACGTAACCTTCGAACCGTCTATCAATTTTAGGAGCCATTTTCAAAATAAATCTTTTATTTTATATTCCAATCAAAACAAAACAGTAGCAGATGATTTTTCTGAAGTAGCCAAATTTTTATCTCAAAATGCAAACAAATAGAAATAGATTACAAGATCATTTACATAAACAACCTTATATAAACCACCAAATTAAACGTAAAATCAGATTGCCGGTTGTGTATTATGAATATATTATCTATGTATAACAAATTATTTCATTTAACTTCTTGCGTAAGTTATGTACAATAAATAATGTATTTGTATATTTGTATGATTCACAAAAAGAGAAGCACAACTGACTGATATAATTAGTGCTGCCCTAACTTTTATGAAAATACAGATGGTTTTGAAAAGTTTTATAACCTTTATAAGTTTGAAATATAAAACAAAAAACAGTTGCAAAAGTTGTTAACTATCTATTTTTAAAGTATTATCATTTACGTTCAGCTATTACCCTGAATTTTAGATTAACACTGCTTTTTGCAAAAGAATGTTATCCTTTTTCTATTTGTGGCAAAATTTTTCGAATTCTGAGAAAACATGAACTTCACCTAAATAGACTACAGTGTAATTCAAAAATGACGGAAATTTCAAAACATCCCTAAGAATTTTTATACTATTATGAAATCTTTTTCAATTTAACAGAAATAATTTATTATTATCCTCTTTAAAAAAATCCACCCAAATTAAAAACTAAGACTTCAGAAAATGTTACTTTTTTTCTTATTTGACCACACAAGTTGTAATTTTGTAAATAAATAAATGAGGAAATTTTGCCTCTGGTCATGCGGCTGTCACAACAGCCTAGCCACAACACAGTGTTCCATTCTTGGATTGAACAATGAAATGGTTGGAAAGCAGATGTTTCCCATTTAGCATTATATTCGTTCCGCAGCATTGCAGAGGGGGAAAGCAATTTTCAAGAAACCGGTAGTAAAGCAATTGTATTGGAAATTCTTGTCCGTTTAGAAGTACTTCATAGCTTGAAGCTTTGACCGTTTATAAGAAAGAAAACAAGTTTGGCTTGACCATCAGAGGGCGATGAAAGCTTTACTAGACTTACCATTTCTTTGTTGACCCTCTAACAGTCACGTGGGTGACTTATGTGTCTTCTCTAATGGCAGCCACCGGAAGGTTAGAAGTCTCTCCTTTTCCTTCTACCTTCAAATGAGCCTTCCCTCTTGTCCCCTTTCTTTTCATTTTAGTAAAGTCTCTAACTGTTCTTTGATTGAATTGCATCAAAGTTCACTGGTTGACATCTGTCACCCATGCAACTGTTGGAGGGTTAAGAAATTATGTGAAAAGTTATTTTTTAATGTCTTGTAAACAATACTATGTAATTTTGTTACAAAACATAGTTTTTTATCATAAAAAACAGTTAAGTCTGCTTAGTAAAGGATTTTGTTTTGTTTTTTACCTGGATTATCCGGATTTTCAATTATCTGGAAAGCCTGTGGTCCCAGTTAGTCCGAAAAAACGAGGTTTTACTGTAGTTAGCTGTAGAGCTAACTAAACAAAGTTTCTTTTGGGGGAGATAGCATTAACCACTGAATCATAAATTGATCAACATATAGAGATTCTCTCTAAGAAGTAATTTGCCTTCTCATACCTTAGTATTTATACTTTTGAAACATGCTTAGTCTTGGCACTGCAGGTTAGTGTCTGTTATTTTCATTGTATGTCATGTGGAATAACATCTAGTTTATTGTCTATTCTTATATACTTGCTGCTAAAGTTTTAGCTTCTTGCATGGAGCAGAAGTGTTGCAACTTTTAAGTTCTGGGTTTACTATAATGGTTAGTATCTTTCTCAGAATGTTGAAGGTTAACTTACTGGTTATAGGTATACATTATTGGTTTATCAACCAATATAACCTTTGTGTTGTGAAAATGCATTTATTTTGGGTATTCCATCTATCGAATTGTTTGTTTTCAAAGGACAAGAATCTAATATCACATTTTTATTTTTCATGTTCATATTAAAAGCTTGCCTGAAAAGTTTTTTTATCAGGAAATTAGATTAGAAATTTCATTCCGTTGTTGTTTCTCCCAGAGCTCTTATCAGTATGTTTTAGTGAGTTTAGTTTTGTAGCAGATAATTTTTATTTCATAAAAACTTTTATCAATATGCGATATGTAGTGAAGGGGAATTAAAAATTTATTATATTTGTAAAACTTACAGAGAATTTTAAAATAAAAACACACACCCTATCAAAATCTTCTATAAAAATTATACTGGTAATTTTAGGCTTGAGAACTTTAAATGTAAATGTCTGTACACAACATTCACAAATTTAAAGCTAAATGTAAAGTTTTTAGTTGTAAAGCTCCTTAAACTCTCAGTTTTTACATTTGTCAATTTTGTGTACAAGAATTTTAAGACACATTAAGAGATCAGATATATTACCACTTGTGAATTATCAATGGGGATAACTACACCTAATGTTATGTATTCTAAAGAACTTTATTATTATTTGAAACTAGTAGCCAATTTTTAGTTTTTAGGATTGCTTAAGTCTGAATAATTCATCTTTTTTTATGCAGTTACATCTGTTAGATGAAGTACATAATGATGTTTGTCATAAATAACTTAGGGCCATGACATGCAAAATATTACATTTGGTATAATGTATAATATATGCATATTATATATATATGTATTAATGTATGGATGTGTGTGTGTGTATGTATATATATATGAGTGTGTACATACACATGACAAAACTTTATGTATTCGAATGCATTGAAAAGTTTAATTTTGGTCAAAAATAACCAAAAAAATTTATTTTTTAATTGGTTAGATCAGTTATTTAGCTTTACGAAACAGGTTTATTTTTCTCTGTATGTTAATTAGAAGACGAGATATTAAAGATTTTATAATGACTACAAAACTGGAAGTGGAGATTTAAATCTCCAAAAGTTGCCATTTATTAAAAGGCCAGAAACCTGTTAACAATTAGTATAAACAGAGTTTCATTTATTAATATAATTTTAGTAAACTTTTAATGAAATAATTAAAGTAAGAACACTTTGCAGACTGTGTGGCAATGCTAAATTACTTTACATAGCTTGTAATTCTAAGCTTGTATTCATTCACATGTAAAACTTAAAATGCATTTTTCTGAAAATTGAGATATGACCATTTTTTGCTGACTTCAAAAGTAATAGCTCAAAATATTATTGAATTTTTATGAAAAATTGTGTGCAAAGTCTATATATTGTTGTCTAGAAGATATACTAAAAGAATTTTGATTGAATTAATATTTTCCAATTTAAGACCTATTATTTCAATAATTACACTGTAAAATTGGCAAAAATTTCATAATAAATATTCGATTAGTTGTAAAATATTCATTTCTTAAATATAACTTTAAACTTCAATACATTCTCTAGATAAAAGCATGTGATTTATTTTGGTATAACTTTTATTCCTATAAGACTAACTGTAGCATTTTTGAAGTTTGTTGTATTTCCTTAAAATTCTTCATATATTTAACAATTTTGAAAAAAGAAACAGAGGTTTATTTTAAATATTGACGCTCTCTCAGTAATCTTTGTTGGAATTAAATCCAAAAATGTATTTAAAGTGTCCCCACCATGTGTTTGTAAAAAAGTTCTCTGAACATGTTTGCATACCTTAAATTGCAATTTAATTACATTTTTAATGTAATTTTATATGGAAAAATTGTTAAAAATTATTCTAAGCAAAATCAAGGTTACTGAAAATAGCTTTATTATAAATAATAACCTTGAAGTTATACAATATTTAAAGGGTGAGAATATAGAAAATATACACACGTTTCATTTTGAAAACCTCTTTAATTGTATTCCTCATTATAACTTAATGAATATCTGCTCAGAAATATATGATGCCTATCTGGATAGTACTCTAATCTTAAAATGTGACTGGATTGATCTATGTAAATTTAATATTTTTGAAAATTACCTCTTTAGCGAAATGGAATTTTTCAAACCTTTAAAGGGTATACCAATAGGTAATAGCTTTTCTAGCACCTTTGCAAGCATTTTCTTACATTCCTATGAAACTATTCTTAAATAATGTTTTTGGATTTAGTATTTTAATGAACTTACAATTTTCAACTGTAACAATTTGGAATTTCTAAATCAAATCTACCCAAAGGAATTAACTCTAAACCGAACAAATAAAGATAATCAGTATGCAGATTGTTTGGATATTAAAATTAAAATTCAAAATAGCGAAATAAAAATCAGGATATATGATAACAGATTAGATTTCAACTTTGAGGTTATTACGTTTACTAATTTCCAAAGCAATTTAAACTATAAAATTTATTATAATAGCTTTCACTCACAACTAAATAGAAAAAAAAAAAAACATTTTCAATAACAGTGACGACTTTTTGGAGGCATGTCATAATTTTGAGGAAAACCTACGTAAGAACAATTTCCGCAATAATTTTTGTAATCTGAAAGTTTTATAAAAAATGGTATTTAGAGTCGGGTGTATTTTAAGGACAATTAAGATAGGGTTTTCTGGTTTCACTTATTCTTTCAATTCTTGTGTCTTTAAAATTTCAATTCGGTGTGGAGCTATAGTCATCTACAGTGGCTTAATTCTTAAGGTTAAAATGGCTGCTTTTTAGTTATAACCGTTACTTCACAACTTATCAGGATAGGGTGAGTGTACCTTTTATATTTCAGTCTTTTCATTTGTGTTCTATTAGGATTGTATGTTTACAATTGACTGCTACAGTATCTTGCATTTATGGTGTGTTTAGCTCTAAGTGTAGAATTTCTGCTTATTTTAATTTGATTTGACTACCTGTTTCAATGGGGATCTCGGGTCTTTGGGATGTCTTTTGGTTAGACCTGCATCCTATTCAGAAAGTTCCCCCTTGAGGTAACTTAGTCGGTTAGGCCTCCTGATGAAGAGACCACACCTCGTTATATGGTTTAGTTCATTTACTGCTACAGAATCTTGCATTTATGGTGTGTTTAGCTCTAAGTGCAGGATTTCTGTTTATTTTGTTTGCATTCTTTCTGTTGGTAAATATCTTCTTCTGTTGAATTTTACTTTTTACTAATAACAGAAACTCCTTATATAAAAATTTTGCATAATTGAGTCTCAGCTTGTTGCTCAGCAATTTTTGAATTGAGCCATTGCTAATTACACTCTTTGGAAGAAATAATGAAAAAAAGTGCTTCATAACCCCAAAATCCTTTTTTTTTTCCTTTTTCTTTCTTTTTTTTTCCTCCCCATAGTTACTATGCCATTATGTAGGAGTATCAAACTATATCTCTGTTGCTTTATGGAAATTTTTATCTTCTCTTTTTAAATCACCCTTTAGTTTTTCAATTCCTACTATTAGTTCACACTCTCTCTATATATATCTTGTTCAAATTTTCAATCGTTAATAAAAGTACTTTTTATTCATCCACTCAAGTTCAAATACATTTTTTTAAACTTGTAGTGGATGACACTTGATGTTAATGCAGTTTTTTCAAATATTAATTCATTAATTAAATTTAATTAATCAATTTTAGTTGTAGACCTAGAGCGTCTCTTGCTCTTGAATAGTAATTTCCCTCTTGTTACTGTGTAAAGGGTAGCACTGCAGTATCGCGGGCTTCTCCCGTCCTGTAGGTTGCGAGATCGAATCCCCAACCTGACAAACTTTTTCTCTCTCTTTCCCCCCCTCCTAATCTTGCACAGTAGGCAAGGTTCTGGCAGGCAATCCTTTTTTTCAATTCCTACTATTAGTTCACACTCAAATTTTTCTTTGTTGACCTAAGTAGGAATTGACTTTAAAAATTTTTTTTTATATATTACTTGTTATAGTATAAACTAGCTGAATAACCGTACTTCAGTATAGAGTACATTCAAATTAAATACAATGGTCAATGTATGCAGTTAATGCATATATATATATATGCAATGTATGCAATTGATGGAAAAAAAATATTTTTATAAAAAGATCGTAACAGATATTTTTATAGACAAAATAATGTAGTAGAAAGTATTGAAATTAAATCTAATAGACCATACTAAAGAATATAGTACAGTTTGAGGAACATTTCTTTTACTGTATTTTAATATTTTTTTTGATAATGTCCAATCATCTGCCGCATTAAGGAAGAATTTTTTTTTCTTCTCTCTTTCTATTTTGTTGTTATATACACGATGCAAAATTAGTTTAAAGTATCACAAAAAGAAAAGAAACCATGTGATCAGCATTAGATAAATTAAATTCTAAAAATTCACCGAAAACCAGAAAATGGAGGTAAAGATTCGAAAAAGATTTCATTTTAAAGGAAATTTTATGATCGTTCTTGTGATATAAATTTTATAACCCTCAAACTATTATTTTAAATGCAAACTCAAAAAAAAGTTACAAAAACAGTTTAAAAAATCTTAAGAATAATATTTCAAAAATTGTTCTTAGTGCATCCCTACACTATAAGAAGAATCAACATGCAAAATTTCAGCCCTTTAGGTCTAGAGGTTTGGTCTGTGCATCATCTGTCAGGCAGTCTGTTATGGAACTGTTTTATATATATATAATGTTTGGGTTACAATTTATTGATGCTTAATCTTGCTTCTCCTCACATTTTATTTAAAAATATTTAGCAGCTAAAAAAATATGTTTGTTAAAATTGTCCTAAATTTCATATTATTTATTTAACTTTTTCCCCCCTATAGTATGTGCATCTCTCTATTTTTTATGCTTGCATATGTATAACCTCACTTCTTTCCCTTGTATTCTTTCACTTTGGTAGCATATGCCAAAAATATCCTCCCTGTTTGATGAAAGAGAAACATATAACTCATAGCTAAAAGGGATTTTCCTTTAAATGCTGTGTAGTGAATGCATGATGAAATTTAACATCATTAATTTTGTATGGGTTGTATTGAAATTTTAATAAACACTTTGCTGGATTCAGGCTTTAAAAAGGGAAACCAAATGTTTCATCTGTATTGAACTTCTTTCCCTACAATCTTCAAACCAGACAGTTATAATAAATCCATTTATATGTTAGTTCTCTTGCTATGTACATAATCAGATGAAATGTTAAGTGCATGTTATACTGTCCTTGAACATTGCTTTTGTTAATGATATTGTGTTCATTAAATTTTCATTTACATAAATTGAGACCTTAATTTTGTGTAAAAGGTTTCATTATGGGCATTAATTTTTATTTATTTTTATTTTTATTTTTTTAGATTGCTTTCTCCTTAGATGAAATGTTTACTTACTTTCTCTCTCTCTCTCTCTCTCTCTCTCTCTTTCTTTTTTTTTTTCTTTTTTTTTAATACTTTGTGTATGTTGTGTCAACTGTTTATAATTTTACTTCTGTTCAAAGAATTTTTGATTGTGCAACTCAAAGTATGAATATCTTGAATAGTTGTAAGTATAGCTAAAACTATCAGTAGTACATTAATGAGATGTCCTGTATTTTAGTTGAGTCCTGCTTTTTCTTCCTTTCTCATGAACATGATTTTAGATGCAGTTTGTTTAAACTTAATTGCACATTGTACCTTTATAATTAATATGCAATAAATTGAAATCAAAATTTTGTTATACACACTGGAAGCAGATTAATTTCTTAAGTTTATATTTGATATTTATAGATTTGTTTCGCTCCCTTTTCAGATAAATGTGTAAGTTGTTATCAAAACTACACAGTATACATTTTTAATTTCCTTTAGGGTTTTTTTACTATGAAAAAGATTTACCAGGATGGGATATAGTTCATAATAAAAATTATCTTTTTTCTGATCATAATTTATTTTGTTGGCAGCTTTCATATGTGTGTATGGTTATGAAAACAGTAACTCTTGTTGAGTAGAAAGGAGGTTTTATGCTGTAACACTTATTGTGACTATTAGTCTTTTGATTTTTCTTTATATAAAATACTGTTAGGATATAACATTTTTCAACAATTAAATAATGTGACTGTTCATTAGAAGTTTGATTAACCTGACAACCCTCCTTAATTTTTTAAAGTGTGCCAAGTGACTATTCTCTTTTGAACTCTAGCCATATAGTAGTTCTAATTAAGTTTTGTGATATTTTGTTTTAATGCTCAGTTGTTCTTTATTCTCCCTTTTTAATACTTGAATTTAATTACAAAACATATCAAAATAAAATAACATTTCAAACTTCTCAGTTTGAAGGATACTCATTTTTGTTCCCCCTCCTCCCCTGATTTTTTGTTTGTAAATTGTATACTTAAAAATACTTTCATATGTGTAAACTGTTTCATTTTCTGTGTGTATGAAACACATCTATGCAATGGAAAGCCTAATACCAATTCTTGGCACATAATCTCATGTAGATACTTTTAGGAAATGTTCAGACACACTACACTGAACACTTGCTTTTGTAAATATCATGAAGTAATTCAATCATTTTTTAAGCATTTGTAAATAGCTATTTTGTGAAAAAACATTATGTAAATGACTACAGTTGCTGTTGAGTGATGATGTGATCTCATTTATAATTTATTTTGCATTTTGTGTAATGAAATCCTTTTCTGTTATTTTTTAGGAATTTTTAATTGTGTTCTTGTAATGGAAATGGATATATTTATGTAATTATAAAAATTGTATTATTAAGATTGCTTCTTTGATAATAGTTAATATCCTAATGCTATTAATTAAATAATCTCTAAATATGAACAGCCAATTTAATTATTTTCAAAATTTGCTTTCACTGAGTTGTGTGATTTTATTTTTCTTTAAAAAAAATTGATTATGTATATAATTTGTGAAAACTGAAAATAAAAACTCAAAATTTTGTTTTTAATGTAAAGTTTATAGAAATTGTAATACCTAGATTTGTTACTTATCATAGCTTTGTGACATAGTGCTTCAGGTACCATTGCTTTTTGTAGGTAAATATTTCATTATTCATCAGTAAATTTTGGTTTTAATAGAACTGAAAACTTGTTAAGTACATCTAAAGAGTTTAATTTTATGAACAATTCCAGTCTATCAAAAACTGTTTAAAATCTCATTTTTACAAAAGAATTCAAACTAGAAACTTTTTTCTGCTTTTCCTCTTATGTTGACTATTACAAACTTAAACAGTACATTGTAAAAAGAAACTGTTTGACAAAACTGTTTTGTTTTATACTGTGTTTTAAAACAAGAATAAGAATTTGTTGCAAGCTTTCAAAATTCATTTAAATTCTCTGCTAATGATTTAGCACAATAAGTAAATAATATATTCAATTTAGTCCCTATTGATCATTCCTTTCATTTTTGCCATTGCTAGTGGGATTTAAAGATTCTATGATGCTATGTTAAATACTGATTTTTACGAATTGATGTACATATTTAACAATTATAAAATGAATACAATTCTCTAAGTGGAAGCTTAGAAAGGATTGTTCTCTGTTTTCAGATGTCAAAAGAACTCTAAATTTAAATTTTAGTTGATTTCAAATTTGACTTATTAATGGCATGTTATATAAAACTATTAACAAGAATAATCTTCAGTAACTAATTGTATGTCTATATATAATTCCTTGATCTTTCAAATTAATCTTTATATTCTGTTCCTCTAAATGAATGATATTTAATGTATAATCTTTTATATCAGTGTATGTATAATTGCAATGCTTAATATAATTTTTATCTTCTTTTGAATCTTAAAAGTGCTAAGCAGTAAAGAACTGTTACATTATCCAATCAGTGTGTCATCACTTACTGAAATTAAATTAGCATGCAATAGTGACTAAATCCTTGAGATTGCCCTGGATTTTCAGGTATTCTTTAATAAGTTTTCTTATAGGTGAGGCAGGTCAAAAAGCCTTGGAAATTTCAATAACACCCCCCCCCCCCCGGCTTCAAATTAAATTAAAGATTGTACTGTTGCAACCCTGTTGATTCCTTATTTTTCAAAATTATAGCTAGATACATTTTTCCCACTTTTTAATGCTCTTGTCAACCTTATATTATTTTTTGCATGTATGAATGCATTCTTAATGCATGTAAAAATATATTCTTTTATCTTTTCCTTCCCCCCACCCCACCCTTTTTCTCTTAGCAATGAGGAATTGCACGTTTTTTTAAATTTTATATTTATGATATAGAAAATAGAAAAATATGATCGAAAGCATCTTTTTTTTTTTTTAGTTTTAGAACTCTAAAAGTTAACATAATTTGTTTTTATACGCGCACTATTTACTTCGTCTCAAAAACGCTACTTTTCCTACGCGGATACATGTGACGTCACAGTGCACCATAGCGCATTTGTTTACTTCGGTGTTTGGATTGTGTTGCGTAGTTTAAGTTTGATGTCTAGCTTTTTTTTTTTTTTTTTTTATTTTATTTTATTTTTTTTTTTTTTTTTTTTATAATAAAGATGTCAAAGTATCTTAAAGCAAATTTTAAATATTGTTTAGTACCTTGCTGCACAAGCACGACGGTAAATACACCTGGAAAACTTTTTTTGTGTGTGTTTCAAAAGATAATATGAAAAGGAAAGCATGGACAGTTGCAATGAAACGCGATGAAAAAAAGAAATCCAGCATTGTCCACTGGTGTTGTGAAGATCACTTTTCGGCAAGTTATGTCTTCACTCTGTTAACATATGAAATGTAACTTTTAATAAGAATTCAATATTGCTTCAAAATAGTGCTACAAGAAAAATGTATGATTATGTAACTTTGTTCCATTATGCATATTAATTTGCTCACAATAAAGATTCAAACTATAAAATTAATGTTTTACAAGATTAGTCATATTTTTATTAGCCAAAATCGTTATCAATTTATGAATAAATTTTTATGACACTTTTACTGAAATTTTAAGGCTATACTGTTGCTGCATTTTAATAATTAAATATTATGTCAATGATATAGCTTATCAGGAAATAGTTTAAAAGTCTATGGCAAAGTTTTTACCATAGTGACAAACACCATGAGCGAGTTAAATTACAGCTTATAAAAGTATGTTATGGCTATGCAAATTATGCAATTAAAATACTGTATTAAACTTAATTTAAACTTTGAAATTTCAGAATGTATTTTTAGCTTTATTTATGTATGTAGTAGCATTTTCAGAAATTCCTTTTGTGGTAGGTGGGTTACAACCCCCTCCCCCCCACATGTCTTCACTGAACAACTGTACCTGTAGATTAAGAGATTAATTTAATAATATGCATAGACAATATCTAACTTTTAGGTTTGTGTAAAGAACAACGCACGTCAGCGTACTACAATCTACATTACATAAGTAGAATAATAAATGCAAACAAATGTATACATATCTCTGAGCTTTAAATCCTCGTATTTCTGCTCCCATAAAACTTGGGATTATTTCCCAAAAAAGGAAAACACTACAAATGAATCCATTTTAGGCGGGTTGTCTGATTGACCTTTTGCAAAACCGGGCAATAAAGTCATGTTAAACAAAACAGAAATAAAATAAAAATAATAATTAAGACGTCGATAGAATATAATTATAAAATAAAATGATAGACAATAGCCACAAACTCGACAGCACCAAATTAGAAAAATTAAATGATTTTAAAATGCTAGTTTAAGAGTAGGTATCGTAAAATCTCACGCTAGAAAAATGTAAACCTTGATGCTGCATAGTGACGTCAGAACCAATCTCGTAGCGTTTTGAAGTCGCATGATTTTTCAACATTTTTCGCTTATTTTAAATTTAAAATTTTAATTATTTAGATCTATATATATACGTTTTAATTTATGTTTTTGAACATTTTGATAACCAATCTGTTAATAAAAAATAGAAATGAGCATATTCCCCACATGTGCAAATTCCTCATTCATGTCATTGATGGAAAGGTAACTAACTTCATGGATTTTGTAACTCCAAGTTGAAATTTTTTTTCAAACTTTTATTAACTCTTTTCGCGGAGTATAATATTGTTTATTTTAAGTATTGTATCGATATGTTAAGAAGGCAGTTAGTTTTAACTTAAATCTGGTAGCAATTGATGCTTGAGTATTTTTGAGCTTTTCATGTAGCAGCTTTTCCTCTCTCCCTTCTGTTTTGTTTTAAATTTAGTCAGGTGATTCTATGAATCCTCAACAGCAAAAATGTACAATTCCTTGTTCCACAGTATTCTTTTATTATAATTTTGTGTTTAATGTGCGTATGAGACTTTTGACTAAGCACTATAAGTATGAGTATGACTATCTGTAAAATGAACTTAACAGATTGTGAATTTTCAAATGTGTTATTTTACTTGTGTGCTATGTAAATAATGTTTTCACAATGAAATATGACTCAATAAATTTTTTTATCTTTTCTTTGCTATTGCTGTCTTTCATGTTTTAACACTGATGACACATTTATTGAGTACACTTGAAAAAAAAAGTAATAAAAATTGAATAAGTAGCTCTTAGCATATTTCATTCACCTCACAAGTTCAGTTGTTTTATTTTGGAAAAGAATACCTTCGAAATATATTTCTAACATCGATTATTGTATTTATTTTTTTATGCGAGAAACTATTTGTTTATTTTAATTCTTCACTCTACATTATTGAACACAATCTTGAACAGTTGTCACGAGTATTTTTAATTTGGTTATAAAGGGTGTAATATCCTGAGTTTCTTTCCATAATCTTCGTATACAAATTCAAAAATTGCAAATATTTTGCATGGCATCCTTAAAGTGCGTAAAACACATTATAAAGGTTTTTTTTTCCGTTTTAAACGCTCATAAATTCTTTTGGTAGACGAAATTTGTAAAATGAATCCTGTAGCAACGTGCAGAAAAGTTCAGGCTATCTGGAATAGCCATTTTTATTTGATTTTCAGCATTTATATAGCTATAAATAGTAGGCCAATTTTATCCATATAGGATTAACATTGGGGTGAACTAATCCAATTGGGTTTGTACACAGCAGCTTTAAGCCTGGAGTTAAACACGAGGAAATAAACAGGACCTAGCGCAAAATGAGGAAATGGATTCCGAAAATACCAATCCCACTCTTGGCATGGACGTTTGTATCCGTTCGGAATCGGCTTTGGCTTTAACGCGTTGGTTAGCGGTGTGGCTAATGACGAGTACATTGGTATGTATCGGCTATAATAGCCTACCAGCCCTAAAATTACACTCATGAAATTTTGTTTTTTAGGTGCCTGACAATCCAAAATTTCTCATTTTAACCATGCCAAGCTGCCAAAAATCTTTCCTTTTTATAGGCGTTAGCGAATTCTGCCACTACCTAACCGACTGACTTTTTTCATTATGCTGGTAGAGTCACCAGCAGTAAAAACCTCAATTATGTTCGGAAAATCTATCTTGTGCAGACAGTCTATCTGGCACCTGATCTCTCTTCCCTCCTTACAGTTCAAAATTTTGACAGCCTCGGGATTCATGTAACGCGGCCTCAGTAATCCAACAGGATAAATTCCTGCTTTATCCTTTCCGTAGCTATTTTGCCTATTAATCCCAAAAGTGAATCTTCTCCTATTACAGTGGCCTATTATTTGGGTCCGTACGCTTTCTGGTGGTACAACCCATTTCTTCTCTTTGCCCTCTTGTCTTTTTCGACTTCTTATCAAAAATCCCGTTTCTGCGATGTACCTATGCGTTAATTCTCGAGTCTGGATACCCTTGTCTTTTAGCATCTCTAATCTAGATCTTCACCTTCTCAAGCGGGAATCTCCGGTCGTCAAAAGTGCCATTTTCCCACTTCTTCGATCCCGCTTTACTTCCCTTTCCCTTCACATTGGTGTACTAATGAACGAGGAACTCGTTCCTCCTACCTGTTTCTAAATTCCCCGCGAAAACCGCACGGAATGACGCCCACAGATAAGGAATTTTCAAGTTTCCCGGACTCCGCATAATAGCTCGTGGTCACTATCTGAACTCGCCTGCTCCTTTCTTTTGGGCTTTTCCAAAACTTTCAATTTTCACTCCTCGTAACCGTGCGAGTGAGAAATTTTCTCTTGCGTTTTGTGGCAAAATGGCTCCCTTTTAAGGTTTCCAGTTTCGGAGTCACTTCCTTGAAAACTAACCGCAAGGTCAATTTCTTTTCCGGCCCTTTTGTTACTGTTGTAAAAAGAAAGGTTCAGCGTTTCGTCTAATGGAGAATCATTTTCCTCCGGAATAATCAGTTTAGCGTTTTCGTCGCTAATACTAACCAAATCAGTTTCAAAGCTAAAACCACTACTTGACTGATTTTCACAAGTAACAACATTAGATGAAAGCTTTGCGCACGTTTCCCTGAACGATTGAAACATTTGCAAGTGTTTTCTTAAAATCACCAGTTAATCTTTTTGTTTTTTTAACCGATTCCCGAAACCGTATTTAGCTTCGCACTCCATATCATATTCCAGCATCTTTAACACCCCATCATTGTTTAGTTAGCAGGAAAGAATCTTGATCACATACAAAATTCTCAAACATTCTAGAAATTAACTTTTTAATACTAGGATCTGATGAATTTTCTGATTCATTTTCTTTCCTCATTTTTTCCAGCTCGAAAGCTCTTTCTTCCTTACGTAATTCGTCATGGCATTTTTGCTCACGCAAATCCTCCTGGCGTTTACGCTCTTCCCTAAAAGATTCAAGACGCCATTGAATTATTTCTTCCTCGTACTCCGCACTTCTTTTAATGAGTGTTATCAACTGGGGATTTCTTTTACCGTTAGGATCGATTCCTAGATCTTCCGCGAGTTTCGATAGCTCGTTTGGGTTCGCTTTATTTATGTAAATCATAACTTAAATTTACAGTTACCCGAAAACAAAAACAAGAAATCTCGTTCTTTAAATTTTCCAATTTTTTTTTTTAATTCGACCTGTGTTACGCAAAATACACTCAATATACATAATATTAATTCGGTAAAGCAGATTTAAAAACACAAAAATAATTCAGTTAAAATAAATTTAAAACATTTAAAACTAGCTGCTAAAACAAATTCAATTGGTCTAATCTTAAAACCATGAAGCTACAGAAGGAGCGTAAGCTTCAATGGGGAATTTTTCGAAAAATGAACCGATTGTTGTCGCTCACCGGTAGAGGGCGCGACATGCAAGCGAAGTGACTATTTTACATTGAGTTATACGGTGTGGTGGTGAAAGTTGTTTTATAAATTTTAAAATTTATTCTGTGTGCAGAAATATGCCAAACACGTGTTTTGCTCCGGGTTGTTCTACTGGCTATAGATCAGCCTTAAAAAGAAATAAAGAAACTGGACAGAGAAATCCTAGTATATTTGCTGCTCCTAAGGTAAGAACATTATTATTGTTTTGTGTTAATATAAGATATATAATAATGAGAGAAAAGTACAGCTGCTGTGTTTTAAGTGAACGCAAAGTTAAGACATCTTAAGTTCTGCTGGAAATAAGCGTGTTTTATTTTTCAATCATCCCTATATCCCATCAAAAATAATCATCACGTGTTCACAAAGCTCTATTGTATGTAAAAAGATGTAAATAATTACTCATACTATTTATTGCTCTAAAGGAAATCGCTCATCAATAAAAGATGTACGATACTTACGTATATAAATTTATCTATAGTAAATTGTATATCACACATTTAATTTTTATTTTATAATAATGTATTAATAGTGTATGTTGTTAATTTCAGTTCTTTATAATTATGAAATACTTTTCTTCTATTCAATATATTTTGTGGTTATGGCAAATTGAGCTACACGTCTTAACTAAAGCCATCATTTTTTTTTTAAAATTGTGCACAGAAATAAAATATTTCCAGTTAACTTTTCTTAATATTGAATTTTATCACTATTAAGTTAGTTGATAAGTAAATAAGTTTTCATTGTATGATAAAGAATGTTGTTACTATAAATGCTGCATCAATGCAAAATCTGTTGAGTATAATTTTTAAAAAAATTAATATTTTCCTATATTTTTACTGTGATTACAATGAAACCCATACTTTGTGAAAATGCGAAAATATAGCTGATTTGTCCATATCAATGTTATTTGGGGTTTTTTCTTTTTAATTTGCTGAAAATATTTGTAATCGATAATTTACCAACTTGAAGGTAATTCCTGACAATGCTGGAACCATGATATTGAATTTAATCACTATTAAGTTAGTTAAAGTACGTAAAAGTGACCACTCCCCTTAAGGGGTTGTGGTCACTTTTAAGTACCTTTAAAAGTATCATTTTTGGACGTATGCTGGATTGTATGTACTACTCATGATTTTTGCTTGATTTACAAGAAATTTTTTTGAGTAACTGCCTATAATACTGTTTATTATATATGCAATATTTCAAGGTAATTAATAAAAAAATAAAATGATTTTTTATGCATAAAAAGTGAATATTTTTTTTAAATCGAGCATTTTGCAGTCAACTACTGTGCGCATTCTATCAAAATAAATTATTAAGTTACATTAATAATTGCTTACTATATGTGATTACAACACTTTAGACAACAAAATCTACCAAAATTTTTTAACCTTAATATATTTTAATTTTTAAAGAATTTTTTATAAGCTTTTACTCAGTCATTTTTGAAATTTCTAATTAAAAATAGCACGTACTAAAAGGTTTTAATATATTTTAGAATAATGTTGCTGGATATTGTTGCCTGAAGTATTGTAATCACATATAGTAAAAAATTATTAATGTACCTTAATAATTTATTTTGACAGAATGCGCACAGTAGTTGACTGCAAAATGCTCGATTTTTAAAAAAAAATTCACTTTTTATGCATAAAAAGTCAATTTTATTAATTACCTTGAAAAATTGCATCTATAATAAACAATATTATAGGCAGTTACTCAAAAAATTTCATATAAATCAAGCTTAAATCATGAGTAGTACATACAATCGAACATAGGTCTAAAAATGATACTTTTAAAGGTACGTAAAAGTGACCACACCCCTTAAGTAAATAAGTTTTCATTGTATGATAAGCAATGTTGTTACTATAAATGCTTATGCAAAATCTGCGTACAAAATCTGCTTATGCAATAAAATGCGTACTTTGTGAAAATTCAAAAATATAGCTGATTTGACTTTGTCAAAGTTATTTGTTTTTTCTTTTTAATTCGCTGAAAAAATTTGTATTCAGTAATTTACCAACTTGACGATTATACCTCCGGTTTTAAAAAGTGTAATCTGAGATGCTTTGACTGATTTTTTTTTCCAAAGGAAGATATTTTAAAGTATTGTCTGATTAAATACTGAATTTACTTCCTATTTTATTAGTCCTGATAAGAATTTATTTGTGATTGATAGAAAATGTTGCTTTTCTACTATGTGTGTGTGTGTGTTTTGGTTAATCAGTATTATTTCTCACATTTTTTTTCCATAAGAGATTACGAACAATGATAAAAAACTTTCTTCACAATTCTTTTCTGTAATTTCATTTCCTTAATTATTAAATTATTACATAATTCTTTTCTAATTTATTCTGAAACCAATACACAATTATTCTGAAAAAGTTTATTTACTCATTTCCTTTAAGAATTTTATTGAATTGTAGCAAAAAAAAAACACTTGAAATAAAGATTTTGAATGAAAATAAAAAAATTGTTAAATTGAATAAATAAATTCATATTAAATACGCACTAAAATAAAACAACTTGTTTTCGCTAGGAAAAATACGAAAAATCCATATTAAAGCGTATGGTTGTCCGTGTCTAAGCCGCCCGCTAGTGCACGCGAGCGCCCTCTAGTGGCGGCGACAAAAAGGGAGACACATTTTTAACACTGAGCTGCTCCTCCTTCTGTAGCTTCATGCTTAAAACATTTCACATAAACAAAAACAAAAAATCTCTATCAAGTTTTAATTTCTCAAATGGCTTATAGCACACTTAACATAAACTTTCAAATTTAAACTGCAATAAGTTTAGAACCCCCGAAAAAACAAAATTTCTTATCCAGATTCAAAATGGTCACTGCTTTAATGATAACATAAGTACTTAACCCTGTTTTGCAGAACACATCAGCAGGATAAGCAGACCACTTTCACGGTAAACCAGGTGTTCGCTCCTTTCCAGATGTGCTGACGCATTTGTCTTGTTTTGTTGACGTCAGCGATTTTGTCTCGCCTTTGACTCCCCCTTGTGGCGAGAAATTAAATCAAGTAGTTGACTTGGAATTCTAAAATGTTGTGTATGTGTTTCATGGCCGCTGTGAGCGGAATTCTTAAATTTTTGTGTATCTTGAAGACATGAAATAATATATCTTGAAATGCTTGATAATAAATTTGAATTCTTGAAGTTTTCAGCAGTATGTTTTTTCAGTCGGCATGCTGCTGACTTGTAAGCTCTCCATTTTTTTTACTTTGAAAATGAGTAATCGGCGCCAATACACCAGGAGTCAGTTCTTTTAAAGTTCATAGAACACTTAAACGTTCTTGGCACTTCACAGAAGACAAAGTTCTTGGCACTTCACAGAAGACAAAGTTCTTGGCAGAAAAGTCTCGATGACACGCAGACACTGGATACAGGACTGCTTGCTTTATCACAAGGTTTCACTAATTTCCGAGAGATCACACTCTCAACACGTTCGAAATTGAAACTTCTAAACAGGAGATCTTAACGCGATCTATTCGATATCTCACCGATGCCTTCAAAATTACAAGCTGTAACGTCCTCGTAGTTGACAATAAATACACGAGAGACATAAATATTGTAAAACCAGCTTATATTAAAATCCACTTATGTACAATATTTACAATTTCAGAGATACTATTCTAGTCTGTATCCGAGAGCTTTGTCTCAAACATTCACAGAGACTCTTTCAGTCTGTAACTGAGAGACAAACCTGCAACGATCAGCACCTGGGACCGCTCCGCCCCAATCCTTCCGCTGATCTCGTTGATGCTGGCTGCTGGCCCTCTCTACCTTATCCTGTTGTCAGGCGCCCTTATACATAGGTTGGTTTTGGTGGCGGTTTTCACCACTTTCTGCGGCTATAGACGCTGGTCAAACAAAGGTCATCATTTCAGCTCTCCACGGGGGTCGTCTTCATCTCAGTGGGGCGAGCGCCGGCCAGTCTCGCGCTTTCTTAGGCAACTTAGGGGAACGCCGGCCAGTCTCGCGCTTTGTAACCTGCATCTCGATAGACGCAGATACGAGGCTCCGCTCTCTTCTCGAGGCGTCAGTTGGTTTCAGCTGGATATGTGAAAGCTAACTTACACAGCAGTAGCCCAGAAGCTTGCTTTTCCCCTAGTAATTAAGTGTGGCCCCCAGCACCCCGGAATAAATTTTCTAAGGAAAAAAGAGCTTTGGTTTGGGTGATCTCTTCTCAGGAAATGGAATCCACGGCGTTACAATATCAGTCGTTCTTTAACCTTTCGTTGATCAGGGACCACTAGACCAATAAAAAATAGTCGGACTATCTCCCTACCAACCCTTTTAGAAGCTAAAATGGGTTTAATTTTCTAAATAAACAAACTATTTGTGATAAACAACTTTAATAAAAGTTACAAATAAAAATAACAAATTTAACACAAAATTAAACGTAATAGCAAACATAAAAGCCTATGGAAATTTAAAAATTAATGAGAGTTTTAAGCTTACATTTGCTTTACTATGTAAAATTGTTGTGACACTATGTAAAAGAAAATGTTATGGATTTTTTTTTGTACTTCAAACGAAAAAATTACAGGATTTTTTAGAATCTGAAGAAGAATTTCTTACCTTTTTTATAAAGCTGTTAAATTTGCAGGCATTTTGTAATAATGAAACCCATTTTTTTAATTATCACTGCTGACTTCTTGGACTACTTGTTGAGAACCAATGTTTTATATACTTTTGTAACTAATAAAGTACGACAATTCTGTTTAAAATTTCCCATTTTCATCATATCTTGAATGATACATAAAAACTCTTTTTGAAAAGTCATTACTGTCTATAATACACTCTGTCACAAAAAAAATATATGCACCAAGAAGGAAACGAGCTACTATCGCGAAACTTAACATGTATGTAGTGTATGAGAAGATAAGCAAATGATTACAAATTCAGAAGAACAGACCATTTTATTAAGAAGATGTGGCATGAAAAAGGTTACAAATCAGTAAGTAGTAAATTCACCTCTGACAGCTATACAAGCCGAAAGACGGCGTGGCATCGAATCAATGAGGTCACCTATGACCTCCTGCGGAAGATCGTGCCATAATCTTTGCAACTGGGCAGTTAATTCACCAGTATTCTGGGACAGCGGCAGTTATCTCCCAAGCATGTCCCAGAAGTGCTTTATTGGCGAGAGGTCTGGTGGCCTGGCAGGCCATGGGAGTGAGTCATATCCTTGAAAACATTGTTGGGAGAGTCGCGCAGTATGTGGACGAGCGTTGTTTTACTGATAAATGGCACTTGGGCGACTTTATAGCATAGGCAGTACAACTGGCGTTAAAATCTCGTCCACGTAACTGCGTGCCGTCAAAGAGCATTGAAGGACGACTAGAGGTTATCGTGTGTTCCAACAAATTGCTCCCCACACTGTCACACTTTGTGTAATCGCCGTATGCCTCTCGACAACAAATGCCGGATCGGACCGGAGGCCTGGCCGCCTCCACACGCGTATGCGCTGGTCATCAGCATTGAGACTGAATCGGGATTCATCGCTGAAGATCACACTCCTCCAGTCGGTCACACTCCAGCTTGCCAAAGGTCGGCAAAAATCCAATCGACACTGCCTATGATGTGGGGTCAGTGGTAGGCGTCTTAATGGACGTCGGCTCTTTATACCTGCGTCGGCCAGTGGTCTCCGAATGGCTTTCCTTGATACCACCGGATGTCTGGAAGGTGGTAAATGGCGTCGAACCGATTCTAGCGACGTTGTTGGTGCAGACGTGGCCGCTCTTATGATTGCGCGATCCTCGCGCGCATTTGTGTTCCTAGGACACCCTGACCCTCCGCGACGGTAAACTATCCCTTCCGTGATCCATTGTTGCCAACACCGAACAACTACCATATCGCTCCGACTGAGGTGGCGGCCGTTACGCCTGTTCGACCATCCTGCTTCTCTGAGGCCTACTATGAGCCCCCTCTCAAAGTCCGACAATTGTTCGTACTGTCGCCGATTACGTCTCAGAGGCATCTCTAGTCACAATACCGTCCATCCAAGTCGACAGATTTGTTTGAATAACGTTATGGCACGAGCAATTATGCTTTTAAACTCTCCCAGCTGCGCATCTCATATGCGCATAGCGCGCTTACCTTTGTCGCATTGGCGTCGAAATTTTAATCATTTGCATATCTCTTACCAGACTACATTCCTGCCAAGTTTCGTGATAGAAGCTCGATTTCTTCTGGGTGCATATATTTTTTTGTGACAGTGTATATTAATTCCATTTTACTCTGTTCGGTGCAGTATTATCATCTAAACATTAGCTACAGAATGCTGTAAAATAATATACACTGCTGGCCACTGTAAATGCAACACCCAGACGGAAACATGCAAATAACATGAAATGTACAACATGCATTAGCGGAGGTGAGATATGCAAATGATTAGAATTTCAGCGCAGACGCACATCACGCGCGCCTGTGGCACCACTTCAAAGCACTATTTAAGGCTTGGAGATTTCGCGATTTCAAGTTCAGCAATTGTGTTTTTCTTGTGGATTTTCAAAAAAAAAACGATCAATTATGCCTCGTCGAAAACAGCGATCATCTTTTGATCAAGTATCCGAGTTCGACAGAGGAAGGATATTGGCCTACCGAGATTGTGCATTATCTTTCAGGGAAATCGGTAGTCGTGTTGGACGAAACCAAACAACTGTAATGCGGATATGTGATCGTTGGATGCAGGAGGGTACGACGGACCGGCGTGTTCGATCGCATCCACCTCAGCGCACCACTTCACGTGATGACAGGCAAATTGTGCGCATGGTAGTGACGGATCGCTCAGTCACATAACGAACCATAGCACAGCACATGCAGTCTGTAACGCATCATCCAGTGTCTGCGCGTACCATTGGACGCCGTTTACAGCAGAGTGGTCTGTCCGCAAGACGTCCATTGCTTTGTCTACCCTTGACGCAGAACCACAGACGTCTCCGCCGCCAATGGTGCGATGACAGAAGGATGTGGACGGCAGAATGGAATGAAATTGTCTTTACTGACGAGTCACGCTTCTGTCTGCAACACCACGATGGTCGCATTCGAGTCTGGAGACACCGTGAAGAGAGGATGCTGAACAGCTGCGTTATGCACCGCCACACTGGTCCTGCACCGGGTATTATGGTATGGGGCGGTATTGGATATCACTCTCGCACACCTCTAGTACGCATTGCCGGTACTTTAAACAGCCAGCGCTACATCTCCGAGGTGTTGGAGCCAGTTGTCCTTCCTTACCTTCAGGGCTTGCCCACAGCCATATTTCAACAGGATAATGCGCGACCACACGTGGCACGCATTGTCCAACGGTTCTTCGTCAATCGCCAGATTGAATTGCTTCCCTGGCCGCCTCACTCTCCGGATCTTTCGCCGATAGAAAACTTGTCGTCCATGGTTGCTCTACGATTGACCCAGATTCCATCCCCAGCTGCCACAGCAGATCAACTTTGGCAACGTGTGGAAGCTGCTTGGTCTGCTGTACCCCAAGAACTCATCCAAAGTCTCTTTGAATCAATGCCGAGGCGTGTGGCAGCTGTGATCTCCAACAATGGCGGCTACTCTGGCTACTGATTTTGGCAGGAACCACACTTCACAGAAGTCTATAAATTTAATCATTTGATACTTGGTCAACATGTTATCTACAAAATAAATTTTGTTGTGATATCTCTTGTCTTTCTTGGTGTTGCAATTTGGGTGGCCAGCAGTGTACTAGAAAATAGAAATAATTTGAGTTTTGGTTAAAGATATACAAGACTTAAACTGGCAATAGCACCAAAAATATGAGGCAAAAGAAAAGTAATTTCACAATTATAGAAATAAATCACTTGCTAATCACTGTATACACTTTTAATTGAATGACAGCATTAAGGCTGCTGTGTAGTAACTCTATTCGATTCTCTCAAATAAATGTTAACCTAAGGAGAAATTATGTCTTCTGCAGAAGAAGCTCTTAGTCCGGGATTCTACGATTTGGCACATTCTGTAATCCGGCACCGAGTCGCCCACGTTCGGGTTTTTGCAGGTGGATTCGATGTCTTCTGGGGGATTCGAAGACTATACTGGCTATACCCGCCAGGTGGCTTTTCAGTTCTGTGTTTCAAGCAGTTATACGGTCTTGTCTAGGGCCCTTGTTCCCGCGTTTTTAGTTCGCTCAGTGTTTATCGTAACTAACTGTCAGTTCAGTACAGTGTTTCGTGTTTTCTAACGGTTACAAACCACGTTTGCACAATGTTCTCGAAGCCAAGCACGAGTTCTTCGAGTGTTAATAAAACTAATAAGCGACTAATAAGCGTAAGCATGTGACTCTCACTATACAGCTAAAACTAGAGATAATTAATCGTCGCGAAAAAGGTGAAAACAGAAACTTCATAATTACCCCAGTCAAAATAGACCCGATTTCGACAAATAGCTAAAAAAAAATATGAAAGCTTTGAAAATTGGTGGAGATGTTTGTTTAGGCATGCTAATGAACATACTAAAAGTCCTCACCAATCAGACTTGAGCTTTCGCCGCCATCTTGGAAAATGTGTACACTTATTTGGTTTTATGCAAGTAACTTGAGAAATATTGATTTTATGTAAAAAAATTTGAATACAAAAATTGAAGAGCATTAAATTGTGAACAAAAACATCATTTACATTTTCTTTATAAGTCTAACACGAACAAAGATAATTGACTTTGAAAGGAGCATACTATCACACCTGGGACTCGGATGCGCGGGTCATCCCCATCGCGATAGGGGGTTCACCCGCGCATGTGCACCAAAAGTCTTGCATACTCACGTTTGTCAAATCTCTGCATATCAAAGCTCGAGAGAAAGTGGCACAACATCCAATCCATTGTTATCAGGTTGTATTGTGAGGCTTGGTGGATTGTATCTTTTTATGTCATACTTAGGCTGCATTGGGTACATAATGGTTGGAGGTGGGTAAAAATAAATACTTACATTGATGTATGCAACTACGTCAGTAGAAAAAATTTTGCCTGGTCATGCATACGTTAGAAAAATCCTAGCTAATTTAATTACCCAAACAGCTTTAGCAAAATTAGTTTTTGACGCCATGGATATATCTGATTTCAAAAGCAATAATCACCATGAGTTGTTTACAGATTTTGCTACTGTACTACTATCGTTAGAAACCATAAACGGACATACTCATATATGAGCCATCGTATATAAGATTAAAATGAGGATGACTTTGAAGCAATTGAAAGAGACTGGCCCCACTGCAGCCCTCTGGGTTCAGTACTTTGAAATGGTAAACCTTATGAAAGCTTGATCACATTCAATTGTACGGTGAAAGTAAACGGTTTCAATATAGTAGTAAACCCGTTGTTTCTTTTTCAGAGGATAGCGATTGCTAAACAAAACAACGAAGACCTAGCATTTTATTTAGAATATGAGTTAGCTTGTTTTCCGTTGGCTCTGTTTAATGAAGATGGTATGCGAGAGACAACGACATTGGCCATGTACGACGTTTTTGAAGTTCCTAACAAAGACCTTAACCTCCTGAACTGCGTCAACATTGTGGACAGTGGTTTCCTCCTACACCGTGTCAAATGGGGAACACAATTAACTTTTCCGGCTGTTTGCACAAATTAAGTTAACTATATAAAAAAGCACTATGGTACCAGCTGTATAGTCGTTTTTAATGGCTAATAAAAAACCACTAACAGTATAAAAAAATTGAACAAAATATACGGTCTATTGTGAAAAAATATGTAGACATATACTTTGATGGAAACGTGCGAGTTACTTTTCAACAAGAATAGCTCCTTTCAAATGAAAACAACAAGAGCGAATTGATCAGCATTCTATCAGTTCAGCTGGAAAACAATGGGATTCGATTCCGACAAATTAAGGACGCCGCCGATATTCTCATTGTAAATACTGCAATTAATGAAGCATGTTCTGGTAACAACATCGTTCTAATCATCGGCGAAGATGTTGACCACCTGGTTCTATTAACAGTTCTCACTCTTACGGAAAAAAAGACATTTTCCTTGTCAAACCACGCAAAGGGAAAGCAAAGAAAAAAATATATTCATCAAATAAAATACAATCATCGGGACATACCAAAGTATCCCTTTTTTCCATGCGTTCAGTGGATGCGATACTACTTCTGCAGCATCCAAGAAAGGAAAGAAACTTTGTGTAAAAATGTTCCAAAGTAAAGATATGGAACACAACATGACAGTAGTTAATAAATGCAACTCATCGCACAATGATGTTTCTCAAGCAGGAGAATGCTTTTTCTGATCTGGTATGGAGCACATTCCACTGAACAGTCCCTAAATAAGTTTAGGTACAAATGCTTCACAAAATTTAGCCCTAAAATAAAACCATATATTTCGTCTCTTCCCTCAACTGAAGAGGAAGCCAGGCTACATTCCTTTCGGTTGTATCACCAAGTGCAGAAGTGGTTTGGGAATGAGTTGAATCCTGAAGTGTGGGGCTGGAAACGTCAAGTGAAAACCCTTGTACCCATCACAATTATGGATGCAGTGTCTCCCGATTCAGTTTTAAGCATAGTGTTTTACAACTGTAAGACTGACTGGGGAGAAAGATGCGTGTGTCGGAAAGCAGGCATCAACTGCACAGCAGACTGCAATAACTGCAATAGGATATGTCACAACGACATACCCCATTGAAGTTATTCCCATGTAGATCATGACGATCCAATAAAAGGAATTAATGAATGAGGTGATGCTATCTGACCCATAGACGATATTTTCAAGACTGACGACGCGAACAATCCCGCACCGAAAAAAGCACGTTAACCATAAAAGAGGCAAGCTTAAAAAATATACACAATGAAAATACGGTAGTGAATACACCCAAGTTTATTACATTAATTTATAAAATTAATAATGATCAACTATCTACATGCCAAAACACATTAAAGTCCTATTTTCTTGTATTTAAAGAATGTCGCAATGAGGGAGTGGAGATAATTCAAAGGAAACCACCTACAAAGAGACTTGAATGCTACCTCCATAATCAATGTGCATTTAATAGTCAATATTTTGGTACGTGTTTTGGTTACGAGAAAATGTAATTAATTATTTTGTACACAATTTAATTTTCTTCAATTTTTGTATTAAACTTTTTTTTACATAAAGTTAATATTTTCCAAGTTATTCGCAAAAACACAAAAGAGCCTTTAAAATCTCTAAAGAACTCATGGAGATTATTGCTTTTGAAATCAGATATGTCCATGTCAAAAATTATTTTTGCTAAAGATGTTTGGGTGAATAAATGAGCTAGGATTTTTCTAGCGTATGCATGGCCAGGCAAAATTTTTTCTAGTGACGTAGTTACGTACATCAAAGTTAGTATTTTATTTTAACCCATCTCCAGCCATTATGTACCCAATGAAGTCTAAGGGCCTGTTCACATAGGAGTCCGTTGCGTAGCGTTAAGGAAAAGATGACGTTGAGACGAAAATAAACCAATCATAGGCGTTAAAAATTTCATTGCTAATCGTTTGGAGGACTATGATTGGTTTATTTTCGTCTCAACGTCATCTTTTCCTTAACGCAACGCAACGGACTCCTATGTGAACAGGCCCTTAGTATGACATAAAAAGATAGAATCCACCAAGCCTCACAATACAACCTTATAACAATGGATTGGATGTTGTTCCACTTTCTCTCGAGCTTTGATATGCAGAGATTTGACAAACGTGAGTATGCAAGACTTTTGGTGCACATGCGCGGGTCACCCCCCATCGCGATAGGGATGACCCGCGCATCCGTGTCCCAGGTGTGATAGTTCGCTCCTTTCAAAGTCAATTATCTTTGTTCGTGTTAGACTTATGAAGAAAATGTAAATGATGTTTTTATTCACAATTTAATGCTCTTCAATTTTTGTACTTAATTTTTTTACATAAAATCAATATTTATCAAGTTACTTGCAAAAAACCAAAAAAGTGTACACATTTTCCAAGATGGCGGCGAAAGTTCAAGTCTGATTGGTGGGGACTTTTAGTATGTTCATTAGCATGCCTAAACAAACATCTCCACCAATTTTCAAAACTTTTTTTTTTTTTTTGTTTTTTTTTTTTTTTTTTTTGTTTGCTGTAAAACCTACTTTGACTGGGCAAAATGCACGATTTCAATATTGATTCTTGAACTATTTACGATACAAAAAGAAGAAAAAAAAGGAGGAACTTAAGAAGTTTGCTGCTCAGCAAACTGTTACAGCAAAGAATACGGAATCAAGACACACATTGAAGACATAAACTTGAAATTCTTGACTGTGCCTTGTACGCTTTCTTTAGTGCAAAACGATCAGAGGGAAAACCAGTGATTGGGCCTATTATCATCGAAAAGGCAAAACAGTTTGACAGTGATCTGAATATTGAAAATGCTTGTATGTTTTTTGGTGGTTGGCTTTAGAAATTTAAAATTCGACGCGGAATCCGAAAGCTGGATGTAGCTGTAGAAAGCAGATTAGCCAATAAAAATGCCGCTGAAAAATATAGACACTTTTAGCAACCTTGTTTTACGGTGGGAATTCCGTTGTCAAGTTTATAATGCGGATGAAACCGGCTTTTTATGGCGTTGTTTGCCAAAGTCTACTCTGGAAGCTGGGGAAGAAAAATCTGCTAAGGAATTTAAGAAAAATAAAGACAGATTGTCTGTTTTGTTGTGTGCAAATGCTTCTGGCGACCATCAGCTGACACCTGTCGTGATTCGTAAATATAAAACCTGTAGCTTTAAAAGGAATCGTAAACTTGCATGTGCATTATGATGCGCAGATCAGTGCATGGATGACAGCAGATTTGTTTAAGGCCCGATTTTTCCATCGTTTTGTACTAGATGTAAAGGAAAACTTTAAGAAACGTTGAATGCCAAATGACAGTAGAGCACTTTTGTTGTTAGACAACTGTACCGCTCATCCTCCTGCTTCTGATTTGGTTTCCGGCAATATTTTTGCAGTTTACCTACCACCAAATGTCACGTTCTTGATTCAGCCGATGGATCAAGGTGTGATTCAAAAATTCAAGTGTTTCTATAGAAGATCTTTTGTGCAAGGCCTTTTGGACGCTGACTCTGATTAACAAACTTGTAGGAGATCCCTTATAGTAAGCAATTGTAACTGAAAATGTAAATAGTTGGTATTAGGCACGATAGATGGCAGCACCTATCTACTCAGTAAATGCAGTAAATTGAATTATCATATTGAGTACAAAGTAATAAGAAATTCACGAAATTATTATGGAAGAAATTCTAAAATATTGAGATGTTGGTTAATTTATTATTATGCAGTATAAAAGAAATATTTAGTGTTTGAAGATGTTTTGTATTTATCATATAATTATAATTTTTATGTTTTGCATGTGTAAATATTAACTGTAATGTCATACGGTAACTGTGCTTACCATATATAACTGCAACCGACAGGTTAACTGCAAGAGACACATGTGATGTTGTCGCAGTCAGTAAGTTTGTCGTGCTTGTAATGTCACGCTAGTTAACTGCTGAAATTTCGTGCTTCGATTCCAAGTTCAATAAATATGATAAATTCGTATAACAAGTGATTATACGAATACAATTGCTTACTATAAGGGATCTCCTACAAGTTTGTTAATCAGAGTCAGCGTCCAAAAGGCCTTGCACAAAAGATCTTCTATAGAAACACTTGAGATTCGTATAACAAGTGTCGTTGATAATTCGTATAACAAGTGTCCAGTATACACGCAACTGAAAAAGAACATTGTTTACAATTGGTGACGCCGTGACTTTTAACGTGGAATAAGAAAATATGCCTGATTTGGCAGAGACTCACGTAGAAGCGGTCGGCATCAAGATCCCTCCATTTTGGGTGGATAAACCCAAAATGCGGTTTTATCAAGTCGAAGCCCAGTTCCAAATCTGTGGAATAACGTCAGGGGACACAAAATTTAATTATTTGGTCGCTCAATTAGAATCTCGTTTCATAGAAAATATATGAGACATCACGAAAGCGGATTCAAAGACGAAGTACTCCGATGCGAAAGAGAGGCTCCTGAATACATTTAAGGAGAGCGAGAACCGGAAAATAAAACGCCTTCTCACTGGACTAGAGCTCGGCGATATGATGCCCAGCCAGCTCCTCCGAAAAATGCGGTCTCTCGCAGGCAGCGATATCTCCGACAAAGTGCTGCAAACATTGTGGTTGGAAAAAATTCCCGACTCAATTAAAAACGTGTTGATCGTCAGCGACGAATCGACTGAAAAGCTAGCAGCCATGGCTGACAGAATAAGAGAAATGAACCCTCAATGGGAGTTAGCCAGTATTGGAAAAGCCACAGGAGCAGCAGCATCATCACCTCTCCAGTCAGCACACTACGAGGCATTGCTGAACAAAATATCGGCGCTGGAACACCAGATTGCCAGCCTGAGTGTCCAGTCCCGCAGTCGCAGCCCAGGTCCTCGCCGTGACAGACGCAGGAGTAGATCCATATCAAGAAAACGCTTTGATCCAAATGGAAACCTGTGCTATTATCACTATACTTTCGGCGCAAAGTGCTACCCGGTAAAGTGTACACCCCCATGCAGCTGGAAACATCCGGGAAACCAGGAGATGCAGTAGAGACAGCGGCAAGCTCTGCTGCCCAACGAGATTGTCGCAACCTAAGACTTTTTGTGACAGACAAGACATCTAGAATTAAATTTCTGATCGACAGTGGCGCTGATGTATCCCTCATTCCGGCAGACTCCAGTGCTAAAGTGTCATCAACCTACAAACTGTATGCGGCAAATGGAAAGAAATCCCAACATTTGGTGTGAAAGTTCTCACCTTGGACTTAGGTTCGAGAAGACCATTTCAGTGGCCCTTCATCGTAGCCAAGGTGAGCAAAGGCATCATAGGTGCTGATTTTTTGAATAAATACCAGTTAATAATTGATATGTATAGAAAAAAATTAATTGATGGGCTAACGAATTTATCGGTACGTAGCGACATAATGTCTATTACTGAGAATTACAGTATAAGTACTCTGACCAATACTGTTAAATTTTCAGAGCTACTCTGTGAATTCGCAAATATAACTATGCCCTCGTTATTTACTAAAAATGTTAAGCATAATGTGCAGCATTTCATAACAACAAAAGGGCAGCCAGTTTATTCTCGTGCCAGACAACTGGATGCAAAAAAGCTTAGTTTGGCCAAACAAGAGTTTCAATTCATGCTAGAAAATGGTATAATTAGACCTTCAAAGCCCCAGTGGGCTAGTCCCTTGCATCTAGTCCCGAAAAAAGATGGCACCCCTAAGAGCTTGTGGGGATTATAGACGTTTTAACGAGCAGACGATACCAGACAGGTATCCCATTCCCCGCATTGAAGACTTTCACCTAATCTTAGGTGCAAAAACCATCTTCTCAAAACTGGACTTGTTCAAGGCCTACTATCATATTCCTATTGCAGAGGTAGACAGACCGAAAACAGCCACCATAACACCATCCGGTCTCTATGAATTTAATGTCATGAGCTACGGAATGCCCCATCAACATTTCAGAGGTTTGTGCACGAGATGTTCCAAGGACTAGAATTTTTATTTCCTTTCTTAGACGACGTTTTAATTGCCTCTTCTTCAGAGGAGGAACATAAGATGCACCTCAGGCTAGTATTTCGGAGACTCAACCAATATGGCCTATGCATCAATGTAGCCAAGTCGGTTTTTGGAGTCAAGGAAATTGACTTTCTTGGCCATCACATTACATCTGAAGGCTCAAGTCCACTCCCAGAAAAAGTCCAGGCTATTTTAGATTTCAAGTTGCCAGCAACAATTCATGAGTTGTGAACCTTCTTGGGTATGGTAAATTTTTACCGCCGATATTTGAAGAATGCAGCTGAAACCCAAGCCCTTTTACATGATATGCTGAAAGGAGCGAGAAAGAAGGATAGGCGTAAGTCCCATGGACAGAAAAAGCCATTAAGCAATTTGAAAAGTGCAAAACTGATTTAGCTAAGACAGCTCTGTTTACTTTTCCCCAACCTGATTGTCCATTATCCTTTCACACTGATTCATCAGATTGGGCAATAGGGTCCGTACTACAGCAGTATGAAGCTGGAAGCTGGAAACCCATTGCATTCTATTCTAAAAAGTTAAACGAGACACAGAGAGCATACAGTACGTATGATCGTGAGTTGTTGGGCATCTACCTGTCTGTTAAGCAATTTAAATATATGCTAGAAGGAAGAGACTTTGAGATCTTCACAGATCACAAGCCCCTTATCTTTGCATTTGTGCAAAAGAATTAGAAAGCTTCTCCGAGGCAATTGCGTCAACTGCAATACATCTCGCAGTTCACAACCAACATCCAGCATATCAGTGGAGAAGACAACATTGTGGCTGACACTCTCTCCAGAATTGAAGAAGTAGCAGTGATTGATTATGAAGAAATTGCAAAGGCCCAAAAGAATGATGAGGAGCTACAAGAATTGTGTAACAACACCTCTTTAGTGTTGAAACAGTCTGTACTCCCATCTAGAAATACCTTATGGGTGATAAATCGCTAAATAAGATTCGCCCCTACATTCCTAAACTTTATAGGAAAAAGGTGTACAATCAAATTCATGGCTTTTCTCATCCAGGCATTAAATATACGAAGCATTAAATATAGTGAAGCAGGTGGTTGCCAGGTTTATTTGGCCAAATATAAAAAAAGAATCTAATGAATGGACAAAAGTCTGCATTAATTGCCAAAAGGTAAAAGTAAACATCTATGAACAAACGAATCAGGCACACAAAATCAAAGCTTGGAGTATATCAAGAACCTGACTCAAGATTCAGCGTGGTTCATATAGATTTAATTGGACCTATGCCCCCTTCAAATGGAAAGAGGTACTGTTTAACGTGTATTGATAGGTTCTCTTGTTGGACAGAAGTAATCCCACTTGAAGATATAACTGCTGAATTAGTGAGTAAAGCTTTCTATGAACATTGGCTATGCCGGTTTGGAACGCCTACTAGAATTGTTACAGACCAAGGCCGACAATTTAGATCCCAGTTGCTTAAGAATTTAGCAAGTATCTGTGGTGCAAAAATTCTGTCTTCAACACCGTATCATCCTCAGTGCAACTGAAAAATTGAACGTTTTCACAGAACTTTGAAAACAGCCATAAAGGCTCATAACTCTGTCAAGTGGACTGAGACCCTACCAACTGTGCTTTTAGGTCTCAGAACAGCTATTAGAGAAGATACTAATTTCTCAATGGCCCAAATGGTCTATGGCACTAATATTCTACTTCCTGGTTAGTTTTTTGATCAACCAAGTTGTGAGGTGGAGCCAGATACATTTGTACATAATTTACAACAGCAGATGGCTCAGCTTAAACCAGCCAAGTCCAATCACTCTCAACAAAAAGTATTTGTCCATAAGGATTTGCAATCCTGCACTCAAGTTTTTGTGAGAGTGGATAGAGTTAAAAAACCACTTGAACCATCATATGAAGGTCCATTTGTGTCAGAAAAGCATGATAAATATTTTTCTGTAAACATTAAAGGTAAGGAAGTTAAAATATCAGTTGACAGGCTTAAACCAGCCTATGTTATTAATGATAACTCCTCATATGTGACACCTAATAATCCAGATGATGAACCATCACCAGATATAGCTCCAAAACCAGAGGTTAAACTCCCAACAAACTCTCGTTGTGGAAGAAAAATAAAACTTCCTGTCAGATTCCAGACTTAATGCATAAGCATTCGAAATATACATTTTGTTTTTGTGCAATACTAGACGATTTTCTATTATCTATTTGTATTTGTTATTTTAGTTTTAACATGATTTTAATCGTAACACTCCAACTATTGTATATATTTCTCATTAACTTAGTAATTTGCTTCGAAACTGCTATATGATTGCAAAATATTATGTTGTATATATTTATTTGTTTTATTTTTTCTCTCATGTAATTTGATAGCATTAGCATGTGCTCTAGTTTTTGTTGTTCAGCATCTCAGTTGATATTGGATTTTAAAATATGCAGAGGTGTTATGAATTAGTATGTACATATTTATTTAAAGTTTGTCTCCAGTATAGTACAAAGACACAGTTATTGACTTTAGTATATGTAGACAATATGTGGAAAATTTAATTATTATGAGCTAAATGCTATAAATCGTGTATCATTGTGAAGTTAAAATGAAAACTATTTAAGTACATGTTAAAGATGCAATTTTTCGCAATTGCCTTAGCTTGGAATCTGATGAAAGAAGTAAAGTGACTCTACAGCGATGCTAATGCAAACTTTGGTCTAATGATGAAGATGTGGATCAAAATCAAAATATTACCGCTGATGGTCAAAACATGTTGCTAGATTTGGTAGAAGCTGTGCCAAACCTTTTAATAGATGTACCCCGTGAAAAAGTTAGACTGGATTGAAATCGACATAAGTGTTCCAGTGGTCGAAAAACTGAGTGACGAACAGATTATACAAAGTGTTCTTAACCCAAAAGGTGCTCAGGTTCAGTGGTGGAATCGGATGAAAAAGTCATGGCAGATGAAGGTCGTCTTATGGAAACAGGCTTCTGATGCATTGTATACATTTATAAAATTGCCGAATCCAACAAAAGTTACAGCTCTGCAGAACTCATAAATTTGTTTATAATCCGTGACGACTTTTGAAGAAGAGATCAGAATCATGGAATCAAAGTAGACTTTTTTAAACAATAACGCTGTGTATTTTTGAACTCTGTTTTCTTTAAACCCCGTATTTGCTAGAATGACGAAATACACTGGTGTAAGAAATTAAGAGAATTTGCAGACTTGGTCGATTATCTCTAGAACTACTGTACCGATTTTAATGAAATTTGATATGTACATACATTGATACAATACAAAACAAATAACCATTCAATAATTGTAATACACACGCATGATCGTGCGTAACACTCGTTGGAGTCGGAAGGTATGAAACAGTGGTTGCAGAATAAACAAAAAAATGGGTTAATAGATGGTGTTATTTTGCAGCAATCGGTTAATTTCAAATTGTAACAGTAAAAATGAGTAACCACCAACGTTTAGATGGCGGAATGAGGTGGCGAATTGTGGGGAGGCTAGAAGCAGGCCAATCTCAAGTCCAAATTTGTAGAGAGTTCAATTCAACGCCCAGCATCGTGTGTAATTTATGGAAACAGTTCCAGGATACCGGATCCATCGAGAGAAAGCCTGGGCAAGGTCGTCCAAGAGCCACGACGGCCAGAGAAGATCGCCATTTGTCGATTATAGCGAGGCGTAACAGGAGTGCTACAGCTTCTCAGCTCTCTCGTGACTTGTATGCAGCCACAGGAACCCGTGTATCAAGGATGACTGTTTCCAAAAGACTACATAAAGAGGGTTGTTTGCAAGAAGACCTGCTGTTTGCGTCCCGCTCACTTCTACGAACAGGAGAATCCGTTTATCATGGTGCAGAGAGCATAGAGATTGGAGTATGGATCAATGGGCGACCGTTCTCTTCACTGATGAGTCCTGGTTCAGCCTAAACACCGATTCTCGCCGTACGTTCATATGAAGAGAACCAGGGACCCACTACCTACCCTCCAATGTCCGCGAAATCGACCATTATGGCGGAGGAGGTATAATGGTCTGGGCAGGCATCATGTTGGATGGCCGCAAACCTCTCCATGTCTTTGAAAGAGGCACTGTGACTGGTGTGAGGTATAGGGATGAGGTCTTGGAGCCCTATGTTCCGCGTTTTCAGGGGTGCAGTTGGCCCTGAGTTCATTTTAATGGACGATAACGCGAGGTCACATAGAGCTCTTCTGGTCGACGAATTTCTAGAGAGTGAGGATATTCGCCGGATGGATTGGCCAGCCAGATCTCCAGACCTTAACCCTATAGAGCATGTCTGGGACGCTCTGGGAAGGGCAATTGCAACTCACAACTCCCCTCCGAGATCCATTCAGGGAATGAAAACAGCGTTCCTGAACGAGTGGGACCAATTGCCGCAGGAAATGATAAACTGCCTTATTTCAAGTATGAAATCACGCTGCAAACCTGTATATCTGTAAGAGGGGACCATACCCTTATTAACCCATTTTTTGTTTATTCTGCAACCGCTGTTTCATACCTTCCGACCCCAACGAGTGTTACACACGATCATGCGTGTGTATTACAATTATTGAATAGTTATTTGTTTTGTATTGTATCAATGTATGTACATATCAAATTTCATTAAAATCAGTACAGTAGGTCTAGAGATAATCGACCAAGTCTGCAAATTCTCTTAATTTCTTACACCAGTGTACATATGTACTTTTTCGGATATTTATAGTCCCTGTACAGGTTCAGAATGTACGTAAAATTCGTTTTAATCGTCTGCATTTTTATATAGTGATTTATCTTTGGTATTCTTGTGAAAACTAACATTCGATAATCCGGCACGACTGAGGCCCCGAACGTTCCGGATTAAAGAGCTTCTGTATTTACAGCTATATAAACATTGATAATCCAATAAAAATTTCATTTTCATATAGCCTGAACTTTTCTGCACCTTGCAACAGGATTCATTTTACAAATTTCGTCCACCAAAGGAATTTATGAGCATTTAAAACACACTATACCAGATCCCCCCAAATAATTTAAATTAAAAAATATTTGAATTAAAAAAAATGATAATGTCCTAAGATGTAAAATTTCTTTCTCTATCATGGAATACAATAAAAAAACTTTAAATCCATGTTGGCAATCCTTGGATACATTTTCTCCATAGGTTAATATTGAGGTGAGCGAATCCAATAGGGTTAGTACACAGCAGCCTTAAACATGACTGCAATATCAATAAGTTTTTTCAATTATTTTTTTAGCTGCAATATTATGACGCTAAGCAGGAAAATAAAATCTTTACTCCTACTCCTCAATATTATAAAGAGATATTTCCAACATGATCTCATTAAAGATAGAACGAAAATTTAGGATAATATGAAGCATAATTTTAAACATTGAATAACTCAAGATAAACGTAGATTTATCAAATCTTAACTTTTTTTTTATTATTGGGGGGGGGGGAGAGGAATTCTACATCTCTTAAAGCAAATTTGCAATAACTATCCTAAAAAAGGTCTTATTGATCCTACTTTTGAAATTCTATACTATATTTCTTCTGACCATTTGTCAAGTACTTCAAGTTCCATTCTTTTATCAAGCATGTTTATAGCAAACTACTTTGCAGTTTTGTTTAACACTGCACAAAACTTAAAATCAACTTCCTGGTTTGTTTGTGTAAAGCTATCTCCTATAGCATTTATTCATAGTTGTCTTATACATAGCTAATGTTGGTGTACAAAATTCTATTAAATGTCATAAATTTCTCATATACAGTGGTACCTCGACTTACGAGTTTAATTCGTTCCATGACGGAGCTCGTAACTCGAATCAATTTTCCCCATTGAAATGAATGGAAATGCCATTAATTCGTTCCGGGCTCCCCCAAAACACCGCAATTTTTTGTTACATGTTTTTAAATAAGAAAAATGTGCTTTTAAACGACAAACATTGTATAAAAACGCTATACAATAGAATATACTGCAATAAATTTATTTTATTAAGTGTAATGTACATTTACCTTGGAGATCAAACTTGAAGATGCTGATGGAAGAGGAGGAGAAGGGATGAACTGAAAAATTAAATCTTATTCGTTGATTTTTGACCTTTTCGCCCCGTTTTCCCCACTTTCGCTTTTATTACCAGCTACTCTCTTAAAGTGAACGAGTGAGACACGGAAGCTGGACGATTGTTGCATCGTTCACCGTGGCTGTAATGTGTAGATTCTTCTTTCTGAGAATTCGAAGAACGTTTTTTCAGAATCCGTAGAAGGGGGAGAGCATGCGATCCTAAGACCAAAGTCATCCCATCCCTTAGACCCCATGGGGAGTTCCAGCGTGCAGGAGGGAATTGAAGCTATCCCTCTGCGAGAGAGGTTTCTGAGGGCGACTCAAGTTTGGGCAGAGCAAGCTGCCCCGGGTGGTAATTGTTCAGTGTTAAAATCTCGGTTTATGACTGAATAGTAGTCTCAGAATAATATGTATACAATTGTATAATTATTGTACATAAAGGTTGCAAATATTATATGCTTCTTGTGTTCTCATTTGATGAGCACGTAACATGGCATTCGGTGCTCAAACTAGCGGTGGGATATCTGAAGCTTGCTCGTAACCCGAATTTTAGCTCGTAACTCGAAGCAAAAAATCTACCGAAAGAATGCTCGTATCTCGAAAAACTCATAAGTCGAGGTACCACTGTATAGTGCAGTACAATCAACTACAGAATATGCGAGTTTCCCCTCAATATTGGTGTACCAAAATTACACACACACATATCTCTATACATAAAAATGAATGTTTGTTTGTTTGTTCGTATTTTATGCCCTGCCGTACCGTTCATCCGATTGCGATGAAACTTGGTCAACTTATTGCTTGAACTTTCGCGAAGGTTATAGGCTATTTTCATCCCGCTACAACGTTCCATTCCCGAATTATGTTAGAACAAGTTTCAACGGATATTGAAAATCGCCAAATTTCCCAACACAGGATATGGGATCTCTCCCCGGATATTGTTGTTCAAAGCCACTGTAACATTTAATTGTTGCCAATTTAATTATAACATTTCCGTAAAAATAAATAGACATGAATTAAAAACGTGATTTATTCGTATATTGGCGCATGCAAAAATGAATTTGATATATCATTTTCATGTACGTGGCAACGCCGGAATATTTCTTTTTAAAAATGAAAATATAAGGATGGAAAGTCATTTGATAGGCTTAGTGACACGTGGCGGTCGGTTGCGTTTCTTGTTCTATCTTGATTTTCGCTGCTTTTTGGTAAGCGTTCTTCGTGTACCGTTTGTGTTTTGTTTCCTGTGTTGCGTTGTGCTTCTTGTGGCTGCTTTTCATGTGGTTTTGAGATTTTTTCCTCGGTTTTGTTTGTGGTGTTGGTTCTGCAGCTGCCGGTGACGGAGTATGCGGTAAGTGGTTTCTGAATTTTGCTTTTCTGGAATGGAGGAGTCGCCGGCTGACGACAACTTCTTCTGGTCTGCTAAGCTCCAGCCGCATGAATTTTTGAATGAAGCTTTGGGTCAAGGGGTGGGAACTTAAACAATTTTTCTTGAAAGTCCTGCAGGGGCTATCCCTATTTCACACCTAAAAAAACTGAAGGATGAGCTGGTCAGTCGCTTCGGTCCCAAGATAAGTTTAAGTTTTTTAAAGGCCACACGTAACGGAAAAATCGTTTGTGTCACGGAAGATAACAATACTGCCATCCAACTGTTAAAAATTAATGAAATATTGTCGGTACCTATCGTGCCCAGATTAAATCCGGATACACTTACGTCAAAGTTTTTACTTTATGATATTCCGCTAAATGTCACCTGCAATGAAGTTGCGGAAGGACTGTTAGAGAATGGCATTCCGGTTTTTGAAGTCCGTCGTTTTCAGAAGCTGACGGGAGGTAATCGTGTTCCGCTTAAAACCATGCTGGTAACAAAAATTGGGCAACAACTCCCTGACAAGATTCACTTGTGGTTCGAAGAAATACGCATACGGCCTTTTATAGATAGACCCCGGCAGTGTAATAATTGTTTCCAATTCTCACATTCGACTAGGACATGTAAAAACGCTGTGGTATGCTATAAGTGTGGAGAAGAACACGCTACTCAATTGTGCCAGGCTGATAAAGTGAAATGTAGCAACTGTGGCGAGGGCCATGAAGCAATCAGCAAAAGTTGCAGCGCATATATCCGAGAAGCGGAAATAAATAAATTCAAATGCCTTAACCATTTAACGATCACAGAAGCTTGGCGTCGTTATGCACAGAATAATAACAATAGGAAGGTACCTTCCTATGCGGGGGTTGCGTCTCCCAGCTATAGGGAGGAAAAGATTAATCTACAGGAGGTAACCACGAACTTTGAAAAGATCATGGAAAGATTCGAGGCTAAGATTGAGGAAACCCTCCGGTATTTTTTAAGTACTCAAGTCGAAACTTTCAACAAAATCATCGAAATAATAACATCATCCTTTACGAACATGTTACAAAAATGTCTCCCCCCGACGCTGTCGGGTGCTCCGCAAACTAGAGAGAAAATAAAGAAAAAACAGAGACTGTCACAAGCTAATTCGCCATCGCCCCTGTCCTCTACTGCTGGGGACTTCGGTTCGATGGATTTCTCCGGGACCACCGATCTTGATAATCCCGGTCCTCCGCCTGGGCCGCCCCTGTTTTTTGAGGGGGCCTTTCCTGACTCCCCTCCCCTCTAGGGGGGTGGGTTGTCTGGCGGCCTTCTATTGATTTGTCCGTGTTCTTTTTTGTTTTTGGTCTGGCTTCTTTTTCTGTTGTGTCGTGGAACGTTCGTGGTGTTCGGGCCAGGGCCGCTTGGCTCCGGTGTCCGGTTTTTGCTTCTGTTCCTGTTTTGCTTACTCAAGAAAACTTCCTTACTCCGGCTCTTTCTTTCTTGTTAACAGGGACATTCCTACCCGTTTCATGGCTAACAATTCACCTTCTGTACTCGATCTTGCTATTATTTCTCCAGATTTATTCCCTATTGTAAAATTTTATATCCACCCTGATAGTTTTGACTCGGATCATTGTCCGATGTTCTTACAGCTTTATGGCCCTTACGCTCAGTGTGTCACTACTACCTTTCGACTTCGGACCAATTGGACTAGGGCTGGCCGAGATTTAAATAATAGCATGAATTGCCATAACACTCTTTCCTTCTCGGATCTTATGTCTTCAAGTAAACAGGCTATCTCAGATAATAATCACTCTCAAAGAATTACTGGGACGTCCTACCCACAGTGGTGGAACTCGAGGTGCTCTTGGATCTTGGGGCAGAAAAGGAAGTATCTTTGGCTGGCTAAGCGGACTTTTTCGCGTGATTACTGGTTACAGTATAAAAAATTTTCAAGTCTTTTACGGCGTCATATAAAATGCCACATTCGTAGCTTTTGGAAGAAACTCTGTAATAGTCAAAACAGTATGCAGACCATCTATCGCATTCTTAAGAAGCAATCTACCCTACAGGCTTCTGGGGGGACTTTGCTTTATCGGGGTGTTTGTATCAATTGCCCCTATCGTCAAGCTATCCTTTTCGGCCAGAACCTTTACCCTACTTCACATCACCCTCTCCTTCCGTACGCTCTTACCAATGTAATGGGGGATTTTAACAACCCCATTTCTACTCCGGAGCTCCAGCTTGCGATCAAGGCTACTAGACCCACCACTCCCGGGGAAGACGGCATCTCGGCAAAGCTAATCAAGCACATTGATCCTAATAACCTCTGCAAGATTGGTGGTATTTTTAATAATCTCCTTGATACGGCCAGTGTCCCAAGTCAGTGGCGCTCTGCCATAATTCTTCCCATTCTGAAACCCAAGAAGCCCAGTACTCTGATTTCTTCGTATCGCCCGATTGCCCTTACTTCGGTGAATTTTTGAACGCATTATTCTCCATCGTCTCACTCGCTGGTCTATTAGCCACAATGTTTTCCTCCCGGCCTCGGTGGCTGTCTCCCCAATCGGGACAGCCAATCTGTCTTGGCCAAGCTGTACCTTGATATCCAGGAAGCTCGCCTGAACAAAAAATATATTCTCCTTGTTAACCTAGACATTGAAAAGGCGTATGATTCCGTTTGGATTGACGGGTTGATTTACAAGCTGGCTTCCGTTGGTGTTGGTGGAAATGTTTTATTATGGATTTCTAAGTGGCTACAGGATAGGAATATTAAGGTGAAATGGCACAATCACATTTCCCTCCCTCAAAAGGTTACGTCTGGAATTCCTCAGGGTAGCGTTCTGTCCCCATTTCTTTTCTCTGTGTATATGCTTGATATTTTTGAAACGACCCCGTCCAGGGTTACTGTGCGGACTTACGTTGATGACATTTTTGTGTATGCTATTGGTGATGATCCTGCTACCACTTGCAATGATTTGCAAACAGCTCTTGATAACTTTCTGAAGTGGTGAAATTATTCGAAGTTTTCTCTCTCTCCATCGAAGAGCACGGCTATAAATTTTTCAAGTGGTAGATTTCCCTGCCCTGAAAGCCGTATCGCTGGCCATCCTATTCCGTGGAGTAAAAATATCAAAATTCTGGGTTGCGTCCTGTCGTCAACCATGTCCATCGCGCCTCAGGTTCAGTATCTGCGTGAAAAAACTCACCGTCGGCTAAACATGCTAAAAGGTTTGGCGTACAAAACTCGTGGCGCCACTAGCCGGACTCTTATCCCCATCGTCAATGCGGTTATCCGCAGTGTTTTTGACTATTGTGGTTTCCTGTATTCCCAGATTTCAATGAGTGACGCTAATACCATGGAGGCCTTATACTCCATTGACCTCCGTCTGGCCACTGGTCTCCCCCGGTGGACGCCGATCCCTGTACTTCGGGCTGAGGTTCACCAAAACAGCATTACGTGCCGTATTCAGCACCTTAATATGTGTTTTCTTATTAAACACCTGTCACTCCATACCAAATCCTTGCTTTACAGTAACCGTCATAGGTGTATTTCGGGAAACTCATCCAATATCCCTGGTTTGCTGCATACCATGAATATCACTATGGATACGTACTGTCTGGACTCAAGCTTTTTCCTTGACCCTGGCCGCACTTTTCTTTCTCATCAGGTGGAGATTGTTACGCAGGGTCTCCCCTTTCAAAATAAAGATCTCCCGAACTCGGTGATTTCAGCTTTATGGGCTGAGTTTGTCAATAATTACCATCCAAAGTGCTTTTTGATTGCCACTGACGCCTCCAAGACCGACGACAAAGTGGCGATAGCGGCCTTTGACCACTCGACTAATTCTGGGAAAGCCATGTTAACCCATCGTTTGAATTCAATTTTTACCGCGGAAGCTCTAGCTATCGTTCTGGCTATTGATATTTGTGGCCAGGAGGTTGATCATGTTTTAATTGCTTCTGACAGCCTTTCCGTTCTCTCGGCGCTATATATGGCTCATTCGAAGTCCCCAGCGGTCATCCTTCTGCTGCATAGTAAAATTACTAATGCTCTTGAGAGCATCAATTCTATTCGGCTGGTCTGGACCCCTGGTCATCGGGGCATCTATCCAAATGAGGTGGCCGATGAGATGTGTAGACATGGCCCTTTCACTACCGACCAACTTAATGTGGTTAGCCCGGAAGACATCACAAGAAAGATCAAAAGTGACATGTATGCTGCCGGGGAGGATGAATGGAATAGAAGCATTTATCGTCAGTGGTATGGCGCAATTAACCTCAAGAATCAAACGCATCGTAGGTGGATTTACCATCGCCAGATTGATGTTCTGGTTGCCCGCTGGCGTACCAAAACGATTCAGTGCAACCATCTTTGGCATAAGTTGAATATGGCTCGTTCCCCTCTGTGCGACACGTGTAATGAAAATGATACGCCAGATCATATTTTGCTAAGCTGCTCCAAGTTCCGGGTGCAGCGTTGTGCTTTATTTAATTCTCTTAGGATTAGCGATAACCCTTCTTATGATTCTGTTATTAATTCGGCTACGAGTTCGTGGCGTGGGCTGGTTGCCCTGGCGTGTTTTACGCTTCGCTCCCTTGGTTGGGGGTGATCTCTGGTTTTGTTCGTGTGTGTGTTGTTCTGTGTCTGTTGTTTGTCGTTGGTTTGCGGTGTCTGCGTGGTTCTTCATCCCCGTGTTTTGTTTTTGTGGTCCCGGGTGGGGCTTCTCGCCGCTTTCCTTCTCCCCATGTTCGAAGTTTGTGTTTCAAAGTTTCTCCATGCTAGTTGGTCTAGCGTCTGTACGTCCATGTTTTTCCTTTTCGGGTCGTTATGTAGAGACAAAGCCGGCCGCCTGGCTGTAGCATAAGTCTCACAAATTTTCAATTCAATTCAATTCATGGAAAGTCATTCATTTTCAATGAATGTGTTATCTATCCATTTCATGAATTGAAACTATCCCAAGCTACCTGTTCAAACTCAAATATACTGAAGGAAATATACTAGAAACACGTGCGTTTAGCCTTGACGCGATGATTTATATAACTGAAGTTACATTGAAACATAGCAGATGATTTAGTTTTCAGAAAGAATTACAATCATGAAATACGTGTATATTATAATTAAGAAAGTCTGAAAGTGGCATTGAAACGTAGCAGACGATTTAGTTTTGAGAAAGAATACCGAGCATGAAATACGTGTATATACTTTTTCTATAACTATTGCCTTTCAAGATACAGAGCACTCAAAACTGGCTTACAGCAGGGTGCAGTCTCTAGTTGCACACTTTTTAACATCTACATTAATGATCTGGTAAGTGAATTGAAAAAGATTGACGGGTTACGGTGTCTGCTATATGCTGATGACTTAGTCATCTGGACTACTTCTCCCAAGAACAAAGCTAATGGGATCATTGAAAGTTCTTTGGGAAAGGCCTTGTTAGTTATTGAAAAATGGACAGAATTGAATAATATGAAAGTTAACCTCGATAAGACATTTGTAGAGTCTTTTTCCCTCACGCATCAACCTTTCCATCCACAAATTTACTACAAAGGTCATCAGATTCCATCGTCTGGTGGATTTAAATACTTAGGTGTAATTTTCGATAGAAAACTTACATGGAGGTCTCATGTGGCAGACATCATCCGACGTGCTATGAAAAGACTTAATCTCTTAAAAATATTAGCGGGTTCTAAATGGGGCTGTTCAAGAGCCACTTTGAATTTTACATACAAAACGTATATTTTACCTATTCTTGTTTATTGTTGCGAGCCGTTGATTACAGGATCAGAGCAAGTTTTTCACCTTTGTGAGATTTTTCAAAATCAGGCTCTGCGATTGATTACGGGGGCAGTGAAGACAACACCCATTGACTGTATGCTGCTCAGCACTGATAACAGGCCTTTCAAGATAATTTTTCAAGAAAGAGCCCTTCTCCTTTGGGAGAGAATACTTAGAATCCCTGGGTGTTTGTCCCTGTGAAACCAGGACTCTCTAAACTGTGGGAGAAACTTGAAAACACAAAGTGGTTTTTGCCAGTGAGTTGCTGATATTAGATCTAAGCTAGATTTAAATTACGAGGTTGAACATTTCTCTCCCCCCATCAGCCCTATTGTTGATAAGAAATTTTCTATCCGCCTAGAACTGATCAAGGATGTCTCTAAAGAGGAGACTAGTGACATAGTGCTAAGAACTCTCGCTCTCGAGACAATGGAATCATTTTACCCGGAGGAGGAATGGTTAAGAATATATACTGACGGTTCCAGAGTGAGCGGTTGTGTTAACGCCGGTGCTGGTGTTTACTGTGAACTTTTTTGCCTTTATACTCCCGTCGGTATCCATAGATCAGCTTTCGATGGTGAGATCGCGGCCATCTGCCAGGCCCTGTCACAACTCCGGCCTCGTCTAGACTCCTTTTAGAAAGTTGTATTACTATCGGATTCAAAGGCCGCTCTTCAAGCAATTGACGCACCCAGCCACTCTCGAACTTTAACCATCGATAATTGCTTAAATCTCCTCAACTGGCTTGCCAGTAATAATAAGACAGTAGTTCTCCAGTGGATTCCGAGTGAACAGAGGCAAGCAAGGCAGCAAAGGAATCGAATTCGCAGGACACAGACAAGACGAACGATACATACTGATTTGAATTTATGTGGTTTCAATTACAATCCCCTTTACAATTACAGTCTTCATCCAAGTGTAATTATTGGAAAAATGGATAAATATTGTACGTATTGTGGTGCTCAAAAATTTAAAAATGAAACACCAGGTATATGCTGTGCAGGTGGAAAAGTAAAGTTACCAGACTTGCGTTCACCACCTGAACCATTATTAACTTTAGTATCAGGTGAAACAAGTCAATCAAAAAATGTTTTGAAAAATATACGCAAGTACAATTCATGCTTCCAAATGACATCGTTCGGAGCAACGAATATCGTTAGCTCAAATTATATGCCAACATTTAAAGTACAAGGGCAAATTTATCACCATGCTGGATCACTACTACCCTTGCCAAATGCTGATCACAAATATCTTCAGATATATTTTATGGGAAATACTGACGAACAAATCAACAGACGGTGTCAACTGAATATGAGTACTAAACGAGAGATTGTCGCTGAATTACAAAATTTGTTTGAACAACATAATGAATTAATTAAATTATTTAAAACCGCCATTGAACAAATGCCATCTGGCGATTACAAAGTAATAATAAAGGCAGATAAAACACCTATTGGTCAACAGCGAAGACAATTCAACGCACCAACGATCAATGAAGTGGCAATTGTCATAGTTGGTGAAGAATTTAATTCTCGCGATATAATTCTTCATCGTAGAAATGGTGACGTCCAGAAAGTATCAGAAACGCATCGTTCATATGATGCATTACAATATCCCATTCTATTTTGGCAAGGAGAGGATGGATATCATTTTAATATTAATATGAGAAATCCTACAACTAATGTGGACATTAACAAAAAGGTCAGTGCTATGAATTATTATGCATATCGAACGATGATTCGTAAGAATGCTGATAATCATATATTGAAATGTAGACAATTATTTCATCAATACATTGTTGACATGTATGCAAAAATAGAAAGTGAAAGACTCCTCTACATACGACTAAATCAAGTCAAATTGCGTTCTGAAGAGTATATCCATTTACGTGATGCAGTTGTAAATGATGGCAATCTCAGTGAATTGGGAAAAATGGTCATTTTACCATCCACATTTACAGGCAGCCCAAGACACATGCATGAATATGCCCAAGATACAATGACGTATGTTCGTGCATATGGTCGTCCAGATTTTTACATCACATTTATATGCAACCCAGTGTAACGTATTCCTGCTATTTGTGTCAAAAGCAAACACTTAGGTAGCGTCACAGGTTACGTGTAAGGTAGACAGCTTACTAAAATAGAGACTTTCAAGATAATGAGAATTTCAGATTTATTTAATATACGCGGTTAGGCCGCGATCTCGAATGATAGATATACAAAGCAGTCCGTAGAAGTTGGAGTAGAAATCGGGGATTGTCTCTCAAGGATGGAGCACACTGTCGCTAAAACGAGGCGACGAACCGCTGGTCAGGTCACAGAAAAAAGGGCCCGCACTCGTCCACTGGAAGCTAGCAGCTTCTCTGAAATAACACAATTGGGGAGATCAAGTTCCGATCGGTTTCCCCGACCTTTCTCGGTGAAAAAGGGTCTTCTCACGTAGAGGGCAGAGCCTCACAAAAAAACAAGTCACTTAAAAGTGCGTGGAGCTAGGAGATCAGGTATCACTCCTAAACTCTCTAAGAAAAAACTCTCCGCACAAAAAACTGGTCTTGCAGCCCTCGTCGGCTTATTTTAAAAACTTGATCCCTGGCGGAATTTTTTCTAGCCTCCTCTCTATAGCTCGCTCCGGATAGGCTGAGCATCTAGCCGTGCGCAAAAAACGATGCCGATTATTACATCTTCATCGCCCGCTCACTCATTAGCAATCTCGTTTCAGGGCGTAAACTGTCATTGTCGGCCACTGTCAAAATATGGCGCCAGACTGTCTCCTCTTTTCATCCCAGGAATGCGTCCCGAAGAGGTGCCCATTGTGGTCTTCTTTCGCTCGGGGGGTTCTGCCATTCTTTAGCATCGGTTCACGGCTAGCGCCGATTTTAATGGTTTTCCTACTCGCCTCGAGGGGGGGAAATTGCCACACCCAGCATGGGATGAAATAAAGGAGCTTTTATTAACTGGACAATCACAATCAGATCGTCATGATATTTCTGCACGTGTATTTAAACAAAAATTAAAATCTTTAATAGATTTTATTGTCAAACACCATGTATTTGGAGAGACGCGCTGCTGGATGTATTCCATTGAATGGAAAAAAAGAGGTTTACCACATGCGCATATTTTAATATGGATGATGGAAAAGATAACACCAAACAGAATTGATGAAATCATCTCTGCAGAAATACCAGACATTGAAATTGATAAAGACTTGCACGATATTGTCTCAAAAAATATAATTCATGGTCCATGTGGCTCACTAAATAATAATTCCCCATGCATGTCAGATGGAAAGTGCACAAAGCGGTATCCTAGAGACTTACTTGCTGAAACTATTACAGGCAATGATGGATATCCACTCTATCGACGACGATCTACCGAAGATGGTGGAAAATCCATTAAACTAAAAGTACTCAACAATACTATTGATGATGATAATCGTTGGGTAGTACCAGTGGCGTAAGCTACATATTCAGCGCCCTGGAGCAAGTAAAATCGATGCGCCCACTTATTTCTTGGAAAGGTTCTGGTGAAATTTGTGTTCTGTCTACTCTTATTTCGATTTAAAACCTTACTTAATAACAATTTATTTGAAATTCAAGAAATTTCAACATTAAGAAATTCAATTTAATAAATATGAATATAATAATAAAACAAACTATAATTCTTTAAGTACGGAGTACCCACTAATATTTACTATATTATATAAACGCTGTTGACAAAATGTACTTGGGCATGTTTAGTTTGCACGTATAAAAACCTTCAAAATTGTTGTTTTCTCACTTTCTCGTTTGCAAGTCAGTCAATCATTTTCTCCAGATCAAGTTGACAAGCTATTAGCGCCCTTTACATGTACGTTCTTTCGCGAGTGCTTGGAGCGTACGGGATTGCGCGCGGGAAAACTTGCAGTACGCTCCAAGCTCCAGCTTTCCCTTCCTCTCCGACACCTTCACACGTGCACTCAATCACGCGGGATCGTGGTTTCATGCGTGAAAGAGCGTACGTGTATAGGGCGTTATTGTTCTTTCAATTGATATCGCGGCCAAAGGGCTAAGACGGTGTTGTGACATGTTGCTTCTTAAATATGTTTTGATTAATTTCAGCTTTGAAAAACTTCGTTCTGATTTCGCTGTCGTCACCGGTAAAGTTAAAAAAATCATGCATGCTGTAATAATGTCAGAGAAGCTACTTGAGGCTGCGGTGTGAATTAAAAGTAGTTCAGCAACTTCGCGTATAGAAGTAATTTGTTTTAATTTAATATTAAAGCACATTTTAAATCGAAGCAGTTGAAATCCCAAAACTACGGGAAATACTGGAAAGATATGCCGATTGTAACAATTCTGATCCTTCCAGGATACTTTTATTAGGTGACGCGACGAGATATGCAGGTGATAGGCATTTAAAAAGTGTACATAATTGTCGAACGGATTTAAATCTAATAATAAAGTAATGGATTTAATTGATTAATTATTAAATCCATTACTATATAAAACACCTCAATTTTGAAAACATTATTCACTGTTTTCAATGCGTTCATCTACTTGTAATTCATCACAGATTTTTTTCACACGACGCAATCTTTTTTGGTGAAAACAAGTTCAATATTCCATAGAGCTGATAACTCAAGGACTTCGTTTTTAATAAACTCCCAATTATTCCTTAAGTTCTGGAATTGGGTTAGGAGGGATGAAAGCATCTCAATGGATTTCTCTATATTTTTATGAGTACCTTGCAGCATTTTCGAGACTGTATAAATAGGTTCGAGTATCTTACTTTGTACAATTATCAAAATAATTGTTGAAAAATTTTCAAAATAATACATCAAATTTTTAGCTTCATGTTGCTCGTCGTAATTTTTTCCCTTCAATAATAACCAAAAACGAGGGGGAAAAGAAAAGAAACTAAGAAGGGGTAGTGAAAATTGGACACAAATTGATATGCATACAGGTTTCGACGGAAAGTGAAAAATTTTATAGTTTGACTACAAATGAATGAACATGAGACGCTGCAGCGCATCATAACTGCTCAACTGGCAGGATATTATAGACAAGAAATTTCGATTCCAGATCATAAATTCTTTGCGAATTTCATTCCGTGTATTCAGGTAGACAATAACTATGCTTCGCATACAGGTGTTCGAACAATATATGCAGATATTAGCATTTGAGAGAGGACGTATAGTTGGGCTCAAAGAAACCGGTTGGTCTAATCGGCGAATCGCTCGACATTTGGATAGGAGCGATGCCACTATTAGACGATGCTGGCAGGAATGGGTGAACCGTGGCCGAACACAGCGTCAAGAAGGAAGCGGTCGGCCTAGTAAACGACAGAACGTGAGGACCGAGCAATCGTCAGAGCGGCACTCACAGCCCAGATTCATCATCATCATCGATCGTACGTGCAACTGGTGCTTCAGTGATCGCAAGGACCATTCATAGGCGGCCCAGAGAAAGGGGGCTGAGATCACAGCGCCCCTTGCACTGACTACCATTGACCTCTGTACACCGATAAGCCCGTTTGCAGTGGTGTCGGGCACATTCGACCTGGAATGTCACTGACTGGAATAGAATTGTCTTCAGTGATGAGTCCCGCTTCGAACTGAGCCCCAATAACCGGCGAATACGTGTCTGGAGACGCCCCGGACAGCGGTGGGATACCAACCTGACTGTCTTAAGCCATACGGGCAGACAACCAGGAGTGATGGTCTTAAGTACCATTTCATTTCATAGCAGGACCCCTTTGGTTGTCATCTGCGGCACCCTTACAGCACAACGGTACGTCGACGATATTCTACTCCCCGTTGCGTTGCCCTTCCTATCACGCCGTCATGGGCTTACATTTCAGCAAGGTAATGCCCTCCCGCACACGGCGAGAGTCTCTACTGCTTGTCTTCGGGCTTGCCCAACATTACCTTGGCCAGCAAGGTCGCCTGATCCCTCCCTCATTGAGCACATTTGGAGCATTATGGCCAGGGCCCTCCAACCAGTTCGGAATTTTAACGATCTAACACGCCATTTGGACAGAATTCGGCACGATATCCCGCAAGAGGCCATCCGCCACCTCTATCAATCGATACCAAGCCGAATAACTGCTTGTATGAGGGCCAGAGGTGGAGCAACGTGTTACTGACTTTTTCACTTTTTAAAGCCCTTTCTCTTGAATAAATCAGCCAATTTTTCTCAAATTGTACTCATTTGTTTTTCTGTATATGTACATCACATCTACCGATTTTCGTCCCATTCGAATAACTGTTTGTTGGTGCGTCATTTTTTTTCCCGTCTAACAGTGTATGTCAATATTTTAATCACATCAAAATAGCCAGAACGTGGAGCATCAAGGGCCTGAACACGGGAAGGCAATCGTGTTGGACAAACTCTTTTTAATGTTTTTGCTAAGTTGGTTTGATTCATTTCCCAACGCCTAACAGAACTGAAAAAACGTAAAATTTTTTTCTAGCTGTTCATAAAATTGTCTGACTTGCTGTACATTGGTGACATTGTCAATTCACTTTTAATTACCCGGATCTAACCAAGAACACTTAATAAAAAGTATATTTTAATTTAATTAATCGCTAGTTCGGCTGTCAATTTTATTTCACGTATCCTGTGACACCAGCTACCTGGGGTATTGAATACAACTCTAAAGTCACAGGTAACATACGCTACACCCCTTAAAGATTTTTTAAAATATTTCTTAGGGAGCATCTAGGGCCTAAAAGCAACACCATACAAAATTTTAATTTTCTTGAAAACATGTACAAGAGGTAGGTTTTTTTTTTGTTGTTGTTGTTTTGAGGGGATTAAACTTCTTTTAACCTCTTGCATTAAAAAAAAAAAAATATTTCTTTCTGCGCACCTAGGGCCTAAGAGAAACCAGCATACAAAAATTCAGCTTTCTAGGTCTCATGGTTCTAGTTTAAAAATTATCTCATGCATGTTATAAAAATACATATTTGTATTTTTAAACATGTTGCTGCCGAAAACGTTTGCCGCAACTGAAATGCTGCCAACTTTTAGCTATAATACGTAACTGTTAGGTGTACCTATTATTCTTTATGTTGCAACATCAATTAACATACTTTATAAACAAATCACTTACATTTAAAATTATACGTCGGTGAATCCAACAATACTCTGTAGATAAGTAATTTAGTAAAATAATAGTCATAAATTGTACGAAGTCACTTAAACAGAACAACAGATTACAATCCACAGTCTCAATAACTTTTAAAAAATGTATAACACATTCATTCAAGAATCATCTTGAAATTCTTACCCTGCACAAAGCAAATAAGGGAATATGAAGCGCTAAATACTAAGCTTGCTTTCAAAAAAACCTCGAATATTTGCCACTATTCTGCGCCGATGTGTACTAAGAAAAGGATGCTAAGAAAAAAAACTGTTTGGACCCCTGCATGTTTTTGACTCTAGTAGTGGGAGGAGTCAGTAACTTGACCCTTACAGAATTTTAACCCCGCTCGTTTAGAATGACATTTGAAGTACTGTAATGACTCTCGCCATAGGGGGTGGAGATGCTCTGGCCATCTCCCTTTTCCTGATAAGACACTCAACTGGTAAAGTTTGAGAATATCTACTATATTTAGTAGTGTCCAACACCGGACAAGGCCCGTATGCCGATCAAACACTTACGAGAGCAAAGCTCTCGCAAAGCCCCTCCCTTCCGCAGAGGGGTCGCAATCGCGATGCAGATCAAACAGCGAGACCTTTTTCTCTCGTAAATACGAACGTCACGTGATCAAAACTTGCGGCTAGTAGGGAGCTCTCGTAAGACTCGTCTTTTCTCTCGCAAAGCCGGAATAGTCATTCGCTTTGCGAAGGAGAAGGATGTTATCCCTTTCTTTAAGCAGGGAATGGATATTACAAGATACGGATAATCCACTTGAGATGGAAGATGAAGTTTTTATTACAAAAATTTAGACTGTGCAAACATGAATTTATGTGTTTATTACATTTTTTCTACAACATCTTCAGCATTTATGAGCTCTAAAAGCTTTTTATTTCTGACTAACAACTATTTTTGTCTTCCATTATTTTAATTAATGTTTCTAAATTTTGATTAATTTTTAGCAGAATTCCTTGCCGGGATGTTGTTTCGATTTCTTGCACCATAGTTTTTTGGGTTTGAAGAGCCTCAGCTTCAAATTTGCTGCTTCTCTTTTTCTTTTTAATGCTAGATGCTTCCTGCCACGTACTGTTGAACTGTCTAGAAAATAATAAAAAATACATAGTAAATGAGATAGCACATGGAACAGAGCTATTATGTCATACATAAAAATCAACATATGTTATTTCATAGAAGTTATTGTCACAGATTATATAGTAAAACTGCAAATAATTATGAAGAAGAGTTCTATGCAGGCATTTACATAAAACTATGTATGTTACGTAAAACATACAATTGTTTAATTTCTATAAAGTATGGTACTAAAAAAATTTTAATTATCTCCAACAATTTCAGTCTGAAATTTATATTTTAAAACTTGTTACAAAAATTTGATTTAAATTTATCAAAATCCAAATAACTTACTTGATGATTGAGCAATATGCCAAGACTTTGTTTCTGCTGTTTTAGTGGTAGTTACAATCTCATGTATTGTAATTCACTTTGAATAACAACAACTTTCTGGGGGGGGAATTAATTAGTATAAATAGCAAATAATTTTACTTTAAATTTATTTAAAAAATTCAAATTTTCCAAAAGCATTATGAAACAAACATTCATTTTGTTAGTTACAATAGCTATTTTTTTCTCTGGGATTTTTCTTAGCTTTATGATTATTAAATACATAGTTGCATTTAACAATCATAAAGCTAAACATAATTCTGATATATGACTGAGCATTGGCAGTAATCTTTTGAAGCACAATTATTAAATTTATATTTGCTATTTCAGTGTACAATGTCATGGTCTCAATCCCCACCCTCAAATATTAATAATGCGGTGATCTTTACCTGGTAACAAAGCCTCCTGCAACAAAATATTTTGATCTTTGTTTAATGATTAACTAACAGCATTTTTAAAAATTTATAATAAGATTTATAAACAAAAATAGAAATATGATATTCTTGTACACAAATGCCAGAAAAGTCTAACAGAACATTTTTAGTACTTAATTGTCCCTTAAATAAGCATTAGGACATTTTAAAATTTTGCTTTAATTAAATTTATTTATGATAAATATCTTGCAATGTAAAAATATGATATATTATAAATAGCATTGAAAATGATTAAAAGAAATTCTAAAAAACAGGTAATTAAATACAAAATTAATAGTTTACTTACCATCCATTTTTTTCTGTTTTAAAACAGCCTACAAGTAAAAAAATAATAATAAAATATTAGGATATTGCTAAAGTCAAATTACATTTTTTTCTTTTCAAATACAACTGAAATTACTTACCAATGCAGATGAATAGAATGACTCATCAGTGATGCCTTCACTGCACTTTTTTCTCGATCTCCTCTAATGAAAAATTTGATGTGACAATTTTATCTACAAAATGTAAAAGAAACAGCCACGTTGATCGAAGTCAAAGCGCGGGTTTTTTCCAATACTGTATACTTTTTCTTGAACCCCAACGCAAGGAAGCAATTAAAATGCCGTGTTTGAGGCAGTTCAGTCGGACGGTTTCGCTAAATTGACCGTCGAATCCCCCCCGCAGGTTAGGGTTCATGAGGGACCCCAGCTCCCGCAAAAGGGAGGAGAAAAAGGGCGTGGCTTGACCATATAAGGTTTCCTTACACATCTTGACGTCATCATTTGCGGAAGCGCAAATTGTTTGATCAGCATAGCTAAAAAGAGTGCTCACCCCCTACTCTCGCAACAACCCCCCGTTTGCGAAGCGAGACACACAAAGCTCCAGCGTTTGTTCTGCATACGGGCCAAAAATTCAAAGCGCGGCCTGGCCTGGCCAGAGGCTGATTATAAGTTTTTTCACCAGACTCTAGTCTAAGCCTACCATCGGTCCGGCTCGAAGTATAAAAGTAAAATTTAGACAGACTTTCACAAAATTTTGATAAATTAAAGATGTATGTATTTGAAAGAAGATGTGTGTGTATATATGTAACATACCGGCCCGGCGGGGATGATGGCCGGAGCCGGCATATCACACCTCAAAAACTTGTAGTCGTAACCAGACAGATGAATATCTTCATTAACACATGTTTATTTATCCATTTATTGACATCGATGACGGCGGTTTACTAGGCAACAGTGTCACGCCAAATTCTTTCTCTCCGGGGTATGCTTGAACTTATATAAACTTCATCTCATCACGTGACAGAGGGGTGTGACTTAATGGCTGATTGGATAAAAGTTATTTGTTGATGCGCCGATCTGATCTAATTTTTACGGACGCCGCGTCGCGTCTAATTTCGTTAAAAAGTCAGCCATCTTTAATGATATTGCCTGGGTTTACCAAAGACTGTAACAATGGGATTTAAAACGAATGCCCAAGGGAAGTTAACTAATTAAGAGGTTAAAAAGGGGTATGTAATTTTGAATAGTAAAGTGAGGAATTAATAGTTTTTAAATGTTAAAAGTGTTGAATTAAGAAATTACTAGTTTTTTAATATTATATATATATATATAAACTTAAAAGGCTTTTTTGTTCCAACGGGATTACAAATCTCTCAAGAGTCATTTAAACAAGCATTTACACTATATGAACACTAAATAAACATTACAGTATAAAATACTGATGAAAAATAAAATTTAAAAACAAAACCCATCATTTTTCTATTTCTCAGTTTTATGTTACAGAAAGTTTTAAAATATTTTGGGGGTAAGATATTTGGAAGATATCGAAATGGGACATTTTCACTCTATATTATCTGTTTTTATGTGTGTTTCTGACTGGTTTGCAGGGTATAATTATGTACATATACTTATTTAACAGTTTTCAATTTTACCAATTTTGTTTCGACATACCTAATTACTTGCATTTTTTCCATAACACACTGCTTCTTAAAATTCACAATAAAAATTAATAATGGCAACTCGATTCAAACTAAATGATGTAGGTCAGGCATCGGGGCACGGTGTATAATGTATGATAGTCTCTATGAACAGTTTTCAAATGCATTTTTGAAATTGTTCAATACATTTAAAATCTCCGTTGATCCGTTCTTAATTTTTCTTATAATTTAAGATGAATTTGAAAGAAAGTTTTAGAAATGATTAGTGATACTATTTATGTGAGAATTTTTTTAAAAATATTTTTAAACTCATAAACAATATTTCCATTTAGACTTAGTTGGCCATAAAGTCTTAACTTCTCTTAAATTTCGAATGTTTTGACTAAACGTAAACCTGTTCTGAGTTTTTACAATTAACTTAATATTGAACTCTAATTTTACTACTAATAAAATTATATAATTTCTTCCATTTTTTCCCGAATGCAACTATTTTTTTTTTCAATCCTTTTCCTAACTAAAACTTAGTTTATCGACAAAACTAGAAAAATTTAAGGTAAAACGGAAAACTTTTACTACAATTTAGTTTAATTTCTATTTATTATGATTACATTTTGGAATTTGGGTGCACGTTGCACCCGATTAAACACGTAATTGATTTCGGTGGTGTTAACGGGATTCAAATTCAATGCATTATGATAGTTATGCTAATAACAACATAAAAATAATTACATCTGTTCCTTTGCAGTATTAGTGCATCTGATTTGCACTAATATTGCAAGTATAACATTTATGATTGAAAGTCAATCACAAATGTTTTATTTCGTCATATGTTTTTGTATTTTGTCCCTTTTTCAATCTTTTTCGGTTAACTCCAGTGGCGCAGCCAGGGAGGCCCATGGGGGCCATCCCCCCCCCCAAAGAAGTAGAAATATTGATTTTACATTATAAATATTTTTATCCATTCATCTCGCCACCCCCACCCAAGAAAAAATCCTGGGTGCGCCACTGGTTAACTCAAGTACAGTTTAACAAATTATTCATATTACTGAACACTGTTTTGTCTACAAATATATATATATATATATATATATATATTCCAATGCGGAGGCACTTGTCGCGAAGACATTTACCTATAATTCACCGCAGTTTTGCTGGCCATTTTATTATGGGGGCGCCATATAGGCAGAGAAGCATTGCCCCCTATGAAGGGACGACACAAACGGAGGCGTTTAGTGGCGCTTCGCCAGGATTCGATCTGAGCACCCTCAGCACCGAAAACCACCGCGCTGTACCACAAGGCCGCCACGGCCCCTTGTCTACAAATATTATTTATAACATTACTCTTCCTTTTAAACGCAGAATAGTGAAACCGGAAGTAGTACTTTAATCTGTCATACGCAATATTAGTTTTAATATTTGATAGTTGATTTCTTTCCTATATAACTTGTTACATTCTGCTTACATTTATCCTTTAATAGATGCAATTAAAATGGATTCAAATGTGCCAACTGCTCCGAAATACGGGGAGTTTTTCCAACAAAAATGTTGAATGCATGTATACTCCAGGTATTTTGACAAATGGAATAGCAGTGCTGATTAGCAGCAGTTTTTCAACGAAATATTTCTTCTCTTCCTCACTTTTATTTACGAGAAATTAGTTTTAAAAGAAATAATCTCAGAAAATCTTAAATCTTCAAGGAATTGCTCAGATGATTGCAGTAAATTTTGGGGCGATATTGCAGATATTTTGAATTCTAATTTCGATTTCAGTGGGATGAGTTATTTACCCGGGCAAACGCAGAATCGCCCTAACATAATGGACAGAGTGATCTTATGCTATCCCATACTTTAGTAGAACCGGATGTAAAAAAGTTTATATTTGGCGCTGGTGGGATACATGTAACTTCTTTGCAGTAAAACACAATTTATAATACATGTAGTAAGTGCCTATAGTAGTGCTTTTAAACATTCTTAGCAATCATCATACATTTTTATAGGATTAGTAGAGGTATATAAAGTGTTAAATTAACAGTGAAAATTTTCTGAAACCAAAAATATAGTAAGTCGAGTACATTCTAATATATTTAGGTGTTTATAGTTTTATTTACTTAACAATATTTCATTATTTTTTGCATATTTTATAGAAAACTTGACAAATCGAAATTATTTATACAAAAGTTTTCACAAATTTTTATTTCACTCTTTCAAATTTTGCTATTGCATCACTTGCTATGCTATTTCACTTGCTATTGCAGCAACTCTTTTGGACGGTGGTCGAACAGCACATTCAGCATTGAAATTGCCATTAAATATGCAGGAAATTGAAACTCCAACATGTAATATCAGCTAAGATTCTGGTATGGGAAAAGTACTAAGATCATGTCAGCTTATAATATGGGATGAATGCACCATGGCACACAAGAAATTATTGGAAGCACTCAATCGCACATTAAAAGATTTGAGAGGAAATGAGAAGCTCTTTGGTGGTGCACTCATTTTGCTAGCTGGTGATTTTCGACAAACTCTACCAGTTATAACCGGTTCAACACCTGCAGATGAATTGAATGCATGTCTCAAATCATCAGTGTTATGGCGGTATGTGGAGAAAATTTCTTTAAAGACCAATATGCATGTTCAATTACAACAAGATGAATCTTCTGAACGATTTGCAAAACAATTGTTAGATATTGGGAATGGTAAAATGGAAATGGACGAATCCACACACTGTATTACATTACCAGAAAACTTTTGTCACATTGTAAAATCCACTGATAAATTGATTGCCAAAGTTTTTCCAAATTTATCGCAGAATTATAAAAATAATCAATGGGTTAGTGAGCGTGCTATATTGGCAGCCAAAAACATTGATGTGAATTTAATAAACTGCACAATTCAAAATGAAATACCTGACGAAGAAACAACATATAAATCCATAGATACTGTTGTCAATTACGATGAATCAGTTAATTATCCAATAGAATTTTTAAATTCATTGGATCTACCAGGAATGCCACCGCATATTTTATCTTTGAAAATTGGTTCCCCAATCATCCTTCTACGAAATATAAATCCACCGCGACTATGCAATGGGACTAGGCTATCAGTAAAAATACTAATGAATAATATAACTGAGGCAACCATTTTAAATGGAAAAAACAAAGAGGAACATGTACTACTACCACGCATTCCCATGATACCAACGGATACTCCATTTGAATTCAAACGTCTACAGTTTCCTGTACGACTAGCCTTTGCAATGACCATTAACAAAGCACAGGGACAAACATTGCAAGTATGTGGATTAAATTTGATAAATCAATGCTTCTCACATGGACAGCTGTACGTTGGGTGTTCACGAGTTGGAAAACCATCAAATTTATTTGTTCTTGCACCAGATAGGAAAACAAAAAATGTTGTATATTTACAAGCACTACTAAGATAAAGTTCACCATAAATCATCAAATATCATTCATTTCATGATATTTAATAATCACAAAATTATTGTTAAATTGAAATTCGTTTGCAATATTGTTTAATATCACAAGTGAAGAAGCATGTTTATTCTACCATCAACTATGTATATCTATGTTTTGTACATATGTTATATTCAAATGACATATATGTAGGGATAATTTTATTGTTAATTTTCATTTTGATGTATTGTATACATTTGATCATTAATAAATTACAGTAACCACCGCTTATAGTGATCACTGGTTATAAGAATCAATATCGCGAAAACAAAAACAAATGAATTATTTCCATGTTAAAATTTTCGCTTTAAAGAATCAATCCACCGGTTTTAAGAATCAGTTTACACTCTTCGCTTTCCTTTCATTTTTCCAAAAAAGCTACTTTAACCCTCAAAAGGCACGAAGTTCTTTCTTTTTTTTTAAAGAAAGATTGATAAGGTGGGATGGAATATAGTCGTAAAATTCACCCCTTTCTTTATTAGACATAAGATAATAGTTCCCCCTTAAACACTTTACCACAACACTGTCCTATTAGCTTGACCCGGGGGCAACTTTACCAGTCCGAATAAATCTTCGTCTGAAACTATAAGTATTGAAAGAGATATAAACAGCCTTCCGAAAACTTCGTTACGTCAAACTACCGTAGAAAACTTTTTCTTGCTCCCTTCCTGTAGTTGAAATGTTAAAATTGTTAAGCAGGTATGTTGTAACTTGTAACAAATATTGTATTTTTTTCTTCTCTTACTATAATCATGTGTATCTACTTATAGGTCTAAAAATTAAGTTTTATTTTTAAAACTATAAAAAATGATTTTAATAAAAAATAGTTAATGTAAATTAAAGAGTATTTTATGGAAAATTATCTAATATATGTATAAGTGTGTGTGTTCCTGTCCAAAAACCTAAATTTCGGTTATAAGAATCAAAAACAGTAATAACAAACGTGATTCTTATAAGCGGAAATCACTGTATGTTTGAGGTATCAAAACTGCCTTTTTGTTCAAACACAGCAACGTGTGAACAGGTACAGCTAGTCTATAAATATAAAGGAAGAAGTCCCGACTTATACATCTATACACGTATAAACACCCAGCAAAAACTGGTGGAGATACAGATATCAAATTTTAGGAGCATATTCCATTTGTACTGAAGGCGTCATTTAAGAAGAGATTTTTCAAAATTCGCCACCCCAAGGGGGGAAAAACATGTTTTTTACATATTCCTTCATATCTCAAAGAAGGAAACAGATATCCATAAGATTCTTGGTTTAAAAAGAAAGGAACACGAATACCTAAAAAGCAATTTCGGGATTTTTCAAAATTCAGCCCTCAAGGGGCGAGGGGAGGAAAACGTAATTTGCACATAATCCCTCATATCTCAAAGAAAGAAACAGATATCCATAAGATTCTTGCTTTAAAATGAAAGGAACACAAATACCTAAAATCAAATTCAGGATTTTTGAAAATTTGGCCCCCAAGGGGGAGCTAGCTAAACGTGTTTTTTACATATTCCTTCATATCTAAAAAAAAAAACACACCAAATATCCATAAGATTCTTGATTTAAAGTGTAACAAACACGATCAATGCCACAATTTTTCGACATTCGCTTTAGATTTCGTAAAAAAAAAAAAATTAAAAACTGAATAGGCAGGGGAAAGAGATATTTTTTTCTATAAATATGACTCTGCAATGGTAGCAGGCTGAAAATAACAGCCCTTCAAAGGATCGTCATTGAGGCTAGTGTTCACCGGCTGTGCTTGGGAAGAATCTGTTTTTATACCCCAAATACCACCCATTGCATCAGATTATCCCTTTGAGTTTAAGAGACTGCAGTTCCACCTCAAGGTTTGCTTTGATATGACTATCAACAAGTTCCAGGGACAATCGCTGAAGGTAGCAGGGATTTACTTGAGGGAGGAATGCTTATCACATGGCCTGCTCCAGAGTCAGTTCACCATGCAGTCTGGAAATATTAACACCTTAAGGTAAAACTACCAATGTTATCTACAAAGTTCTAAAAAAAAAAAAAAAAAAAAAAAAAAAAAAAAAAAAAAAAAAAAAAAAAAAAAAAAAAGGAAAGAAAAAGAGAGGGATAAGACAATGCGTATACTTTATATGCACTTGACATTTTAGGAAGTTTGTTAAAAATTTAAAATGCAACCCGCCCCCCCATAATTTGCTAGAAACAATCCAATAATTTGTATTTTCTATATAGCACTATTTTGAACACCAAATTGGTGGTAGGGGAAAAGAGAGAGATCAACCTTAAATGAAGCGTAGAAAGGGGTGTGCAAGTGGATTGTAGATATTTTGGTTGTCTGTACCTATGCATCTACAACTCGGGTTAACTCCATTCATTTTTTACTATCCTGGACAATGCCTGGAAATTGTTTATGAAACCGGCAATTTTCACAGGGGTTTACGGAAGCCCTCAAACTCCTCGATGGGCTGGGATTAAGTGGGACATCAAAATTGAAAGAAACATTTTAATGCCGACATCAGCATGAGGGGTGTCTGATTATATTATGCTGATGGGTTGCTGACATGTGCGGAGGGGTATTGATTGGCATAAAATACAAGCTTACATAATAAGTAAGCCTTATTAAGGGTACACCCGTGCAACGCCTGGTATATAAAGCTAGTTTATTATATAAGCACAATTTTACTAATTGTTAATATACTCCACACCATAAGCATGTCCAAGAATTTTTTTAAAAATTTGAACAGCTTGAGCATTTTTCACTATAAAAACATGACTAAATGAGATGAAGATCAGATAAAGTATGGGATATTCTTGGCCAGGTATTCAATGGCTACATACCTAGGTCTAACCGTCTATGTAAATTAGTAAAAATTTATTTAGCATGTTCTTTTTTGGTTCTTGCTAAAGGGTAGAAAGCTGTTTCTACAATAAATTAAAACTTAAACAATGTACTACTTTTGATGGAAGACCTGAATGGACATCAATTAACAATCACATAACACAGGATTTTACGACATTCAGCAAAACTATTTTTTCAAAAAAGGTCTGCACTATGAAAGAATTAATGGACTCAATAAATTCTTTATATCAGTCTAAAGCTAAAATTTAAAATGCATAACAGCTGACAGATTCAACATACACAAAACTATCCTACATATTTTTATCCTTATTTGCACAATAAAAATGAAAAGACAAGACAAAATTACAGTTGCCACCAATTTATTGAATGAGTACAAAAACAGCCTTCATTTGAAGTGTTGATGAACTTGGACCAATTGAAGAAGCAACTGTAAAATATCTGAAAAGAGGTTTAAAAAATAAATTATATATATATATATATATACAGTTACTACACAAAAACGTAATGCTGCTGCCTAAGGCTAGAATATGAAATCTTTTTATAAAAATTTGCAATTATATTTATAAACAGGCATGTAATAAAATTTACAAAGTGTGTAAAATATATTAAAATTTGACATCACTTTTTAGTTGGCTGGTAAAGAGTACTGTATGTATTTTATGTAACTACTAGCTAAAAACCTGCACTTCACTACAGAGTACATTCCAATTAAATACGACAGTCAATATATGCAATTGATGTAAAAAAAAACAAAAAATATATTTATAAAAAAATCGTAATGGATATTTTTATAGACAAGATAATTCAGTTAATATAGTACAGTTTGAGGAACATATCTTTTACTGTATTCTAATGTTTTTGGTTAATGGCCAATCATCTCCCACATTAGCAAGAACTTTCTTTTGTCTATTTCACTGTTATGCACGTGGCGATAAATTAATGTAGAGTACCAGTAAAAAAAATAATGTGATCAGAATTTAATAAATTAAATTCTAAAATTTAATCTTTAAAAATTCACCAAAAATTCAGAAAATGGAGGTAAAGCATCGTAAAAGATTTCATTTTAAAGGTATTTTTAGGATCTTTCTCCTGATATAAATTTCATAACCATCAAATTATTATTTTAAATGCAAAATTTTAAAAAGTTACTAAAACAGCTTAAAAAATTAATTTGAAAAAAATCTAAGAATTTTTCAAAAATCTTTCTTAGTGCATCCCTAAACTATAAGAAGAATCGCCACGGAACATTTCAGCCCTTAGGTCCAACAGTTTGGCCAGTGTGTTGTCTGTCAGTCAGTCAGTTACGGAACTGTTTTTTTGAAGGACCTATAGTGGGCTAAAAGATAGCTTTTAAACTGGTTATAGAATCTTCATTGAATATTCAGTCCAGATGAGAATTTTTTATTTTTATCACAGAGCAACTTCTTTACTTAAAATAAGACTCATTCAAGAAAAAAAAATAAGCAACAAAATTGTTATCCCTGGAACAGGATCTCTGCTATTTGCTTTTACTTTCACCCCAATCCAATATACTAACCAATAAAGGTTCTTTAATACAGTTGGCTCTCTGTTTAACGACTTTCAAGGGACCGCAAAAAATCGTCCATATTGTGTTAAAAACTCTGGTTTTGATTTTTTAAAACACTGCACTTCCATTTTTTTAAAATTGACGACTTTAGCATAATACCAGCTAATTCATGACATAATTTTGGGTAAATTTCTTCAATAATAATAAAATCTTTTGAAGTTATTAAAAAACAAATTTTGCATGGGGAATGCAAATGTAACCTGGAAGTATTCTGGAATTTTTGCCAGTGTTCCTTTGGAATTTGTAATAATGAAGGCATGGATTTCATGCTTCTTAAGGAGTAAGAAGAGAGTGGCTGAATTTTGCAAAAAGATAAATATTGTTAGTAGGTACAAATGCTTGAATTTTTAACTGCAAGGTACCTGTGATATTTGCCAATTGACTAAATCTATACACAAACACAACACAGAAACCACCCACCAAGGGTAATATTTCTGATCTTTATGATGATAGTTTTATACCCCATGGGTCTATCATTTTCATTGTTGACAAACAGCTACACAAGTAAATGAGTTTAATCAATGTTTTCCTTAAATTTATGTTTAAGAGAGCACAAGTGTAAAGATTGTAATTTTGAGTATTAACAATTTTAAAATTACATTATATTTAACAACAAACTTAAAAAATGCACTATTCGAACATAATCAAGATGGCAGAGAAACTTGTCAAACAAAGGATATTTACTGTGTTCAGTTATGCAAAAATAGCAGTATTTAGTAATAGAAAATAAAAAAAAAGATTAGGTTAATTGTATGTCAATAAACAAAATTAAAAAAACTATACTCCTACTTTCTAATACATCTTATGCAAGTCATTAACTACCATGAGATTTTCGGCTAAGATTCATTACCCCGGTTGCTCACTAAGATGATTTTGCACCAATCTTTGCAGCGCAGCTCAGAAAACCCACCTCGACAAGCTATGTTACAAGGGTTGCTGTAATAGGTAGCTAGCCGGTTCAGAGGGTCAAAAGTCAGCACACACATTTTTTTCTCTCTGCTGTATTTGTTTTGATTGCAAATACAGCATTAAAAAATCATAATTGTTATGACTTTTTAATCCAATTTTCTTTTGTTTATATATTTTATTTTAGCTCAATATATTTATACATGAAATAGCCTCCTTGTCACCGATTTCTGAGGGAATGTTCTCTTTGGTGAGTTTCCGGCTATCCTTTTTTTCCAACAAGAATGACTTTTTAATAATAAACTTAAATATTAAAAAAAATAATCACAGGATATTTACAAGTAAGTTTTATTTATTAATAAATATCTTTATACTCTATTAATTTTATTGAAAAAAGTTTATAAATAAGCTGTGTTGCATGTTATCTGCCAAGTGACACGAAGGGACAGGGTTTAAGAACAAGTCCTACTCACTGGCCATGCGAAGGGTTGGGGTAAACAACAATGGTGCCAAGGATGGCATGAAAAAATTGGCTTGGCGAGCAACTGGGGCAGTTAAGACGCTGTCCCAGATTTTTTTTCAAAGAAACCATCAGTGAACAAAATGTTTACACAAAATAAAAAGTGAAAATAAGGTTCTGAAATTAAGCATTCACCTAACATCACAAGCAAGAATAATAAAAGCATGATTTGTAAACTTGGCTAATGGTGCTGTTAGACTCGACGAACAAGCACAAAATTGAGAACAGAATTTATATTATACTCACTTTTTTATATACAAAAGTTAACTTTTCATCTTAACCTTCTTGCTTCTCTTTCAGATTCAAGAAGTGTGAGTATATCACCTTCCCTAACAGGTCCTTTGACATTTCTAATAATAGATCGGTTTGATTCATCAAGAAATTCAACCCTGACTTGTGTACACTGACCCTGGGATCCTGTCCGTCCTAATACTTTGGTAACCTAGAATATTAAAATAAAGTAATTAGAATATGTTTAAACAATTTATACTGCACTGCATACTTTCACACATAGATTTGGTGAAACTGAATATTATTGCCAATCTCTACATTAGAACAACAAAAAAAAATTCCTAGTATGAAAAAGGTAAATAATGTAATGATCACTTTACTCATGCAAAAGTAAAATAAAAGAGAAAATAAAGATAAACTGAAAAACCTTAAAAAATGAAAATGTTAAACAAGCAGCCAACACCCATATGACCTACTAGATATAAAAGCGAACAGATCTTTGAAACACTATTGTGTTAAATAATTTGGACAAGTACATATAGGTACTATCATAATAAAATATACACACAAAACCTTTAGCGTTAATAAGCACCTATAAGTTTTTCTCTTCAAAATGTGATGTCATTTTCTTTGAAGAGATAAGTTCCTCTGACAAACTGAATTTTCAGACATCCATACTCTTCAGGAGGGGTGGCCACACGCATCTTTTAATAACTTTCTGTGGCTCTTGCTTTATTATCAAATATCACCCTTTTTCATCTTTGGCTCTTCTAAGTATGTAGACATTCCTAAATGGCTCTTTTATCTCGACATTCCTGCGCTACAGCAATTCAATTTGCATACAAAAATCAATCATACTTTCTGACTATAAGCCCGTACAATAAAATCCACTGTATACTCTGGAAGAACACAAACTGAGCAAAAGAGCCCAGATAGCAGGAGATATAAAGATAAATCTACATTATTTCAGAGTTTTTGGTCTGGCTAAAATTAATAACAACCTAATAGACATAAGTATCTAAGAACAAACAGGCAAAATAAAAAAAAATCTAAGAAAATCAGAAGAGTTCAACAGATCATGAAGCAACTTCAGTAGGCAACCTTGACACATTACTGAAATCTGGTTATCCATATACTGGGACAGAGCCTAATAGATAAAAAGCATAATTCAGGTAGACTTGACATAAGTTTGGAATAAATTACCACTACATTTAAAAAAATATGTCACACAGCTAGCTTTGACAACTATAGTCTTAAATTTTAAATCCTATGATTAAATATACACCATTTCATTACATTAAAAAAAATGTGTGAATCTCCCCAGGAAATGAACTTGGTAATTTGCCTTTTTTTTTTAAAACTCTTTAATCGGAACATAGCACTCGAATGGCCGAACTTCCTTTCCTAATTACAGACTACAAAACTACATATATCATTCTATTAGTTCAATGCCTATTTGATGAACACCATATTCAATAACTGTTAAGTGCTCGATCATTTTCTGAGATCTACTGGACTAACAAAATGGAAGAGTTCAAAGAGGCACACGAAGTTATTGAATGTTTCCAAACATATCAGGAATTAATAACAAAGTCTTTCATGAATTTTGAAATTAAATCACAATAAAACAAGAGTTATAAACAAACATATTAAGATTTTGGACAGACATACTGTATTACATTAGGTGGAGTAAATGAATTCAGAAACACGTGGATGGTAATTATTATTTAGGCTTAATTTGCTAAACTCTTTGTAATACATAATATCAATCAATCCGCCGTGAAAAAGTACTTACTCGAGCTAATTTGACTTTATCCATAGTATGAAGAGGAAATTAATTTTTCTTTTCTCGAAATTAAGACTTCAATCTCGTGCTTTTCGGTCTTCTGAAACACACGCTACGCGTTCGATGATGTAGAGAGATGTTGCCACTGACTGTTGAATTATAACAAAAGTTTGAAAACAACAGTTTATAGTTTTCAGTTAACTGTTTGCTATTTCACTATTAAAGGTATATATCACAAGTTGCAAGTAATATATATTTCTCAATTCACGAAGGAATTTCAAAGTTTAATGAGTATTGCTAAAATCCACGGTTATTACTTGTATAAAATTTAACTCTTGCCTTTTACCATTTGGCAACAATAATGAAATCAATTCCCATTCCAAAACGAATGGTAGGTTGCGTGAATTTACATGATTAAAAGGCGAAGATCTGTAGTCACTTTCCAAAACAAGATATCTAGTTTGACGCTTATATCGACAGAATATATTCCTATGAGCAAGACCTATTTTCAATAATCTAACTTAATACAGTTGCTCGTAACTCCAGCCGTCTTGAAAAGACATTAGTAATACAAATTGCCAAGTCTTTTCGTATTGGTGAGCACTATACTTGCTCTTCCGATTGAATGTCTGAAATTTCTCAATTTTGCATAATTTCAGTTTTGTATTGGGCTATTAAAAATTAACCAGATCTAACGTTTCATCTAACTAGCTAATTCCTTGTCTAATATTTCGTATATGTAGTGGCACGAAGTTATTTGTTTGTACGATGTAGATTTATTTGAAATTATGTAACTTTTTATGACCAGCTGCGTAGAACTGAATTGTAAGTCATTCAGTTTCTGAAATATTAGCGCAAGAATTAATCTATTATCAATATGACGGATTGGTCCCAGCAGATTTTTAGATTCTTGAATTAAATTGTGTTAGACGATTATTTGACCATTAACATTCATTAATAGATTGTATCAGAAAATATATCTGATCATCAGTGAGTATATTCAGATCAGGATGCTTCACTATTCTTCATTTGAAGGGATCTGACACAACCATTCAAAATTAATGGTGTTCTAAAATGTATTGTTGATAAGGTGGTATTAAAATGTTGGGCAAATAAATTTACTTATTTTTCTATTTAACAGATATAGTATCAAGAATTCTATAAACAAATTAAGATATACTTAAAGCTTTAGCTATTGCTCGTTACCATTCATGTTTATACCTGTTTTGGGATGATATCTTGCCAAACTCTGCTAACCTTTGAACTTTGCAAGTTTTAAGGTTGATCAATACCTATAAACATAGCACATCAGTAATTTGTATTTCATTTTTGTATGAGTGTAGGATTAAGTATAAGTATCTGAAATAGAATCATGTAATATACAAGGAATTAAGTTTAGCTTGCTGAAATAATTATGAATTAAATATTATACGTTAATATTTTTTTTGTGAAGGTATGTTATGCATTTACATTTCGTGTCAGAAATGGGAGAAATTTATTTATGATATAAATATGAAAGTATAAGTAGAGGAAGAGCTGAGCCTTCATAATTTTTTTTACAAAATTCTGTGTTAAAAAGCGTGTTTGTACAAAAGATTGAAGTGGTTCTATATGTGAAAATATAAATGTTCAAAATCCCCAATCTCTAGTCTATAGTAACTTGCATTTGTGAACGATTTAGCTTCTGTAGGATTTCACACAGATGGAACTATGGTTTATAGACATTTTAAAGTTAAATTTTTAAATCCACAGCATGTGTGCAGATGTAGAATTTACTTAGGAAATTTTCTATGCCCTCAACAGTTGTCTCTGACATTCTTTGAAGAGCTTGTGACTTGTATATGTGATTATCACTGATCCTTCTCCCTGTCTATTCCAATGGACATCAAGTTTGATTGAGAATGAAGTTATTTTGATGCTGTTACTTGTTTGTTAGTTATTTCTTGTATAAAATATTACTTGCTATGTAATTAATATTGGTGTTCAAGTCATGATATAAAGTGTTTAGGAACTGTTATTTTTTTCTTTACAATAATTGAAGTGGTCAAATTATTGTATAAAGCTATGCTAAACTTATATATTTGAAGTAGATATGAAATTTAACAAGAATTTATCTTATGAATTTAAGTCATCTTTATTAGTTGTCATGTATTAAACTCAGTATAACATTAATTTTAATAGCATCTTTTTAGCATTCCTAGCTTGCTTTTGAGTAGCTGAATAGTTTTTTCTTCTATTTATATAAGCTGTGCTTTAAGTGTTCACTGAACAAAGGGGTTAAATTGAAAATGTTGTAATGTGTTGACTGATTGGGAGTTGTGGAAATATATTCTGTGAACCTAATAAAAAATTTGGTGAAAATTATTTTATTTTACTCTTAGTAAAATTTTGTAAAGTATTTGTAATATCCATTTAAATTGCTAGTTTGTCTTCTTCAGGATCATCTAAAGGAATCTTTTATATTCTTTAGATTGTGAATTGGAAGTTGTCTAAAAGTTCCTACATGAGGATCTACTCTCACTTATCACTAGACTAGAACTGGACATCTTCAAGTAGTGAATCTAATTTTGTGTATGTACTTAACATTGAATGAATAAAAATAATGCCAACAGCATCAGGCCCAGGACCAGGTAGTAATGGTGTAAATTCGCACCTGAATAACAATGAAGCATGCGGTATTCGTGATGTATGGGCCAATAATATGGAGGATGAATTTAAAATAATAAGACAGATAGTACAAAAATATAATTACATTGCTATGGTAAGAAATTTTGCTTTTATGAAAAAAATACCATTAAACTGTTATTGTTGCTCTGTATATTTTGAAAAATCGTAATTCATGAACAATTATATAAACTAATACTGTACAATTATATTTAATACTGTTAAGAGTAGATTACTTATAAGATCAAAAGCATTTAATATAATAACTCAGTCTATCGTTAATTTTAATAGCATCTTTTTAGCATTTCTAGCTTGCTTTTGAGTAGCTGAATAGTTTTTTTCTATTATTAAGTCAATTTTTAAAAATAATTTTAAAATTTACCTTTAAACAAATTTTAAAATAGATTTTGGCCAACTTTTAGATTAATAGTTATTGTTTCTGAAATTAGATTGTTGAAGTTGTGAGCTCTGCCTTCAGAGATTATGATAATGCATATGCTTTTCGTAATGATATATAGCTTAAATAAGGCTCTTTGTGAAAAACATTATTTGGAACACTTCTCTATTCTTAAATAATAAATTAGTCTTAATGAACATTGCTGTTTTAAATAGAAAGAGAGGAATTTTTAAAAATAATGTCTATTCTATGCATGCATTAAGTTCTATGATATGTTAAGTATATATTGAACATATGGGTACTTTCTCATATTGACCTGTTACAAACATTGCAAAATGTCCCCAATTAAATAAAATAAATACAAGAAAATACTCTTTTTTCACACCACATTTCTACTTTTACGAACTTTATTTTAATGCAAAACTAAAGAACAGTGGTATGTAAAAAAAATGTGAGATCTAAGGATACTAAATCGTATTTGATAACAGCCAAACCAGGGCCCGATTATGAATGCTGGGGGCTCCTGGGCAGATGCTATTTGGGGGCCCCCCCCTTACGGACATTTATAAAAATACATACTATTGGAAGTACTAGGTGCATACACCAAGGGGATTTTGGGGCCCTGGGCAAAGTCCCGATTTGCCCATGCGATAAAAAGGCCCTGGGCCAAACTAGTAAATTTGGAGGGTAATTCAACGGGGTTTATTATAAATTTAGATAAACTTGCTAAAGTTGGTTTCAAAGGAGGAAAAAAATTAGCAATTTTTATTTTGATCATAAGTAATAATTTTGTGTTTTATCATTTTGGGATCAAGATTTTTACAATCCTTAAAAGTCTTTATGAATGACTTACTTAACAGTAGTGCAATCAGAATGGCCTTTTAAATCCTTAATTTTATTGTTTATACCCTATTTAGATTATTCAATGTCTGTAACATTTTAAAGAGTTGCCAGTCAAATCTATAAATGTTACTACGCATGGTATAGGGATTGCCTTAAAAATGCTACTCTGATATTTTGCCTACTTTTATCAAAGAGAGCATGTGTAAAAATATTGATCCTTGAGGATATATTTTGTTTCTACCCTTAAACATTTTATTCCTTCTGCATGTTAATTGATTTACATATAAGAATATGATTGTAAAGTCATAAGAATATGATTGTAAATGCATGTATGCAGCATTCTGATTATATTGAATTTTTCAAAGATTTCTTTGAAAAAGATATGTTAAATGCTTCTTTAACAACTCAATCAGCCATCATAAACTGATATTTTCCAGAGAAGTCAAGTACTCCACAAGCTTTGGAGTTGCTTCGGTCTTTTGAGTCAAATTATATTCAAATAGAAACAGGTGGAAAAAAATACAATACTAATGTTAATATTTTTTTAAAATATGGAAATATTTTGTATCAGTTGTTTTCTAGTTGAAAGAAATTCTGTATGCATTACTAGCAGCTTCAAAAGATAAGGAAATTCAAAAATTTTCTTCTGGAGTAGGACATAGACTTATGACACAGAAAACAAATTTTAACTTCTTAGTTCATATAATATAAGATTTATCTACGTGAAATATGTATAAAATATTTATAAAAATATACTTAATATATATATATATAATATATATAATATATATATATATATATATATTAATGTTCCTAAACCAGCAAAGTTACAAACATGCATAGATGCTCATTTGTTTTTTAATATGTGTGTTGCAATATAAATAAAGACAGAAAAAAAATTCATTATTTTGAAAGATTGCTAAACTGAAAATAATTTTGAAAACCACTTTTAAAAATTAGTTAAATTTATTTCAAAGTAACAGTTATGGATGATGGTCAAGTGCAGTGGCGTAGCGAGCATAACTGGCGCCCGGGGCACGATACCTTTTTGGCGCCTTTCATGGTCTTGGGGACCAAAGGGTCCAATGGACTTAGGTACCATTTGGCACCCCTCTGCAAGTGGCACCCGGGGCATGATAGACCCCCTTGCCCCCCCTCTCGCTACGCCACTGGTCAAGTGCTAATCATCAGAAACAGACACTGCTAGTTTGACTCCCGCAGTAGACATGGAGGTACAGGTTTGTTGGACGCATGTAGTTGTTCAGAATCAGCTTTAAACTGTAGATTCCAGTCTTTAGGCCCTGTGTTGTAATAGATGACCTTAGCAGTTCTAATCGCACCAAGATTCCATTACCAAAATTTATTATTCTATGATAATCTAAAGGCTAGGAAATATAATGTTTACATTTCTAATATTAAACTTTTATTTTCTGTAAATGTTATTTTCTTTTACTTTAGAGATAACTTGTAGTTTTGTTTAAGTTATCTTTTCTACTTTATCCTCGGCACCTTTTAATGTAAGATCCTTAAAAATTATAGAAAGATCCCTCATAAAGTCTTTAAAAACAATATATTTTTTCTGTTCCAAATGATTTTATGAACTCTATTGTCAAAAGTATTCAGAATATATTAATTTCTTGCTTTGAGAATGTTAGAATGAAGATATATATTTTTCTTTTTCAAAGATTTTAATTGATAAATACATTCTGACTAATCATTTTTATTTTATTTTAAAATATTGTTTAACTTTCTTTGAAACTGAAAATCTGAATTGATGTCTTCAAATTACCAAAGGTATAAATTTGAGTTTGGAATTAAAAAAATTTTTTTTTGAATTTTTGAGGATGCGATGAATATTGATAGCCTGCTGGTGTGCATTCAGGAATGTTTAACAATTATTAATAAATTTAATTTATCCTGTTAGTTCTAATTTTACTGTAAAGGGATAATCTTAATTCAGTTTATTTTATTTTATGTGCTTTATTTATAAAGCATTGATATTTGCTTAAAAATGGCTGCTAGATTTTTTTTTTAAAACAATTTTATAATTTTTTGTAAAAATCCATGTTAGAAATATTTTTTAAAGAATATATCAGTTCAGAAAGTAATATACATAAAGTAATGTATATTTTTACATTAATACACTCCATTTTTATTAATAAAGGTTAGTAAATTTGCATAATAAGTTTAATGTTTAGTTACAATAATATAAAGTCTTACTTTTATGTTAATTCTTATGAAATGAAATTCATTTAGGATACAGAATTTCCTGGAGTTGTTGCCAGACCTATTGGAGAATTCCGGAGTACAGCTGATTATCAATACCAGTTATTAAGGTGCAATGTAGATTTACTTAAAATTATTCAACTGGGATTGACTTTTCTGGATGAAAATGGAAAATCTCCCCCTGGATATACAACATGGCAATTCAATTTTAAATTCAATCTTACGTAAGTATATAATAATTTTTAAATTTTTTTCCTTGATGTCATTGGATATTTTAATCGTAATAAGACTTTCTGAATATCAGAATTTAACAAAACTGACAATATTTGAATGAAAGTATTATAATATTGTTTAAGGCCTTTTTAAATTTGATTTGTTACTTAGAAAGTCTATACTTTTACCTTAAAAATTTACTTTCATTAACTCCTTTCTGTAACTTAAGGCTGATAAACATGAAATTTCAGAGTTTCCTGATCATGTCTAAAATCAATAAGTTTTTGTTCCCCTTTAGAACTAGATTGGAAGCATTCTAGTTGCATTTCAGTGTCCTTCAAATTCAGCTTTATCAAAAATTGGTCATCAGAGTGATAGCAAAATTCTTTTGTGTGCTATAGGATTACCATTTATGGCATAGATGTATGTATAACATTGCATCATAAAATACAGATGTTGTATGTTCATTTCATCATCCTTCTTCATGCCTATCTTCATGCTTTCATACAAGGTTCTTTATTGGTACAGATGTGTTAGACGCACCTCGTTGTCAAGTTGACGATTTTGTGTTTGGTGTGGCAGCCATGTGATTTTGGCAAGATTTTGTTATTTTGTGGCAACCCAGTTTGAACTGCTAGTTGTGTGTGTTTGTTTACGTGATATAATATGGCGGCCATGTTGTTGCAAAATATTAATGACATATTTTGGATAGTATTAGATATAGATTTTACTTTGGTGTTGCCAATTTGTGTTTTTGTTGCTTTTAGGATTTTGTTGTTGCCAGATTCGGGTGTATCTTATGTTTTGCGTCATTGAATGGTTTTTTTGCATTCTTTAGTGTAGTAATATTATGTTGTGACAACGGTTTTTGAATTTAACGTTTTATGTTTGAATTCGGCTTTTAAGTTTCAGCTAGGATGCAGCTTGGATACAATAATCTGGTTGTATATTTCAATTTATTTTGTTCATTTATTTATTATCTGTGCAGTATTTAGTGTAATTTAGAAATATCACAGGATTTTAGTGTCTAAAATAGAGGCGATATAATGGAAATAGATCGTTTGAATGTGTGCTGTAATGTATGTTTAATGGAGAAATACATATTTAACCAAGGTGTTTTTTATGTTTATTTAAATAAGTTATTATTAGTTGGACTGACTAGTGGTATTATACTGACTTTTTTAGCGGGGGGTTGAGGGACGGCAGTCCCCCCCCCCCCAACCTAACAAATTTCTCATTAATTTTAAGGTTTTAGTTTTTGTATTTATGCAGCCGTTTTTAGATATTTTTGCGTATGTTTTAAAGTAGCGGTTGAGCATTTCTGTTTAGGTTTTGAATTTTAATACAGCCGTTTTTAGATATATTTGTGTATGTTTTAAAGTAGCTGTTGTGGATTTGTCATGTTTATGGAAGTTTATTATTGCCATTGGTAAGTTTGTTTTGAATTTATTTTTATTTTTGGGTTGTTATTGATATTTTGTGTATATCTGTTATTTTAAGTGTAAAATGTCCGCGTAGACCTGTTTTGGCGACTAGTTGGTGCCAAAATTTTTTTGTCGCCAAGGGAGGTGCGTCTGGCACATCTGTTCCACCACATAAGGTTTAATTTTTTTAAGTGCTATTAACATGTTGATGGAGATGCCATTTTTGGGTAGCCTTATAAAAGGACTGAATTGCACTATATAACCAAGAAAATGGGTGAAGTATTTCCATCATGTTAAACAAGTGATCTAAACTGTTTAATTTTTAAGATGAGGAATACAAAGTGAATTTTGTGATAGAAATCTTAAGAAACATTTATCAGCGAATAAATTAAAAAAAATTAATAATTGTATGACATAGATAATATCAGGATGGCTAAATCTATGTTGAGCATCTTGGATATAAAATGAATCCCTTAAATACCAATCACATCACTGATATTTGCAATCTTGACTGACCACTTTTTGAGATAATGTTGTTGAGCATTTTTCTCTGTGTGATTTACCTGCATATTAAGGTACTAAGTTGTATATGATTCCAGTTGGTGATAGCTTTCAACTTTTCTGAATTTCAAAGCAATCAGTTTCTGACATCGTGAAAAATCTGAGAATCGCACAATTTTTTAGGAAATATTTAACTATTTTTCTATTTTATGTTGACTGAAATCACAGAATTATAACACTTTATCAATATGTAAATACTATCTTATTAAAAGGAAAATCACAATTCATGATGTGCCTCACGATCTGTTATAAACATCATTAGATTTCTTACAAGGGTTCATATGGTCCTTAAAATTCCTTAGAACCTCATTATTTTTTAAGTTTTGTTTTAAAAAATGTACTTTTTTGTATTTATTTATCTCACATGGTTCTCAAAATGTAGTCTCTTTCCTTGTCTTTAAAAAAAATAACTAGAGCCATTGTACATTACCCCTCTCTCCCTTTTTTATCATCTATACCAGAGGTGGGGAACGTGCAGCCTCGAGGCCGCATGCGGCCTCCGTGATCTTCTTGTGCATCCTTCATAAAAGCTAGCACTGGTATTAATTAATATTTAATTATATAGATTACAACAATTTGCAAATCAATGGAATTAAATAAAGAATGGCATGAATGTATGTACAGTGTTGGCCAAAATAAAGTTGACATTTTGAAATTGTTGTCTAAAGTCGCTACAATTGTATATTTATCCAAATGAGCTTCATTTACCTTGATTGTATGATACTTTAACTACACTTCATATGTAATTTAATGCTCAGAGTTTCTTAGCAATACTACCAGACATGTTATATGATCTCTACACAAAAACTATTTTCTTACTATTATTGTTATGACTGACTCCATGTACGTTAAAACGTATTATTTTTTCTGCACGAATGACTACAGAAAGATTTAAGTTCAGGTTTTTTTGGAATTGTTTTGTTTTTAATTTAAATAATGGATTGCTGTTCTTTTAAAAACAGAAGCCCTTTTGACGCTAAAAAGGATCCAATAGAAATCTGGAAAAATGCTGTTGAATATCCATACCTACGAGAGCATGCACGCCGTTTACTTTCCTGCTTTGGAAGTGCATACTGCTATGAGTCAATATTTTCTCTCATGACAAAAATTAAAACTAGTTTAAGAACGCAAATCACAGATGCTCATTTAGAGGATCAATTAAGGCTTCACGTTACGAAGCTTGATCCAAATATTCAATTACTTTCAAGCAAGAAACAAATGCAAATATCCCACTAACTTAAATTTTTCATCGGATTTTAAAATTATTTTAGGAATTGTTTTTATGTCAGTTATTTATAATTTAATACTATTATTTTTCTATTGTATTTCTTTATAATGTTAAAATTATTTAAAAATACTTCTACTTTATTATTTTTATTTAAAATGGTATTTAAATATGTATTTTATTAAAATTTAAAAATCTGGATGAATATATATATATATATATGTGTGTGTGTGTGTGTTTGTTTACATAAATTAAAATACCAACAGTGAAATATAAAAAATTACAGCGGTATCTATGAATCTAATAATTTTATTAAAAAAAATAATGATTAACGTTATAACAAGTTTTTACCCTTATGTGAATACAAAAATATTTTATATTTTAACTTTTTATGTCAAATAATAAACAAATAAGGACTTAATTTTTTTTGTTATTTTTCTATATAATGCACCAAATTGTTAAAACTATACCTAACTATAATAATTTCATAAAAGTTGCATTTATAGGTACATCAACTTATGCGGCCTCCTTTATTACTACCTAATTTACATGTGGCCTCTAATGGTAAATAGGTTCCCCACCTCTGATCTATACTCCTTTTGCAATACTGTTTAGCTTGTGCTAATTGCAGTTGATATTCTGTTTTCCATATTGCTTGTATTTGTGCTTCTTTTAATATAATAATAAGAAAAAGTCTTGTTTTTTAAATCTAAGAGCCTTAATTTATTACATTATTTTTTCCCTGGAAAAATTTGATTATCCTGACAGAATTTTTTAAATACTGGTTAAAATTTGGCTCCTCTGTAAACCTTCTTAAATTCCATATACCTCTAAATAATCATTTCCTGGTATTGGCATCTATGCAATGTTTTCTTTTAATGTAGTGCTTTTAACTTTACTGATTGGTACTCGTCACAACATGACAGGTAGATAGTAAAGAATGTACTAATACACAAATTATACTCAACATATCATTGCCAAATGTTGAAATCATAATATTAAGAATAGAGGGATGCACTTTAAAAAATTGCTATTGAACCCAATAAAAATAATTATGGTTACTCAACAGTGCAAAATAAACAATTTCCATCAGGTTTAATTCTATATCTTACAAACATAATTAAAAATAAAAATGGCAGAGAGAGAGAGAGCTAGAGATTCCTCGGAATAGACAAATTAACTTGTTTATGCGACCTCATGCTTAGTAAGTATCTAAAGCCAGATTTAAACATGTCACTGAGCATATGCAGAAAGCAATTTTTAATTGTATATTATGACTAATTAATAGAAATTGCAGTATTAAAAATGAAATTTTACACATTTATAGATTAAAATCTTTCGTTTAAGACCAAAATGAAGTAAATTGATGCAGTAGTTTTCTCTCACAGACTGCCTAAAGAATTGCTTTAGCAACTTAAATGTATAGATTTTAATTAGTTCATATGGTTAAATGAATGATGGTTTTATCTAGTAATGTTGTGTTAAGAATTCATTTCTTTTCTTATAAATACTCTATTCATTTATGTATGATATTGTTTTCAGGGAGGATATGTATGCTCAGGATTCTATAGATCTCTTAACCAGTTCAGGTATTCAGTTTAAGAAGCATGATGAAGAGGGTATTGATCCTTATCAATTTGCTGAATTGCTAATGACCTCTGGTGTTGTATTGATGGAAAACATCAAGTGGATATCTTTTCATAGGTAATTAATTTGTTATAATTATGTGGAAAATTTTAAGCATTAGTTAGCATCCTAATGATCTAGATATTTTTTTCCGACTTTCTATTCAATAATTTATTTGTTCTATGTTTGTTTTTGTGTATATTCTTTCATTTCATTCAGTACTGTTATAAAAGTACTGAATGAAATGAAAGTTTTAAATGCTATCTTCTTTAGCCCTTGTCTCATCCTCCCAGTTACTAGTTTATTTTACACTAGGTAATCAAGGTTAATAGATTTTCACCCTTGATAAAAATTTGTCACCCAGTTATCAATTTTTAAAATTATTTTGATTGCTTCAAATTCTTTATTCTTATATTGATATTATGTATTATATACTATTTTAATATTCAGTCTCAATTTTTCTTCTCTCATTTTTATTTATTTATTTATTATTATTATTTCTTTGTTCTGCCATGTGCTTTTCCTTCAGTATTTGATAGTACACAGGTTGTCCTCTTTTGAGTCAACATATGAAAGTGGTTTAAAACCCGGTTGGTAACCCTGTCTCATCCTCTAAGTTACTGGTTTATTTCACACTAGTTAATCGAGGATAATAGATTTTTACCTTCAGTAAAAATTGTTACACAGTTAACAATTTTTTGAGCATTTTTGATTGCTTCAAATACTTTAATCTTATCATATTGATATTATGCAGTATATCTTTTAATATTCAGTCTAAGATTCTCTTCTTTCATTTTTATATATTTATTTATTATTATTATTATTATTTTTTTTTGTGATGCCATTTTGCTTTTCTTTTCAGTATTTAATAGTATGCAGGTGGTCCTGTTTTGACTTAAAATATGAAAGTGGTTGTAAAGAGTTTTTCTCATTTAATCTAAATAGAAATTATTTTACATTTACAGCTTGTAAAACATTTTCAAGGAATTATTTTCATAAAATGGCATTTTATGTATTATTTTTACTCCTGCTTTAAGAAAGATGGATACATTTCTACTTCTAGGAGTTATTTACAGGCAAAATAGTATTGAATTCTGCAATCAGTTGAACAATTTCAATTGTAAGTGGATATCTACTTTTATTACTTGAGGAAAAAGAGAACAAAATCCCTTTTAAAAATTTAATATCAGGCCTTGCATAATTGCTCTAATCCAAAATCCAGATTTCTGATGTATTTACTGTGTTCAAAAACTACAGCAAAATGGAATTTTCTAAAAATTATTTCAATTAAAAATTTTAACACATTTAACTGTCATTGATGTTTCTTAATTTGGTATTAAATCTTTGGCCATTTCCTTAATTAATTTGTGATGACCAATATATATTTGTTTCTTTTAGTTGACTTTTACATACATCTCAAGAACATATTGAGCAATTTTCTTGAAAGGAGTTCTCACAATGTACAGGTGTAATTCGCTTTCAGTTCTGGTCGTTTGACTCTGTAAATCTCCACAAATTCATTCTGTCAATACTACTTTTCATTGTCAATGTTTCAGTTCCAGTAAAATCTCTTGTACTTTAAGTGTTCTTATGCTGCCCAAATGTCCTTCAGTGTGACGGAATTCCTTTACCCTTGATTAGTAATGTGGTACCTCCAGTGAATCCCTCTGCTTTAATTTAAAATTTATTTATTTATTTATTTATTTTTTTAAGGGTGGTCATTTGCTAGAAATTAACTATACCACATTATTTAAACTTTTTGTAGCCTCCTGCTTTGTACCTGGGCTTATGTTATAGGATAGGCATAAAACTGAAGTGCTAAAAATATATCTATCCAGAAATTTATTTTGCAGTATGTGCTTCATTACTATTAACTGATATGACTGATGTATGACAGATTTGTGGCATAATGAAAAGCAATGTCAGAACCACTACCTATAGTCCATAATGTCAGAATATGTGTAAATGTTACCCTGAAATAGTAAGGCCAGATGAAGTCGGATTGTTTAAGAGACTAGTCTTTGGAACAAGAATCTACAAGTTTGAATCCTTTAATTGCTGTAGATGTTTGTAGCCATTGGGATTTGGTTTTAAGAAGTAGGTTCGCTTAGCACTTCATGTCACAAAAGAAATCTGTAGTTCTCCAAACCAACTAATCAAGCCGAAATGGTTTGTAGGATGAGTTGCAGCAAATCAGTCAAAAAAAGGTTCTTCAATGTATCTTACAATTAGAAAACAATTCATTTGGATGGGATTTTTTTTTCATAGTCAGAAAAGCATAGCATAAACCATGCTTCACATTCACCATTCCTTTAAAAATTAAAATATAAATTTATATGACTGAAAATATTTACATTCCCATGGAAATAGATAATTTAAAAATGCTTGTTTCATGGAGGCAAAATTATCAGTGTAATATATGTGATATTTGAAAATGCATTGACTTAACCACTATGAGATTTTACTGTAACAGTTTTAAAAGTAACTTTTTATTTGAATAGGGATAGAAACACTGATATAATTTCAGTTCTTATTATGTTTGCATGAAAGTCAGAATTGGATTACATTAGTGTAAGTTCTATTTAATCTGCCCTTAAAAAGGCATATGTTATGACTATTTTAATGTTAACTGTGTATGTTATTTTTTAACATTTTTTTCTTTCCCTTTTTTTATACTACAAAACTGAAGTCAATTTATAAATTGAGTGGGAAATACTTTAATTCTCAATTTTTTTTTTCCATATCTTATAGCGGCTATGACTTTGGTTACCTGCTAAAACTCCTGACTGATCAGAATTTGCCTGCTGAAGAGTCTGAATTTTTTGACCTGTTACGGATATATTTCCCTACTATTTATGATGTTAAATATTTGATGAAAAGTTGTAAAAATTTAAAAGGTGGTTTACAAGAAGTTGCTGAACAGTTGGATGTGAGTAACAGTCTGATTGTGATGTATTTTGAGAATATTTAATTTGTGCTCATTGTTAACAGGAAAAAAAATCATATTTTATAGTTAACTAGCTGAATACCTTTACTTCACTACGGAGTAAATTCAAATTAATTACAACGGTCAATGTATCCAATTAATGCCAATATATATATATATATATATTTATAATAAATACAATGATCAATGTATGCAATTGATTAAAAAAAATAAAATATAAAAATATATATTTATAAAAAAAATCGTAATGGATATTTTTATAGAGAAAATAATGTAGAAGAAAATATTCAAATTAAATCTAATAGAACATACTAAAGAATATAGTGCAGTTAATAGAGTACAGTTAGAGGAACATATCTTTTACTGTATTTTAATATTTTTTTGGATAATGTCCAATTGTCTGCCGCATTGGCAAGAAAAAAAAAATTGTCTATTTCGTTGTTATGGACATGACACAAAAGTTTAAAGTATCACAAAAAGAAAAGAAACTACGTGATCAGCATTTAATAAATTGAATTCTAAAAGTTAATCTTTAAAAATTCATCAAAAATCAGAAAATAGAGGTAAAGATTCGAAAAAGTTTTCATTTTAAAAGAATTTTTATGATCGGTCTTGTGATATAAATTTTATAACCCTCAGCTTATTATTTTAAATGCAAACTTAAAAAAAGGTATAAAAACAGCTTAAAAATTTAATTTAAAAAATCTAAGAAGAATTTTTTAAAAATCTTTCTTAGTGCACCCGTTCACTATAAGAAGAATCACCATGCAAAATTTCAGCCCTTTTAGGTTCAGCAGTTTGATCTGTGTGCTACATGTCAGTCAGTCAGTTACGGAACTGTTTTATATATATAGACTAGAATTACAATCACAGAGTAAATGTACTTATTTGTGTTTCAAGTTAAAAAATTGTTAAATTTATTATATACATTCATGTTTTGAGTTGAAAGATGACTGCTGAAATAAGATTTCATTTTTCTTAAACACACAGGCTAAACATTAATTTTTAAAATTTTATTTATTTTTTAACGTACTGAAGTTGTATTTCATGTGATTCCTTTTACTCTAGATGAGCAGTTCTCAACCTGGGGGGTGTGCCCCCTAGGGAGGCGTAGAAGAATTTCAAGGGAGGCGTGAGTTTAAAAAATAAAAATAAAAAGTAAAACTAACTGTAATTTTCTGTACTCAATTTTGCGGTCACAATGTAACTGTAACATATTTTTGATGTATGAACACGAACACAATAATTGTCGCACACGATAATTGTCATAGCTACAATGTCAGAAAAACATTCTGAAGACTTATGATGCAGTTAAGGGTTTCACAGAAAAGAGAACTCTTTGGCATCGCCGTCTTCAGAGTTCAGAGCCAAACTTTTTATCCTTTTGAAGATTTAATGACCTCCTCGATGATAAAAAAAAAATCTCCCATTGCAACAGATAAATGAATTGAAGGACCTTATAACAGGGCATTTGGTAGCATTGCAAAAGGAAATTTCAGACTATTTTCCAGATATTAGTTCAGAGAACTGGGAGTTTAAGTTGACAAGAGATTCTTTTAAAATCAACGTGGATATACTTCCTGATCATATTCAGGAACAGGCAATCAATTTAAAATGTGATTCTGAAGCAAATGCCGAATTCGAAAACATGGATGTTGAAAATTTTTGGTTACGTTATTTTTCTGTTTACCCAGAAGTTGCTTTGGAAGCTTTAAGGTCGTTAGTGCAGTTTCCATCCACATATCTCTGTGAATCTGGATTTTCAGCATTAGCATACATAAAGTCAAAATATTGGACAAAGCTGGACATTGAAAGTGACCTGAGGTGTGCCTTGTCACAGTTACAAACTAATATTCAAAAACTTGTCAAGGACAACCAGTGCCAGCCCTCTCATTAATGCTGTGAAAGTGACTGGTATTACATGCCAACTTCACCTAGATACTTGATTACCTCAAATGTATTTGATCTGTATTTAATTCTTTGAATTCATATGTTCTAATAATAATATGTTCCAAATTAAGATATGAGTAGTGATATTAAATTTTGTGTATGAAATTATCTATTCTATATTTTCATTTAATAACCAGCTCCAGTTTCAAATTCTGATTGTACTACTTGTATTGACCACATATGGTGGTGGTGTGGGAGGCGTGACCTCACATCAGTGTTCAAAGGGTCAAAGGGGGGCACAGAGCCAGAAAGGTTGAGAACCCCTGTTCTAGATGGTGATATAACCCTGTTTATCTTTGATCTGTGCAATAATTGATCACAGAAAAAAAAAGAAAAGAGAAATAGTATCATGGAACACTGTAAGGATAGTATTTTTAAAATACAACCTTATAATTTCAATCATATAGCCATTGGATGTTTATAGTGTATTTTTTGCTTGCCAAATAGGATTGTGTCCCATTCATTTTTCTAAGCCTGTTAGCTATCAGCATATTTTCCCACTTTTTTTGCTATTAATTTATAGTTTTGTTTAAAGGGTAGTTATAAACCCTTCTTTTTTAAAAAATTGTATACAAATTTTTGAAGAATCATAACATTGAAATGCTGTGTTATTTAAATTTGCTAATAACTGATTATTTATTGGTTGCAATATAGTTGGAAAGAATTGGTCCTCAGCATCAAGCTGGAAGTGATAGTCTTTTAACTGGAGCTACATTTTTCAAGATGAGGGAGGTATGTATATGTCTTTTACTTCAGAAGAAATTCTTGATCTTCGTTTATATGATAAATGTCATTGAAACTTTCAGAAATATTCTTTATATATAACTCTGCAATGGTATATAAAATTTGATGGCCACAATTATTTTCAAATTTAAGAATCCAGTAGAATGATGTGCTAGTTATAACTGGACTACTAATATGAATTCAACTGGATGGCTTATATTCCTATACTACATGTTATAAAAGTTATTAAAAATTCGATAATTTTCTTAGTCTGTAATAATAGATATTACTTTTCTATCTTGAAAACATGGTTACACACTTGTAGTTAAAAATGAATAATAAATCATAGTAGGTGTTTTGATGCATCAAAGCTATTTTTTTTACAACCTCTTTGCTATATTTAGGATAATTTTGTGTATACCTCTCTGCATGCATCTGAGTTCTAGGCTTTTTTGAAGTCATCTGATCATATATGATGTATATAATTTTTTTTCTTGCTCCTTTCATTCTTTTCACTTCCCTTTATTTTTTTCAAATTCTTTAAACATTACTTATAGTTGAATTTGTGTTTTACATTTAGAGCTGATTCTTCAAATTGTGACTAGGATTAAATAAATGTTATCTGCTTTTACTTCATATGGTTATCCATGATTTCATTTTTCTCTAACTGACTGAATGACTAGTTGTTATCTTTTAGAAGATTTCTTTGATAAAGAGGGCTGTTAATGTGATTCATTATAGACAATGTGCTAAAGAGATATTGTTTAAAGATGATGTTTAGAAGAGGATACAAATTCAGATTTACTAATTTATCTTAGACAGCCTTCAATCTTTTTTTTTTTACTTAACATTTTGTGTAAAAAAAAATGCTAAAATGGATTTCACATATTTAGTTTTTTTTAAAGTCCTGGAGTTAAATGTGTAAAACCTTTAAGGACTAGTTGAGAGTTGTTTTTGAGAAGATCAATTATAAATAAGAACTACTATGTTATTAAAAACAATTAATGTGAAATATAATTTTACTAGCCGCTGCACGACCAGCATGGTCACTTTTAGTTTTATATTTTCTTTTGCAAAACAACTCAACTGAAAGAAATGTATTCGAGATGTTCTGCCGACCACAGCGTGAGCTTAAACGGCGATTATATAAGAACAACCTCCGCGTAAGAAGCGATGACCTGTATCTTAAATATTTTAATTCTTAAAAACAAATCTTTTTTTTTTTTTTTTTAAACTATTTCAGTGGCAACAATTTTAATTCCTTAATTTATCTAATTTATTAATTAGGTGCTAAAACATAAAAAATTCTTAAGTTTCTTAAACCATCAATTCTACCGACAGCTTCAAAACTAATTTTTATTTTGTCGTGTTCCAACTGGACTTATAAATTTGACCTTATTATAACCTATTTAAGTTCGATTATACATTTCTTATTCATCAAATTTTAACACAAATTTTAACACAAGGAGTGCTCACTTAGCAAACCGTACAACAACAAAAAACTAGCTACATTTAGGTGGGCCAAATGAAACCCCACCATTAAACAAAAATGGTATACACTAAACAATGCATAATAATCAAAACATAACAATACAAAAACATCTAATACATAATAATACATAACATACACTGCCTTTAAGTATAATATATAATACACAATATACATTATGTTTGGTGAGTGCAATAACTTTACATAGAATTATTTTCTTTTTACTTTCACTAAAAATTAACACCTTACATTTCTTTGCTGTTGATATATTTCTTTACTATTAACTCATTAACAGCTTATTTTATAATTATCACCTTACTACACGAGTATCACATTTCTCAGTAACTCTAACGCATCGCATTGCTTTGCAATTACAATTACTCTTACTTTATAATTAACAATTTACCCTGTTATTACATTTCACAATAACTTAACACATTGCATTACATTTCAATTAACACTTGCACTGTCAATATTTTAACACCACCATTTTACAATTAACACACTTTTTCTATTAACACATTTCTCAAAACTTAAAAATTTTACAATTCTATATTGTGTAACACAAACTAACACTATTACTTTGATTATTAACATTAATTACTTTGATTATTAACTTTCATTGTTTACACACTACACACTCAAATGCAATTTAAATTTCAAGTTTACTTTCACAGACTTCAGTAATACAATACTTGCTTATAAATATTTGTTACAAAGTACAAAATGAAACGAAAGTTGAGAACAAAATAAACACCGACACAACCTAGTCAGTGAAAGAAATGTATGTAAGGAATGTTACTATTACCTGTCATCATAAATATACGTTGTTAAGTGGTAGTGCGATATCAGCCAAAAAATTTATATTCATTGCAAAATTCTCTATAAGGCTGATTCTAAAACATTGTGATTAAAAAAATATGAATTTTCATTACTTCAGAACAGAGTTAAAGATAAGACTGAGAAACCCAACAATAAAGATTTTAAAAATTACATTCCTCTCTGTATGTAATATTTTTCAAAATTAAAATATCTACCCTTTATCATTACATCAAATAAGAAATTGTTAGAGACAAATTTTTTCACTAAAAAAGGAGTAAAAATGCAGCAAGTACTAAAATATAGTGTGGATCACATCACTCTCTATATGTACTATTGTTCACAATTCAGATATCTACACTTAATCATACCAAATAAAAAATTATTGGGAAAATTTCTTCACTTATAAAATGGAGTAATATGATATTCCTTAAACTTCTTGATATACACAGTTGAGTATTTCAGAAATAGGAGATACTACAGTGATAGACTCAAAAGAACGGACTCTAGATAAATCTACATACAACTGTCTGTGACTAAACACTGGATTTGATAGGTCTAAACATATTTTGTCAAAAGTTTATCCTCTTACTTACATTTAGAAAAACTGATGGAACAAAAGAATAAATTATCTCGTGGATAAATTAAAATTATTCATGTGTAAAATACAGAACCAAATTACGTGCTATTGTCGAACCACTACACACACGTGGTTGGCCACTAATGTTTACATCTGGTAGTTGCAACTGTTGCCATTTGGAGTGTAGAAATATCGCCGATTTTTGTGCCGCATACCTATGCATTATATATAGAGATAGTATAAATGTTTTTATAAAGTAGCATATGAATTTATTTCATGTGGAAGAAACTGATCCAGATAAAAGTGTTTGGTTATTAAAAAAATAGTACATTTTAATTTTTGAAAAAAATTTTCATATCAGTTGTAAAAAAAACTTATGAGTTTAATCCATCAGTGTTTGTAATTCATATATGCACATTCTGTTATTAGAAATTCCCTAGATTGAGTTAATTTGAGTAAACCTTTAAACCTCATTTGTACGCAGTGATATTAACATTTGGGCTTCAAATTACTGAATGTAATTTGAAGCATTAAAGTACTAAAGAAAATACTCATGATAGCGGTGGATTTAAGATCGTTGAAATTTATCATTAAGTGAGTTTGTTTTTGGAACTCATGAGTGCCCTTCAATTCCCATACTGTAATACCTACTGTGATATGTTAATGTTTGGTTATTTTTTTATAATTCCAGTCCTTTTACTTTTAGTAGGTTAATGAAATTGACATGTAATTTTATTATTTTCAGATGTTCTTTGAGGATAACATTGATGATGCCAAGTACTGTGGTCATTTGTATGGTCTTGGTCCTTCATATGTAATGAATGGCAATGCTACTCTTGAAGAAGCATCTCCAATTCCAACTACATCCACTTCTTGACAATTGTTAATTTGAAATCATTACATTCTCATCTTCAACATCTCATTCTTTAAGTATGTTTATTATCATATGTATAATTTGCTTTTCAGTGTGTAAGTTTCTGGTAACGCCAAAAAAATCATTAAGATTATGCAGAAATCTCTTTTGGCACACGGAAACTGCAATTTAATGCCCTTTAAGGGCTACGTAGAATCTCTTAGGAGATTGAAACCTCTCCTGAAAAAATTATAACATTTCACTAAATGTTAACATTTATCCACAGAAAGCCTGTAAAAAGGGTTAAGTAGTAATATAAAAATGATGCTGAAAGTTTTTCTTATTTTCTAATTGTTACTGTTCTTTAATAATATCAAAATTGCATTATTTTTCGTTGGGTTAGTTTTGAAATCATTTAAACAAGAATTGTTATGTTGTCTTCCTTCTATTTAGTGGTCCAAATTTAGTAGCACTTTTTCAGTAGTAATAGTAGTAATTAGAGAGAAATTTGCACTCTAAGAGTTTATATGAACATTTTCATTAACTTGTCTTCAAATATTATATTTTGTACCTATTATGGACTATTGTGGTACCTATTGTGTTCAGTAAGTAAAAAGTAATTAAAATTTTGATTTATTACATAAATTTTACCTTTACAAAAATCATAACTCCATATATTGATTTGATAATCAGAATAAGGAGACAGAACATTGTTAGTTAAATATTACATAGCTTGTATGCCCTAATTTATTATCAAAGGACTATTTTGTGTTCAGTTTCAAAGTGCTTTTTAAAAATACACTGTATACAATATTTATATTGTTTAAGCTCAAAATTTGTTTCATTGATATGTATTATAAAAAATATTTTAGAAAGAAAGAAAATTTCCTTGAGTTTTAAAGTTTTAAGCTCCCTAAAATTTTCTTGAACTTTATCTCTTTAACCTCATTAATAATTATAAATTGAATTTTTAAAAATTTTGTTTTTTTTTTTCCTTTTTAGCTAAAAATTATGTGTAACTAATACATTTTGTGCGGGATCTCAAAAATTGTTGTTTATACTAGTCGTGCTTTATCATAAGTTTGGTTTTGATATGTGTGTAAGCAGCATATTGGTTAATGCTGCATTTAATCATGAGCTATGCCTTTTTCCTTGCACAGTGTTACTTAAAATCTGTTTTGAAACATAGCTTCCCCTTAAAGCACAAATAAAAATATAAAACCTTGCTAATTTGGCAGAAATTCAATTCTTCCTTGGAATTTTACATTCCTATCAATACAATGTTTCTGTCGAATTTTCAAATTTCTTTGTGATGCAATGATTTTTTTTTTTTTTTTAAATCCCAGTTTGTGTGCCCCTGCATTATTCTCTTCCTGAAATTTCCTTAAATTTTGTTGTTACCATTGTAAATATTTTTTGAATTTTTGAGTCTTTCATTTTCTAATAAAGTTTTAAAAATGTGATTTTTTTTTTAATATGCATATATATATATTTTAATTTAATTAAAGATTTGAAAAATGTCTATACTCTGTGACCTCTTTTAGATGAGCTAAAGTCAATATATTCAAAAAGTAGTTTGCTCTGATATTGCTTTGTATTGTGTTCTACATTTTGTATGATGAAAGTTTAACAATGGTGTTTTTCTTTTTACAGGGCTAAAATATCATGACGCGGTTTTAATATTCCAGAATTGTGATGGCAATGGATAAAAGTGTTGTTATTCTTTTAAATTGTATGCTTAGAACAATATAGAAATTGTATAAGACCTTTCAAAAGGTTTTTTACATCTGGTATATATTTTGTAATAATTAAAATGTGACTTTGTCATCCATCATTCAATCATGCTGTTTTCAAGTAATTCTCCAAATAGTGTCTTATGTTGTATCAGTACTTTTTTTAAGAAGCATTTAAAAATTGAGTTTTGTTTCATTGGTTCATGTTTAACTTATACATAATTCTTTTTTACTAGGATGAAATAAAATAATTTACATTATTCATTGGTAATAAATCATGATTTTTTAAAAAATCTTTCAATGTTTAAAGCAAAATTGTTGACTCATTATTTCTTTTCTGACATCAGGCTCATTCACTTAAAAATTGTGACATCTTTTACAACATTTAAACTTATGAAATAATTGACAAGCAGTTGAATTTTGATTTCTTTCTTAGCAAATCAATCCCCCAACTTTCACTTTCTCAACATTCTTTAGAATTCTTTGAATTTTATAAAGATTTTTGAAAAATCCTTTTTTTATCACATTTTGATCATATTATAAAAAATTATAAATACTTTTTTTTGTTATTAAGAGCTTTTATATTTTATAAGCCTTAAAGAAAGAGGATAAAATTATAAACAAATTATTAAATTGCTGGTATACATAATAGATTTCAAATTTTTTAAATTTTACAGCTAGTAATACCCCTTTTTTTAAAATTTGCACCATGCTTTTTGTTAATTGAAGATTATATAAAACAAACATGTGTTCATTTGTGTAAAAATATCATTGATAAAACTGAAATATGTACCAGGAATATTTCTTAAAATAAAAATTATTAAGGGAAAAACTTATTTTTATTTTAAGAACCTTCCTTCCTTCATGAAAGCTGCTTAATAGAAGTTAATTCTTGTGTTTTAATACCTTGACAAGCTATTAAAAATTGTTAATGCATTAAAAACTCCTTAGAAATTTTTTAAAAAATTTTATTAGTTTTATTGATGCTGTTTAATTTAAAGATGCCACAAATATCTTTTTTTTTTATACCTTTTACCTTCATCATCTGCCACATGTATGCCTCTCCTCAGTAGATTTCACTAAAATCACTTTCTAAGGGATTATGTTAAAACCTTTATATTCACAATGGTAATTTTTGCAATTATTTTATTCATTTACCCTTTTAAATGTTTTTACAGTCCTATATATCCTATATATAATTTGATTAAGGATTTCAAAATTGGATTGTAACTTCATTTTCTGAGATCCTAATAATATTGGAAAAGATGAGTTAAAAATTATAAAAGGAAAAATGTATTTTAGCAACTAAAATAATACTCTTTTTAAGTACATGGATCTTATGAAGAGATAACTGTGTAAAGCTGACATGTTCAGTTGTTTCAGCAACTTGAATGCAGATTCACATCTGAATGCACATATTTACCTTTACGGGGATATATGTGCAAACAGACGATGACAGAGTGTCATTTTGGTAATTAGTTAACTTAAAAATGTATTGTAAATGATGTGGTTAGATGCAAGAAGTCCCATTTCTGGGGAAATTAAAAATGAATTTTTTAAAAATCTTAACACAACTTTTTAAAATCCACAATAAATATTTATTTATAAATTTTTATCTTAGATTTAAGGAAGCTGTGTGTTTTTGTTTGCATAGTCCACATGTTTCATGTGAGTCATTTTACTAAAAATGTAGAGAGAAAATGCAAACTGTGGAATGCAGGAGAGGAGCCCTGGTAAGAAATTTCAATAATTTGGCTCATCTGCCTTTCCATTATTGCTGAATCACAATATGGAGGCTTATTTAAGACCATTACTGTCTTCATAAAAATTCTACAAATTAGGTTTTCATGGTGGAACAGGTGAACATCATTACCTTGAATTCTAGGTGCTGATTTGATTGCTGAGCCTCCTATCTTTCCTGGAATAAGACTAGAAAGTTGTGTTTTGTGGCAATGCATCACTCTTCTTGTATGGACCTGTTTATAAATGAATTCAGGCTAATAGATGTTTTTTTTCCCCTTCCATGTTCTAACTAATGAATTTAAGGGTTCAATCATGGTAAAACGTTTCTTTAAAAAATATGTATGGATCCATTCATTGTTCTAAAAACTTTGATCTCTGAAGTGTTTATTGATGTTCTTCGCTATTTGGCTGGACTAACATATCAGTGTTTTGAAATGATGACCGTCACTTTCAACACAATTTAATTCCCTGTCATTGTATGACTTGTACCAAGCTGATTATTTGAAAAGGAGGTAAGACTAGTCTCACGTGAAATCTTATTAATACAACAGAAAATTTCTGGAGCTAATACTAAATGGAACAAAACTATCATTGGCAGCAGGTTTGTCACTGGAACAAGCCTTTTTTGTTGAGACCTCCGGGAATGGGCTGATAGCATAATTCATATATTGTTGTGATACAAGTGAAAGGCAGGCCGAATAACTTACTCTCTTAAAGCCGTTTTCCCTAAAATGTTGTGTCACATTATTCCAGATACTATAGTTTGTATCCTGTTTGTGTCATTAAGAAGTGTCTAATGAAGTGAGGTGAATGTTGATTATTCATACATAATAAAATGACGTTCATGAGAGTTTAGATCTCATACAGGATTGTGTCTACAAGAAGCCTCTCTATATAATGTGCTTTTAGATGTTAATTGAGAAAATTCAATGTTAGTTAGATTATGAATAACACTTTTAAATTAAGTTTAATTTACTAAAATAATAGAAAAATCTTTTATAATATTGTCTGTGACAGAAAGCCTAGAATGCAAGCATTTAACATGAAAGGGAGGTTGTATAAAGACTACATACTTTAAAGACTACATGTTAACATGAAAGGGAGGTTAACATGTAGTCTTTAAAGATCACCTCAAAAAAATTTAGTTTTTTAAAAGCTGTAAATTTTTGCATAAATGATTCATTGTTTTACGAGTTGTTGAGCTCATGTCCAGATCTGCCATTATTTGTACATTATGTAACCACAGTTAGTTCTTGGGAATCATGAGTTCATGTTTGATACACAAATTATTCACTGTCTCACACCGGGAAGAATTCTTGCGTACTGTTGAGTGTATTGTACATTAAAAGAAAGATGTCCAATTTATGAAATAAGAGGTTTATCAAGTGAAAGTTGACTCGTCATTAAATTTAATGTGGCTACATTTTATGTGGAAAATAAGTAAATATATGTTTTTAATCTGTTCACTATAAGCTATGAAAAATATTAGTTTCCATATGTGGCACATACAGATAATCAGGCAGACTACTTAGATAATCTCAAACATTAATAAACAAATTTCCTCTAATTTAATGGGTCAATTTAAACTCATATTTGCTTATTTTTAGTACACAGGGTCTTACATTTGTTTGTTTAGATCAGAGTATTGTTAGGTACATGGCTGTATGTGTGTGGATTGTATGTTAAACAGCTGTCCTTACATTTCAAAGGAATTTATTGTTCCCACTTTGAACAAACTTCTCCAGCATTAAAAATTAAGAAGTAAGTGAAGCACTAATAATGCTTTATGTATACTGTTAAAAGGAGTCATGCATTTCTGTTTGATTTAAAAATAATTTTTAAATTTACATTTTTTTTCTTATTTTATAACAACATTGTGCTAAAAATTTATGTATAGGATTAGTTAGCTTGAAACATCTGTTGGTTTATCACTAAAAAGGAAATATCTGCAAAATGAATTTAACCGCAGCACTGATTTTTTTTTTTTTTTGTAACTAATGGATTGACAGCAGAGCTGAAAGCTGTTAATATTTTTTTTAAAAAAGGAAGCATTCGTTTGATTTCTAACTTATGGTTTGGTTATTTATACTATTCTCTCATTTGAATTATATCTTACACACTGTCTTTACTGAACTGTCTTTATTAAACTAAACTAAAAAGTTTTGTTAATCTTCAAACCGTTTTTTTTTTTAACTTTGTTGCAGTATTAATATTAATTTTTATGTTCAGAAGCGTACATGCAAATATTTGAGCCTAAACTAGTAAATATGAATTTTGAATAAAGGTCGTTTTGTCTTGTTTATATTTAGCTTATTTGACCTGTGGCGGCCTTGTGGTACAGCGCGCTGGCTTTCGGTGCTGTTGTATCTAATCTTTTTGTTACTTTATTACTTATTTAAATCAAACAAAGAGTATTAATTATTTTAAACTTATCACCCTATGTTAAACAATTGAATTTAGAGAAATTTTATCTCATAGTCTTAACTTCTTTATACATTCAACATATACTTGCATATTAATAATATCACTCGTTCTACTTGTAAACAATAATATTAACTAATAATATCCCATAACTAAAACAATAACCTAGATTCTGTGGCTAACAGAAATTCACAAATGATTACTCACAAAACATGACAGATACAATTTTAACTGAGGGAACAAATTAAATTTTATTCATTTCTTTTAACACAAGTTAATAAAATCTTATCACCCTATGTTAAACAATTGAATTTAGAGAAATTTTATCTCAGTCTTAACTTTTTTATACATTCAACATATACATACATATAAATAATATCACTCATTCTACTTGTAAACATAATATTATTAGTTAATATTATGTTTAACGTAGGGTGATAAGATTTTATTAACTTGTGTTAAAAGAAATGAATATAATTTTTAGTTTGTTCCCTCAGTTAAAATTTTGTCTGTCATGTTTTGTGAGTAATCATTTGTGAATTTCTGTTAGCCACAGAATCTAGGTTATTGTTTTAGTTAGGAGAATTATTAAACAACGCAATACTAACCACTATACGTTTTAAATATAAGGAATAAGTTTAAAATAATTAATACTCTTTGTTTGATTTAAATCTATACTAATATATAAAGAGAGAGCGGATTTTGTATGTGGAGGGTAATCTCCGGAACCACTGCACCTATTTGAAAAATTCTTTCACTGTTTGAAAGGTACATTATTCCAGATGGACATAGGCTATATTACGTATATCTGACCAGTAGAAAGAAAGTTAGGGGCCTAAATGCCTGATGCTTCACCTTTACAATTTTTCCTTTGTCAGCCATAGTCAAGTAACCATAGCAACACATAAAATGATATTTTCATTTATTATCATATGCCTATGTGATAGCCTATGTCCATAAATATCAATAAAACATTTAACATTGGAATTTTCTGTGTCAACCATAGTCAAGTAACCATAGCAACACATCAAACTACATTTACATTTATTATCAGTAAAACATTTAATATTTTAAAGATTCAAGTGGAGGAGGTATTGATAAATACAAAAAGGATTTTTGAAATTTGCAACGTTTAAGGGTTTATTCAAGAAAATTACATTTCGAACTACGCTTTTTATTGGACATTTCAGGTAAAAAAAGATTTACAATTTATTGGCTATCAACTGGAAATTTATTTGTATAATATTACAAAACTTTGTTTAACTTATAAACTTTATGTTTTTGAATTTATGTACAATTTTACGCACAATTAGAGTAAACCGAACTTGAATTATTGAACTTTATTCAAAAATCAGCGTGTTTCATCGAAACTGTGAAATTTATTGATTATTTCGAATAGGCCTATGTTTGCTCCTTTTTAAATGAAAAAGTATTGCTTCAATTGAGCTGAAATTTTGTATAGATATAGTTGGTAGTTCAGATTAAAACATAGGCATATTATTTTTTGAAAATCAGGCCCAGGAGTTTTTTAATTAATGTTTTAATGATTTTGCCCATAGAAGTTCATTATTTCGACAGCTTCAGCGGCTGTACTCGTTGACAGCGAGACTATGTGGACGAATCGTACCAAAATCGGCACGCGGGTGGCCACGGACACAATTCAGTGACTGACTGACTGACAGATAACGCACAGAATAAACCACTAGACCTAAAGGGCTAAAATTTTGCATGGCGATTCTTCTTGTAGTGTAGGGGTGCACTAAGAAAGATTTTTGAAAAATTATTCTTAGATTTTTTTAAATTAAATTTTTAAGCTGTTTTTGTAACTTTTTTTAAGTTTGCATTTAAAATAATAATCTGAGGGTTATAAAATTTATATCACGAGAAAGATCATAAAAATTCCTTTAAAATGAAATGTTTTTCGAATCTTTACCTTCATTTTCTGATTTTGGGTGAATTTTTAAAGATTAATTTTTAGAATTTTATTTATTAATGTTGATCACGTGGTTTCTTTTCTTTTTGTGGTACTTTAAATTAATTTTACGTCACGTGCATAACAACGAAATAAACTGACATAAAAAATATTTTTTTTCTTCCTAATGCGGCAGACGATTGGACATTATCCAAAAGAAATATTAAAAGACAGTAAAAGAAATGTTCCTCAAACTGTACTATATTAACTGTGCTATATTCTTTAGTATGTTCTATTAGATTTTATTTGAATATTTTCTTCTACATTATTTTGTCTATACGAATTTTTTTATAAATATATTTTTTGTTTTTTTGGCATTAATTGACCGTTGGCATACATTGACCGTTGTATTTAATTTGAATGTACTCCGTAGCGAATGAACTAAAATAAATTAAATACCTGTATGTTACATTTATAGTACATAAAACATGATTTATCATTTGCTAAACTTTCATGAATGCCACTACAATTAATCCGCGCGAAAATTAATAATGACACTCATCAAAGTTAAACAATAGGTGGAGAAAATTATTAACGAATTTAATTATCTGTATTTTTAATATATATTATTTAATTTATAAAGCGATACACAACAGTGCTAAGGGTGCTCGGATCGAATCTCGGCGTCGCGCCACTAAAATGCCTCTGTTTGTGTCGTCCCTTCAAAGGGGTAATGCTGGTCCGCCTATATGGTACCCCCATAATAAAATGGAGGAGGAATATATAGTTTGTTGGAGTGCCATGATTGTACGACTTTACCTCCAGTAGCAAGATATGTACATCAGAAAATATGTGCTCAGCAGTAAAATAAAAATATAAAAATTAAGCCCTCTTCAGATAAGTAAAATAAAAAATAATAAGAATTAAAAGAATAAAATTCAAATATTTAGAAAATATAGCAAAAATGATCGTCCGCCAGGTTTGAACCGGGGAGTGACGCATACGGTGCTTGAGCTGCGCGCTCAAGCACTGCGCCAACATGGCACAGTAAGTTGAAAGAAGAAGTAGATTACATTTGCCCTGTGTTAATAGTGAATTTCAAGGGGGTTGGTAAATAACAGGAAGGGTGGAGTATAAGTAGTTAAAAATGTAAGTGAGAGAACGTTAGCTCTCAAGAAGACACGCCCGAGGGCGTTTACGGTTTTCACGTATACTGAAATCGTAGTCTGGAAATTCAAATATCACATTGTTAATGTTGGGAATGTTGTCATAAAAATCCTTGGATATTTTATGAGCAGTTTCAGTAACAGTAAGCATGCCAAGGTCCCGCCGTATGGTTTTATTTGACATGTATCTAAATGTACGTCGAATGCTTTTAAGAGTTTTGTTCTGAAACACCTCCAGTTTTTTAATGTGGGTATTAGCAGCATATAACCATACTGGTATAGCATAAAGGGCAATGGGAAGAATTATCTGTTTGAATAATAGAACTTTGTTTCAGATGGAGAGATGGTGACCGTAAATTAAAGAACGGAGTTGCATGGTGACGCTGTTACATTTTTGAATGATTTTAGTTACGTGGGGTTTCCATGTTAGTCTGCGGTCAAGAATAACACCAAGATAAGTAACTGTGTTCTCCCAGTCAATAAGTGAGTTGTAAAGATAGAGTTGAGGGGGGTTGCAGTATTTATTTGAAAAGAAGATAGCGTGACATTTAGAACGGTTGATTCTAATTTTCCATCGCGTGAATCAACTCTCTAAAGTGTCAATATGCCTTTGGATCTGATTGGCAAGGTAATTAATGTTGTGGGAGGTAGAAAGAATGGCGGTATCATCAGCATATAAAGCAAGAAGGGTGTTATTACCTCGAGGAATAGTATTTAGATAAATATTAAAAAGCGTTCGTCCTAGGATGCTTCCTTGAACAACGCCTGAAGAAATATAAGTGGTTCTAGAAAGCTCATTATTGACACGAACCGTAAAATTACGATTGTGCAGGTAGTTGCGAATTAGGTGGATTAAAGAGTTAGGCAAGTTAATTTCCATCAGTTTAAAAATAAGACCCGGTTACCAAACCTTGTCGAAAGCGCATTTGATGTCTAAAAATAGCGCACCCATGGGTCTATGGCAGTGTTTCTTAACCTTTTTGGCACAATGGACCACTTTAAAAATTTTAAATATGTCACGGACCCCTTTGTGAAAAAATAATTGCTTAAACATCATTTATTACAAAATATATTCTGTTTTATTATTTAATTATTTTAATATTTTTATTTCAATAGCATAAAAAATTTGAAGAAATTAAAATTTTTAATGTGAAGGCTGTTGCTGCTTTTCCTTGATTAACAGATTGAATTGAGGGATGGTTTTCGACAAAGCAACGCGCATATCATGTTCGATATTCAGTCGATTTCGATGTTTTGTTTTTATTGTGACAAGTGGGGAAAATCCCGCTTCACAAAGATATACTGTAGCAAACGGAATAATGGCTGCCATAGCTCGTTTTACAAGCAATGGGTAGGCTTCTCTTAAAAAAGACCAAAACTCTCCAAGAGTTTTTGAATCGAAATCCATTTTTAACAAGGACTTTGTTTTCAAATCAATTAGCTCATCTTTGGCAAGGTTCATGTCATCGATACAGTCAATATCACAAAGAAAAGGATTACGAATCCACAACTCATCTTTTATATTTATTCCATCCGAATTGAAATATTTTTCAAATGAAACTTGAAGTACTTCCAGGTGTTCACAGATTTCATTTTTCAAGTTATTCAATAACAAACTATCTTGCCGAGATCCATTTTCAAAAAGCACTTCGTCCAACATTTGAAAGTTTGCATATATCCCATTTTGAATTCTAATTTTCCAAAGTGACATTTTCAATAAAAATGCCTGTAGTTTCTCAGTGGCATCCATAATTGTTGTATCAGGCCCTTGAATTGAAAAACTTATATCGTTCATGTGGTTAAAAATGTCTGCCAGGTAAGCCAATTTACATATAAAATCTTTTTTCTTGAAATATTCGAAGAGTGAGTTATCTTTTTCTTCTAAAAAAAGTGATACTTCTGTCTTCAACATGAAAATTCGTTTCAAAACCTGCCCTCGTGACAGCCAGCGCACTTCCGTGTGGTACAGAAGTACCTCATGTTCTGCGTTCATTTCTTGACACGGTGTTTTAAAAAGACGATGATTAAGAGCTCTACTTCTAATAAAATTCACAGTTTTAATAACTATTGACAATACTTCTTTTAAGCTGGAAGAGTCTTTCTTTTTTTACCAAATGGGCAAAACCAGATTTATTGCCAAGCATCGCAGGTGCTCCATCCGTACAAAGTGAATGAAGTTTTTGTTTCCAGTCGAAGTCGTGTTTGGAAAAGAAAACATTTAAAATCGCTAAAACATCAACTGCCTTTGTAGTTTGCAAAAGAGGCTCACAAAATAAGAATTCTTCTTTGATAGTATCAGCAGACACGTAACGAACAAAAACAAGAAGTTGACTACAATTCAAGATGTCTGTAGTTTCATCCAGTTGCATACTAAAGGGAAATGGCGATGCTTTCAATTCATCGATGATCTGTTTCAAGATATTGCAAGAAATTTCAACTATTCTTGAATGTATCACATCATTGGACAATGGAATAGCCTCAAGTTTTTTTCTCTTTTCCAGTCCACAAACTAATTCAACCATTTCCAGCGCACATGGCTTAATTAATGTCTCTCCAATAGTATGCGGTTTCTTACTTTTGGCAATACGATATGCAACTCTGAAAGATGCCTCAACCAAAGGTTTTTGTGGAATACCAAATCCAAGTTTGGTTAATGTTCCAGATTTCGAAAACTGGGCTTTCTTCTTTGTAAAAAATTCTAGATCTTTAGATGCATTTTCAGGATGAAGAGATTTGAGATGCTCTATCAATTTTGCCGGTTTCATACTGGCGTTTGCCAAAACTTTTCCACACAGAAAGCATTGTGGCTTTTCCACACCGTCCGATTCCTTCATGCAGCAGAATCCATATTTTACATAATTTTCATCATACTTCCTTTTTTTTGGACATTTTGGGCTACAAAAAATATCAAATAACCAAATGAAACATTAAGAATTCACTCGAAAAAACTGTGACACAAAAAAATACTTTAATTACAACTTATGAAAAAGTAAAACAAATATTTTGTTTTAAAAATTTGCAAGAACTTTGCGGAACTGATTTTAACGTCACTTTATTTCCAAGTGAAGTAAAATTCAAAGGCTACTTTGTGTTTCTAAAAATTTCAAATTTTATATGGTTTGCGAATGTTCTTTTCCTCGTATTGTGGAGGTCTCTATTGGGAAATGGCAGACAGACGGCTTACAGAGGTTGCCCGTGACAAAAAAGTTTTTTTTTTTTTTAAATATTGATGCAAACATTTTAAAAATTAGGAGCAGTCGGCGGACCCCCAAAATATGACCCATGGACCCCCAAGGGGTCCATGAACCAAGGGGTTAAGAAACCCTGGTCTATGGGCTTGCAGACGATAGCTAGCGAATTCCACCACACGAAGAAGCTGATGAGTAGTACTGTGTTGAGATCTGAATCCGAATTGTTCAGGTATAATGATATTATTCTCATCCAGAAATTTAGAAATTCTATTATGAATAACACGTTCAGTAATTTTACTGAGAGAACACAGTAGACTAATAGGACGGTAATTTTGAGGAAGGTTGTGATCAGCACCAGATTTGGGAATAGGACTAATAATCGCTGTTTTCCAGCAGGAGGGGAAATAATTATATTTAAGTATTGCATTAATGATGACAGTAATATACATAATAATATTAATGGGAAGATGTTTAAGGATGCAATTATTAATATTATCGTTACCCGGTGCTTTTTTAACTTTAAGTTTACGGATAATTTGGACAATTTCATTAATAGTAGCCGGTTCTGTTTCATGGGTGGGGGTGGGGGGGGGAGAGAAAGTTTTGAACAGAAGAGAGGACTTTTCGATCGTTTTCCTCATCAACTAAGTCGTAATTCGGAGAGAATTAGTCCCGATAGGTTTGTGCAATAATATTAGCTTTTTCCGCGTCCTCATAAGCAACTCCATTAGGGCCATGGATGGGAGGGAAGTTATATCGCTGCGATTTAAGAGTTTTGACAAACCGCCATAAAGTATTATCTTGGGGGGAAAGGTTTTGAATAAATTCGGACCAATTTTGTTGTTTAAACTTCCGGATGTCACGGCGGACGCGTGCGCGTAGGTAATAATAATTTTGATGATGCTCAGGTAATAAAATGGACAGCAAAACTGCGGTGTATTATAGGCGAATGTTTTCACTACAAATGCCTCCGCATTTGGTTAAAAAAAAAAAAAAAAGCTTATGTACACCTAATCCCTTTTTTACACGATTTTGAAATAACACGGTCGAAAAAAATATTTTAATGCTGTTTTTATAGGGTAAAAAAAAGTCATTATTTTTGCTTTTTTTTCAATGCGCTTAAATTTTTTTCCTTAACACCTACCTGCACCGAAAACTCTACTTTCAACGCCTCTAGAGCAGGGCAAAAGTGTCCAATTTCCTTCCAGAATACTTTTCTTCTCGCCTGGCAGATAAGTAATGACGTAAATTGTGTTTTCCCCCCAATATAATTTTGCTGATACAATCGTTGGATCGAGGTATCATCGCAACATTTAAAGCCTATTATATAAGGCGATTATTTCAATTCATATTGAACGAAATCGACAATGACCCAAATCTGAACTTTATTAATGCCTGGAAACAATTTTCAATTACGGTTTGCGTAAACCATGCATATTTGGCATATGAAATAAAATCCTCTACCTTAACTGCCTGCTCGAAAGCTATTTGGCCAGAATGTGTAACAACTACCAATTTACAGCTTTAAACTTCCATTGATGACTTCAATTCAGAAATAATGTGTGCTCAATCGATTGGCGGAGAGGGTTTCGAAAATTTAGCGGTTAGTGATATAAACGAATTAATTAAAGACAGACCCCTTAACGAGGATGAGCTGCTACAGATCACGCTGGAACGAGATGATTCAGAAGTTAACAGCAATAAAGAAGGTTCACTGGCCTTAACAACTAAAGTACTAATTCCTTCAGATTTCCAACAAATTGGAAACATTTCTTGACGAATGATCCCAATATTCAACGTGCAAAAATATTTCAATCAGATCTGAAATCTTGTATGACATGCTACAAAGAAATTTACAAAGAACTATCGAAGTCAAGTTCACATCGATCTATTGCATAATTTGACAAAAAGTATCCAACATCAGTCATCAGAAGTTTTGCCTGAAAATGCGAAAGCTCATGAAGCTTCTGTACAAATTCCATCGTTCGAAAGCGATTCTGCACACAAAAGGATGCGATTAGTTCTAGAGAGCGAATCTGAATAATAATGCGTCTAATCGTATATATTTTAAAATTTTGCTCCTAAATTTTTTATTCTAAAAAAATTAAATTAAAGCTTTAATTTATTTTAGTTTCAAGAGACTTATTTTTTGATGTTTTTTTAAGATTGTTGAGAATATGATTTTCTTTATGTTTAATCCATGCAAATTGTACGGATATCGAAATAAATAATAATTTTATTTAATTTTTCAATTATTTATTAATTTAAAAAAAATCATTTTGTCATAAACCCTGTTTCTTTCTTTTTTTTTCTTTTTCTTTTCTTTTTTTTTTAACCATGCCACAGTCTGGAACGCATTCTCCGTGTAAAAAAATCATTAAGTGTACTTCGTTATTGTTCGCCATGGCTACACAGCCATGGCTACACAGGTATCTTGGACAACTTTGGGTTTGGAAGATTTTCGTGTAGGATTTTTTTCTACTACTAATAAGATTATTGAAATTAAGAATATTGAATAGGATCTTTGTGTAGGGATTACAAATTGTTTTTTCTTAAACTGGTATTATAGAGTCACAAATTTGTAGTATGTGACGTAATAGACCAGTACTTAAAGTATATATACGGAGGGAGATTAATAATTGAGTTTATTTAAGACGTAATTGTATGTATCAATTGAATTTTTATTTCGCTCTAGTCTCAGCGTTTTTCAAAACTGGGATGGTTCTTAGTATGAAATATCAACTTACTGTAACTTCTCCATGTCACAGTGAATTTTAAATGGATACATGACTCGAAACCCAGAGTATCAATATTTTGTCCATCAATGTTCAAATCATGATGTGTGTGTGTGTATGTATATATATATATGTATATATATATATATATATATATATATATATATATATATATATATATATATATATATATATATATATATATATATGTGTGAAAGATATAAAATTTAAGGATCCCCTGTAAATTATCTTCCCTTCCCATGTTTAAGATGGCATTACCAAATTCTGTTTTCAAGAACCCGGGAATATTTTTCATAGCGTCAGCAATCCCTGGGCAAGCCACACTGTCTATGCCCAAATAAGGCAATCGTCCTGCACAACTGATGCAGCTTGCAAGAAACATCTTTGGTCAGCAAATTCTTCAACCGCAGATACCTCTATGCGAAAACCCCGGGAATCACTCGGGTGTTGGCTTTCCATTAGATAAGATGTCTGTTTAGCCACTCGGAAATAAATTTCTTTTTCTAATATTTCTGTAATCTGATCTTATTTCATTACAGAATTTATAGCCGGCAGGATTCGAACCTGCGCGGGGAAACCCCAATGGATTTCAAGTGTTTAATTCCATACAAGAATTTCAAAAGCTTCTTTAGAATCTTCAAATGGTAATATTACGTACAAGAAATTTATGCGATGTCTACGTTTTCACCGCAACGGATCATCCTTTTTTCAATATGAGTGCTCAAGTCTCTGTTTAAGCGGCTCTCCTTTTTCTGTGTGTCACTTATTACAGCATAAAATTGTTCCGCTTTCTTCACCTGCCCACAACGCCTCACTTTGTTTTGAATTACTCCAATCATGTAATGCTGCTGCTAAATTATGTTGTGCTGCAACCAGAAGAAAAATGTTTGCTCCTGCGTCAACAACTTGTTTCGGATCAGACTTTTTCCCACTCCTTCCCCTACGAAAGTTTGGATTTGAAGTTATGTAACCATTGGTGGTATATTTCCATAAAATTAAATGTTATGCCGAAGAAAAAAATTATTAAAATAAATAAATAAAAAATAAGTATTTAAATTGGGACTTTTAAAGGTAAGACGAATTGTCTATAAAATTGCACAACTTTTCACATATCTGTTTTTATGATTAATTGATTATCCTTAAGTAAAAGTTATAATGATAAAATTTTATGAAAGTGTGTAAGTTATGTATGTGAAATTATAATTAATGTTTTGAAATATGTTGATACTAAAAAGGGTTAGCTAAATCAATTACAAACGTAAATTTAATCATACTTTTGTTCAGAAATTTAACATTATTTTTATTCTTTTTAAACTAGCCAAGAGCAGATCGTTCTTTTAAGTATCTGTTTCTCACACGCAGTTTTAAATCTAGTAAAATACGGAGTAAAGTAGGTCATTCCTACTATAAACATGGGTCGAGAGCCAGCGTGCGCGGTCGTGTATACACATAGTTGAAGGTTATGTTACACAGCAATAAATATCTTTTAGCCATCCGCCGCTCAGACGAATCGGGTGTTTACGGAATTGTACTTGTTTTTCAATTTTATAATGTTTTCCTTTTTCCTTTCTCGCCTCAATAATGAGTGATAAATAAATATAATTTCTCAGAGCCTCTGTAAAAATAAGTCGCGTAAAAGTTAAATTTGCTTTTTTTCATTTTGTATGATGTATGTTCTTTCTTCGTTTCTCTTCCATGTTTTAATCAATGTTTTTTGCATTTGAGTCTTTAAATTATCCACATGAATATTTTCTCATCTTTATAAAATATTTTAGAAATTATAAGAGTTAAGAATTTGTTTTATTATATTGAAGTATTAAAGTATGGTTTTGAATCCTCGTAATTATATTATGTTGAAGGTTAGTCAGGAATATAAGTACTGTAGGAGATTCTCTGGTGTAAAAGTAGAAATTCAAGGCGTAGTTTGTCATATAAACGGAGCGTCCTTCTAATAGCTGCTAGGGTACCATAATAAGCCACGGATGATTTTCCACACCCGTCTGCTAATAAATGTTCGCCCACTCCAGAAATTTCTCAAAATAGAAAGAATAGAGAATAAATAAATAGGAAATAAAAAGTATAAAGAGAGATATGTTTGAATATATTGAATAAAGTGTGAGGAATATTACATATTTTATCAATTAAGAGAAGGATTTATAAGTTTTGAACAAGCATGAGCAGTTTTACATGTTTCTTTCAATTCACATATTGGTTAGAGATTTTAGTTGATTATTGAATGATTATGAAAAGTACATGAATAATAATGAGAAGGAAAGGAAGTTGTTTGGAAGATTGTAAAGAACAACTTCTTTTCCTTCAGTCCAGTTCCGTCAGTTCCTTCGTCAGTTTTTCCGTCAGTTCCTTCCTTTCCTTTGCTTTTAGAAATTTGAAGGGTGATAAATTTTGATTCCATACATTTAAAAACAAATACTTTTTCTCTTGTATTTTATGATGTGTTTTTGATTTAAAGGATAATAATAATGGTGATAATAATGTGAATGTCAGAGATCCGTTTCCTTTTTGTTTTGTTGGGTGCCTAACACCCCTTTGACTCCACTTATGTGGTTAAACTTTGTGTGTTTTTTTTTTTTTTTTTTTTTTTTTTTTTAAAAAAAAAAAAAAAACTATCTTGTTTAAACTCTCTTTTTGAGCTACTTCTGTGTGTATTTATTAATGTGGATCTCATAAGCAATTGTATAGTTGTAGTATTATTTTGAGAAAAATTTCTGGAACAGATGTGGAGTTCTACATTACATTTGAGTATTATAGGTGTTTTTTATATTTTTGATATGTTATTAACTGATATTGTAATGAACATTGTTGACACATGATGAAGATAACCTAACTTTGATGGATTTAGATACCTACCTAAATTTCGTAGTTAATTATATTTATTTAGAGAACTTTTGATGCTAGTTTGCCTTCCACAAATTACCATCTGAATTACTTCAAAAGAATATTTATTAAAAGGATGTTGATGTGCTTAAGTTAAAGAAAAATTTTGTCAATGTTAGGGCTAACATGACATGTCACAGGTTACCCCTAATTTTGTCAAGTGTGTTGATGATCTGAGTTATATTATTTTTGTTGACACCGGAGAACCCTTTTGCTAGCACATGGGGTAGTTCCTCCCCTAGAGGGATGAGCCTCTTGCTGTCTTTGCACCAAGGCACCCTCGTGATTACTGACAATCTTTCACGTTAGACATCACAGAGGATAGCCCATTTCACCTCCAGGTTTGTCACTTATGTCATGATAGGTACCAATGCTTTTAGAATTTGACTATTTTGAAGTGAAACTAGTGACGATGTTAAAGCACACAATGTTTTGAATATTACCTAATATGAAGCTGATGCCCATTTCCTTAATTAAGAAGTTATAACAAGTTATTTTGAGTTGTTTAATTTATGATCTTATATATTGTTAAAAAACTTGACAGGTATCTAAATTCTATGCTGCAATTGAAGTAACACTTTCAGAATAATATAACAAATCAATTTTATAATTATTAAGGTGAATTTTGAATTTTATAATATTTAATTTAATGTCATGATGCATTCTTTTCCTCAGTTGAGTTGTTCTTGTTTTGTTTTTATTTTCTATATTTTTTCAAAAAAATTGTCGGGTTGTGATGGCCACACAACTCGAAACTTTTTTTTCATTCGGCAAATTTTTATTTCCTTTGAGAGCAACTACAGTTGAGAAACTGAGTCCATTTATCTACATTTGTTCATCCACAAAAATTTTCTTTTGAAGTGGCGGGAGGAATTTGTTTTAACCTCCTTTCCAACTTCATAGTAAGCATTCCTCAGCAAACGTGAGGATACACGGTTGTTTGAGAGAGATGTGATTTGTGTATAAGAAGTAAGGTATGTTTAAGGTATAAAATGTGTATTGCTATTGAAACGAATTTTGATGCAATGAAGTTGTTTTATTAATGTAACAGTACTTTGAAGAAAAAGAAGAGATATTGATATGAAATTAATGTAAAAATTTATAATATTGTAATTTTGCACGAATAGAGAATTGTAATGAATATAAGAGTACCTAAGGAAGTTAAATAATATAATAGAGTAAATTTTGATTGTGATATAAACAATGTCATTAATATAATATAATGTGAGAACTAATAATACAATATGTGGACAATGTTAAGAGGTAGTTTCCAGGTAGTGTAAATGTTTATATTGTGTTTTATTCATATCAAATATATCAAGATAATATGTCATGTAGCCCTAGAATTTATGTTATCGTCTTATATTTCGAATACAAGTCTTAATTTTGAACTTATACTGTAATTATGGTTAAGTGCATACGAAGCAAATAAGATGAAGGATAGTAGGGAAACCGCATGGACCTGCTATCTGGAGGAACCATTGTGGAGTTTGCCAGATATTTTTGTAATCTTCTGTTATATTCTGTATAATTGTAAAATTTTGTATTTTATTTTTGTATGTTATGTATGAGAGCCTCCACCCGGGTAGACAACGTTTTTAAAATGGGGGGATATGAAAGATATAAAATTTAAGGATCCCCTGTAAATTATCTTCCCTTCCCATGTTTAAGATGGCATTACCAAATTCTGTTTTCAAGAACCCGGGAATATTTTTCATAGCGTCAGCAATCCCTGGGCAAGCCACACTGTCTATGCCCAAATAAGGCAATCGTCCTGCACAACTGATGCAGCTTGCAAGAAACATCTTTGGTCAGCAAATTCTTCAACCGCAGATACCTCTATGCGAAAACCCCGGGAATCACTCGGGTGTTGGCTTTCCATTAGATAAGATGTCTGTTTAGCCACTCGGAAATAAATTTCTTTTTCTAATATTTCTGTAATCTGATTTTATTTCATTACACATATATATATGTAATGATTTTACGGTGGCGATGTACTTCAGGCCGGTGAACTCGTGATATTTTCGGGTGTTAGTCGTGACGGAGCACTAGGCAATTGAAATGGTCGTCGAGTGTACGCAGGCACTTTTAATTCACATCCAGAACGGCGAGGAGTCAGCCACATTTTCAATATTATTTTATTTGGAAACTTCACGGTGTCGAAAAACACTGTATGCAACTATGATGAAAACATTTGGGCATGTTTGAAGCTTTCACACTACAATCAGACCATATTAAGTAAAGAACTTGTTGGATCATCCCAAGACAAAGGGGACGCAGCGCGCCCTAAAATTACATGTTTACCCTTCCGTGGCAGGACACAAAAAGCTACAGTAAGCGCGCAATTCTAGCCCGCGTACGGGTCTATCAAACTTTTATTTTGTCAGAAATGGACACGTGATTAAGTAGCGTCATATGAGGTGATGTCTCGCGATGCCCGTTATATAATGCTTATATAATAGTACACGCGTGCAACAGCTTTAGGGGGAAAAATAGATTTATATTGGTTGAATTTAGGTCGCAATCCAAGGTTAAGGGGATGTATTCTGTTGCAATAAGATAAACGAATTTGGAAAAAGCATGTTAGGAGTATTTAAAAGGATTAAAATTTGTTTCATATATATATATATATATATATATATATATATATATATATATATATGTGTGTGTGTGTGTGTGTGTGTGTGTGTACATGACAACATCGTTTATTGGTTTTTAAGTATCATTAGGATGTCATTTTCACATAGTAAAATTTTCTCACGTCCAGAGGCTCAAACGTACTATTTCGAGATATTTGAGTTATTCGATATTCGTACCTTCCACCAAAGTGCGACTTCGAAGTTGTCTTCCACCAAATCATATCCATAAACAACTGATGGAGATATCTTTTTAATATCATGAAACAGTGAATGTAAAAATTCTGGAAGTATTGGATTATTCGGAAAGTCATTTCGTTTTTTTTTATATTTATTTATTTGGGGGGGGGGTGAAAGACGATTTCTTATAGTGTATAAATATTTTATTGAATTATATATTCTCTATTTTGGTCCAATACCTTTCGCCATATTTCTGGCAGTAGCATGATTCCACGCTCATAAAACTTCTGATCTTTTCCTGGCAAAAAACTGATCCAAGTCATTTTTGACGCCCTAATTTGAAGTAAAGGTTTTGCCGTCTAAAAAATTCCTCGTAGACAACCCATTTCTCGTCCTCAGTGATAATTCGCTTCAAAAATGGATAATTTTCTTGACGTTTAAGAAGCAAATCACAGACGTCAATGCGGCGGAGCATTTTTTTTTCTGTAAGAACATGTGGAACCCATATGTCGAGATTTGAAATTCAACCAAGGCGTTTTACGTGATCCTGAACGGTCGAATTCGATAAATTTAATTTCTCAGCGATCTCACGAGTTGTTATTCAGCGGTTTTCATCAATCAATGCCTTTATTTTGCCTTCATCACCTTCAACTGGCCGTCCACAAGTGGTGCATCTTCAACATCAAAATTACTGGAACGAAATTTTGCAAACCAGTTTTGAGACTGGCGTTCTATCAATACATCTTCTCCATACACATCGAATAATTTTTTTCTTGCTTTAACAGTATTTTTAACTTTACAACAGTAAAAAGTAAAATATACGCGGTCGAAGTGGAAACATCACGTCAGCCATCTTGGGCACCTCCGCAATGGCGGCCCATGTTATTCTCCCATAGGACGGAAAAACAAATATTAATATCTGTTAAACTAGAGAATATTATCTCCCTGCACGTCTTGAAATCAATGAAGGAGCAAAAAATACCCTACCTCTAAAATTGAGGAATGTGATTTCGAACAGGAATAAGAGCAAATGGTGTTTAAAATTTCATGTCGGTAAGCCTATCGATGTGAAACATAGGCTTAGATAAAGTGATACTCTTGAACTTTTTTATTTAGTGTTTGTGAATAGTTTTATATGTTGTTTCTGTCTATGTGGATATTCTAACATAATATAAGTTGAATTGGTAAGAAGATTTTATTCCCAGTAACACTGATTTATCCCTAGTGCCTTTGTGTTTACAATTTGAATGTGTAACTGATGGTAACGTTAGTAAAATGTCACTTTCGATAAAAATTATTACTGTAAAACTATGTATGTACCTTTCTATTTTCCTCAAATATTTGTTTGGTAACATTCTTAAAGCACCATAATCCACTTTGCAAAATGAAAGTGTTCTTGAAGTTGATATATTGCTAGTATAGGATACTGTATTGTTGTTGTTTTTAATGTATCCTATGACTGGTGTACATTTTTGTAGATTTCTATTGTGTTAGAGGTATGCTTTTATTAATTTCTTTACCTGTGAACTTGATTCCATTCCCTTAAAACTGAATGGGTGTCTGAGTAGGATAGATTTAAGTCAATCTATTTTATGTCAGATTTCTTTTCAGTTAAATCCATAAAACTATAAGATTACTGACAGACTTTATGGCTAAGTATTTTTTCAGCCATTGATTTCATGCATCCTTTTTGTTGCTGGCTGGTTTTATGATGGGATTGTTTGATTTAGTATTAGTGTGTTATCAACCTTAGTTTAATGCAGCACTCTTAAAGTATGAAGCATGAAATGCTGCTTTCGACTTCATATTTGATAGGACACCAACAACTATTGCGCAGAATCAAACAAACGTTTTCACAAACAAGTCTTGCCGAGAGCTGCCTTTATATCAGCTGTCAAAATATATAATGACAATGCGGCTTAAGTGGGAAGTTAAAAAAAATTGGGTTGTTCGGAAAGTTACTTTCCGAACAACCCAATAGTTTGCAGAAGAGCCCAATCAGACATCACCGACGTAGTCCGGTCGCTTAATGAAATTACCGTGATCTGGCGGAAAAAAGCACCAAATTTGGTATGAAGGTACCTTAGGGTATACTAAGAAATATTAGCCTAGGAGCCCTCTGGAATTTCTAAAATTTTCATGAATGGCATTAAAATCCAAAATGGCCGACAAATACGACAAAATATCACTTTTGACACAATCTATTTTACTGTTAATTTTCAATTACAGCTCTAAGCCAACTAAGTACACTACAAATCAAACTTAGGGTAGTCTACATATTAAATAAAATACAATAAAATACACTGAAGTGCCACTGAAGTAGGGATAGCAAAGCCTATGCAAATTGTGTAGCGCTGCGCATCATGTATGCGCAAGTGAGGGCGCTGTGGTAACTGCATATATAGCGCGAACTGTGGTTGTTCTGAATTAGTTGTTCGAATTGCCAGTATGGGTAAACTGCCTGATTTAGACGCCTTCGATCGCGGACAAATCGTAGGTGCGCGACGCATGGGCCATTCAATTTCCGAAATCGTCAGACATCTAGGATTTTCAAGGTCGACAGTGTCAAGAGTATACCAAGAATACATGGATGGTGGAAAAAAAACTAGCGATCGGGCAAACTGCAAAGGACAATTAGCCTTGACAGTGCGTGGTGAGAGACGGCTCAGGCGTATTGTACGTAGCCAGCGAAGCCAAACATTAGCTCAAATTGCCACTCAGTTTAATGACGGTGCCAGTCGTACAGTCAGTAAACGGACTGTGCAACGCTCGCTTCACCGTATGGGTTTCGGGAGCCGTCGACCTACGAGAGTACCATTGCTCTATACTCGCCATTGGGCTGCACGTCTTGCCTGGGCAAGAGAACACAGAGACTGGAGTGTAGAGGACTGGAAACGAGTAGCATGGAGTGATGAGTCTCGATTCCGACTACTTAACGCCGACGGGAGGCTGAGAATATGGCGTCAGGCTCATGAAGCCATGGATCCTGCATGCCTGGCTGGAACTGTACAAGGGCATGGTGGCTCAATCATGGTCTGGGGTGTTTTTCGTGGCACAGTTTGGGATCTTTGGTGCGTGTACCAACCTCCCTCAATGCAATTCGGTACGTAGAGTTGCTGGGTGATCACCTCCATCCGTTTATGTTGTTCTGTTATCCGCACGGTAATGGAGTTTTCCAGCAAGATAACTGTACCTCTCATAAGTCCCGGTTGGCTACTGGCTGGTTGGATGAGCATTCCTCTGACTTCTCTGTCATGAATTGGCCACTTAGAAGCCCAGACTTAAATCCTATTGAGCATCTTTGGGATGTTTTGGAACAAGGCGTGAAAGGCCATCACACAGCACCAAAGAACCTTACTGAATTATGGACAGCTTTAGCCAATATTTGGCAAGCCATTCCCGTGGAACGTTTTCAGAAACTTGTTGAATCTATGCCTCGTCGTGTGGCAGCCGTTATCAAGGCCAGAGGAGGCCCAACTCGTTATTAGGTAGGTATCCCTAATTCAGTGGCACTTCAGTGTATATCCATATAATTTATTACAGTAATTTATAAGTACAAATATAACGCTAACATGTGTTACCAAAACAAAACAAAATATTTATAGCTATTCATTCAATAGAATTCAGTATGAAACAGTTATAATAAATTACATTTGTAAATTACACTTACACTTGCAAAGTGGTGAGCAGTCCAGATTGCCTCTTCCACATTTGCAGCTGTTGCAGCCTCCTTTGCAGGAACGTTTAATCAATTCCCTGCATGATCGGGAAACCTCTAGAATTGTCATCCAAACTGGTATCCATGACTCTGAAACCTTATTCCAAGTAAAATCCTGGCCCAGCTTGTCCTCTCTGGACTTTGCGCCATTAAACCCCAACCAACCAACCAAGCAAAATCCTACGGAGAAGGAATCACTTGCTTTGTGTGCTGGTCGTCCAAATACCTGCTTGATAAACTGCCCTTCGGGTATGTTGTAGAAGAGCATCCTCAGTCGGTGGAAATTTGTTCATTGCTTGATTCATCTGACAGAAAAGTTCCTTTCTTATCTGGTTGATACTGCTGAGAGGAGTGGTTTTATCATATGAACAACAGTCAGTCGTTCCAGCTTCTTGAAGTGTGAGTCGGCTTGCAGCAGTTGGAATGTATGAGTGGCCAAATACGCAAATGTATTAGTGATGTCTTGAAATGCATGCCATGCTTCCCAAATGGACTTCTTACTCTTACCTTTGAAGGCGAAGGTTGTGTCGCAACCAGAGTATGAGTGAAACACAGGTAGTGCTCGTGATTTTGGCTCCCCAAAGCTTGTACAGATGGAGTTGATGCGGTAAAACCTGTAATGCTTGCCCATGCCAAAGACCACCCAGATATCGGCCAATGGTTGAGTCACTATTAGTTCATAGAATGCACCAGCAATGATGACAATCACATCTGTGTCTACAGTACGCACAAGGATACTCTTTGCCCCTTGCTGTAGTGTATGGAGTACATAAACAGGAAGCCTCGTGTCTGCCTCTTCATGATTGCAGTTTTCCATGGTTGTGTTCTAACCAATTTGTGCAACAGCATTCCCTCTTGTGACATATACATCTTTGCCTGGTGGCCAGTTGAACTCTACAACTTTGGAAGTCAAAAAATTTAACAGTTACTTTTTGTTCATTGAGTCACGGAGAAAGTCCATCCAATTTCGTAGCAGTTTGGTGTTGCCAGATACTTTCCATCGAATCCCCTCACCTCTTTTTTCCCGGGTATACTCCTTAAACTGTCTGGAATGTAGGTGTCCCAAACAACATCTAGCCTCTGGGCATGCTCCAGCTACTTATGAGAAGGTAAGGTAGAAATACCTTATAAGCATACTGATTGAACGTGTCTACACTAGTAGTGGGCACGCAGTGAACGATGACAACACCGTCCAGAAATTTGGAGTCATAGGTTGAAGGGGGCTCCGATTGACCTGGATGCTCAAGACATTGCAGTATCCCAGCCTTGTTGGTTGGCAAATGAAGCTTACCAAAGTCTGAAATGGAAGGAGGGAATGACTGTATCTCATGCGCAAAAAACTCATCCAAATCAGATTCCCGGTTCTGCATATATGTATATATAAATAAATATATATATATATATATATATATATATATATATATATATATATATATATATATATATATATATATATATATATATATATATATATATATATATAGTTGGCTAAATAGTTCCACATTGTTCTGAAGCACTTTCAGCCTCTTCCCTTGATGAGATGTTACTTTATGCCTTGTTATCTTAAAGTGTAAGATAATTCTTGATTGGGTCATGTATAGAGAGAATGAGCTCATCAGGCACATTCTTGACGTCCTGATACTGCCGTTTGTCTATGCTCGCCAAGGTGCGTAAGGTTACAACCATCGACTCACTTGCGAAGTTGCGACTGTGAAGACTTACTAGATTAGGGAAATCATCCAAGAAGGGATTGCCCATTTCATTGATGGTTTTACATAGACTAACAACCTGTTGCTGAAAGTTCTTCTGTGATGAAAGTCCCTGCTCATGATGTTGGAAATTCTTGGGATTATCTGTGTCATCATTATCCAGGATGCATTCTTCTTCAAACTGTTTGATCATTCTGGCAATCTCAGGCCCTGAAAGCATCCATCGTCGGAAAGCAACATGGTTTACTGTGATCCTAACAACACCACCCGAACCTTTCTCAATCTTGTTCTCTTGTTCGTGAGCCTGATCGAATGGTATTGTAGAAAATGTGTTGAATGTTTTTGAAATGTCTCAGTTAGAACAGCGATCAAACTGATTCTTGATGGCGTCAGGCAATGGCTTCATATCCCTGATGTGGACAGGCATCCATATTGAGTAGCTTACATTATCCAAGGCAAAGAATAGTGGTGTAAGTTCCTCTAAAACAGCAAGATAAAGACTAAAGTTCTTTTCCCTGTGAGCTCTAATGAAAATTAGTATAAGGGTTTCATACTCCATGATCAAGTCTCAATACATGAAAGTTGGACTCCTTTTCTGCATGCCGTTTCTCCAGTCTATTTCAGACTCTTCCTCTTTGGGGCACTCAGAGAGTAGGAAAGCTTCATACTGGAGATTGTGCAGGGCCATTAGAGTAATTTGATGAGCATGCCTAGTTCGAGTTAAGTATGCTGCCTTTAAGTAAGATTCAGCCTTGCCAAAGGATGCCCCTTCTGCATCTGCAAGGGCAGTGGTCCAGCCATATCTTTCCAAGACATCTCTCAATGTATTCCAGAGGGTCATTTCAATGTGCAGTCCACCTAGAATAACCACTTGAAGTCGCTCACCATGAGTGTTCGGCCATTTCTACTGTACAAACTTAGGGCAAACAGAGGTTGATCAAATTAATGACTGGTACTGGTCCTGGATTAAGGAATTGAATAGTTTGTCTAATGACATCCATGCCCTGTTTAATAAATGTGTTGCGATGGTCAACTTCTGCAACACAACATCACAAATCTAATTTTTTATGTTTTTTGCAATAATGGTGTCTCGAAAAGAAAGATTCACATGTGATATTTGGTCGTAGCCGGCCATTTTGGATTTTAGGGCTGTACATGAAAATTTTTAGAAATTCCAGAGGGCTCCTAGGCTAACTTTTATTAGTATACTCTAAGGTACCTTCATACCAAATTTGGTGCTTTTATCCGCCAGGTAACGATAGTCTTAAAATACAGCTCTAAGTTACCGGACTAACGATAACCTCTCAATTTATGATCTCTACCGAAACGCCAGAAGGATTTGTGTATGAAACGTAGAAATCTGATGACCAGCGATCTGGAGTATTGCGTCCAAATTAAAACTTTCAGTTCGAATCATGCATCTAATCACATCCAGAGCAGTATATCGAAAAATAAAATCTATGACTGAGGTCAAATAGTTTGAACAAGGGATACAAAAACTGTCTTTTTTCGGCCACGTTTTGAATTGGCTTTTACAGCAGTTTGATAGCTATCATTATCACAGGTATTGAACCCCGAACAAAGCAGTCATTAATAGAATGGCCCCATCCATCAACAGCGAAATAAAAAAAGAGAGATTCGTAAAGTTGACATTGAACGAGAAACGAGTTGAATATCCAATATCCGAAATACTCCAAAATCCAAAATGGTGTTGCATGAATGGTATGTCAGATGTTTTGCTGTAAAGTACTTACGTGTGTATGAACTGCCTTGCTTATCGGTAGTATTTCAAGTCGAGAACGTTAGTGATGCTGAAGAACCACAGAATATCCTCATAGCGGGCTGAAATGACGACACTTTTCTTTTGAAATAATTTCTCCAGAAACTTCTTTTATAAATTCTTTTTTTAATTTTTCTTTTTTTAATTTCTCCAGAAACTTTTTTAACGGCCAGAATTGGAATAATCGTATGACTATAGAAAATAAATAAAATCAAGTTTTAAATCACCTTCATATGTGTAAGAGGGATACATATAGATATGTTAAACATAAATGGATTTCGTGTTTCAACAGTGCCCCATCTTCAAAATATCTTCAAAATATCTATGCATCTGCAAATGTTCCAGAATCCGAAACTCATTTTGTCCCAAGAATTTCAGAGTCTATGGGTTTGAATCCCACAATTGGCATGGATGTTTGTAGCCGTTCTGAATCGGTAGTAGGTCCCGGTCTAATTAGCCCTCGTGAAGCAAAAAAAAAAAAAAAATGACCGTATTGCTCTCAACTCAACCAACAAACCCAAGTGTTTCAGATAAAATGTTCTCATATTGTATTAAATATCAGAGGGTCGATATCAACATGGTCTCTGCTTTGAATTTCTAATTCTATTTTAGTATTCATCAAGCAGAATTAGGTAGCCATAATTTAAAAAAAATCAAATCGGACCGTTATTGAAGTACGTTAAAGCAGTGGTGCGCAAACTTCATTCGACCGTCTTTCTTTAAATAAAAAAATCACTTGACCCCCAATAAAAATATTTTGGAAGTAGCAATTTTTTTTAATTATGAAAATGTTAACAAAGAAATAGAAAAAAAAGAAATAAGCAAATTTTGACAAACTATTTTAAAAATTGATGAATTGTATATTTGGGGTAAATATTTACTTTGCATAATAAGATTAAAAAAAATGTCTCGCTTGCATTTTGCACTTGTTTTTAGTGTATCTCATGTGGCTAAAACTTCATATTTAAATATTAATATGTATTTGTGTATTTCATTAAGAGAAAAATTAGCAAAAATGAAAATTATAAAAGAGTGTGATATCAAAATATAAACTTTATAATATTAAAACATTAAAAATTATAAACTTCATTTATTTACATTAAAACTAAAATACGTCGTTTCTGTAATTAAATGTTTGTTAAATTTCAGATTTAGACTAGATTGTTGGGGTGGAATGGGTTGTGTATTTAGAAACAATATCATCTAATATATAAAAATGAATGTTAACATTCATTTTTATATATTAGAAAAACATTCATTTTTATATATTTCAAATAAATTAAGTTTATTTTTACAGACAGACAGACAAATTGTCTGTCTGTCTGCAGGGCCCGATTTAGAAAATTCTTGACTATAGGAACAACTCGGGATGGGGACCCCCTAACACTGGGCATAAAATTTCCAAAACTGAGACAAAAAAAATAATCATGCATCATTGTGAAAGTACCAGTTTACCAAGAATTGGCTATTTGAAGCGTATAAGCCTAGAACATTATCAAATAACAAAAAGCAATACAACATAATAACTTTATCATTAAAACACCAATACAATGCAACCAGAACAACTTATTAATCCCTTATATACACTATAACATACATATGATGAACTATACATATAACTATATATATGATGAACCAATCAATCAATCAAATTTGAAAGGATATTAAAAAAAAATTGTGATTAAAATAGGTAAAATTAAAAAAAAATTGAATTTGGAATTTTTTCTTTTTGTCCTTTTAAAGTTGAAATTTTTTTGGGGCCCCCAACATACGGGGGTCCTACCGGACCTAATGGAAAATCAGGGCCTGTCTGTCTGTAATTGTATAGAAATCCACAGTTTAGAAGGGACGATCGGAAATTTTTACATACAGGCGTCGTTAAAAACAGCCGAGGCAACTAAGAACTCGAAAAGAATCTAAGAACCGAAACTAAGAATCGAAATTAATTACTGTTAATTTTTAATAAATAAAAAACCAACATTGTTTGAAGGGTGAATTCAGAAAATGAAAGAGCCTCACGCTCTTTCATTTTCTGGATTCACAGCCCTCTATCAACTTTCAGTCAAGTTAGGCCTAATGAACAGCGAGAAGCGAAAACGCTAGAAAATAAATAAAATCAAGTTTTAAGTCATATTTAAAACCCGAATGATAAATTGAAATCAGATTTTATACTCTAAAATTTATATTTTAAAACATATCAGTTACCGCCGTTGTTTCTAAACACACGTTCTTTGTTGCCATATTCATTTCAGAAATTTCTCATTGAGACGATGTTCAGTAAATGCGTGTTTTCAAAAGTGAAATGCACGTTCTGTAAATGTCCCGAAAATATTTCCTTAATGGAGATTTTGACAGATTAAAGAATTTATATAAACTTTTGTGTTATTTATACATTTGTGCGTGTTTAATTATTTTAATTAATGGATTTTTAATTTTTAAATCATTTTATTCTTGCATTCTTTTGAGTTTTATAGAGTAGAAAAGAGTGGAAATACAGGTGGGTGGTTTGCAAACGTGGTTAGCCATTTTTTGAAAGTTAGCGGAACGCTTAGCCCTATTTAGAATCTCACGAAAACTTTATGTCCATGTCCATGTGTACTTTCAAAAACAACAACCGGCGGAATGTTAGCTTCATATGCGATCGTTATTTTCATATGGTTTTCAATTATTCATAAAATTGAAAATTTTACACTCATGGACAAAAAAATTTGCGCACCAAGAAGGAGTCGTCAAAATGAAACGAAATTTTACATACGTAATGACTACTTTGATATAAGTAAATGATAAGAAAATCAAAGAAAAAGGATAATTTATTTCAGAGAAAAAGGCAAAAGAACGGTGGAGTTAATACGGCGGAGGTAATAATTTTCCTAATTATTAAAAAAAACAATTTTCAGGTAGTCTCTTCTAATGAAACTACCGCGGGTTATTAACATAGGATTACTTATCGTTGCTTACCTCTTTTGTATGTGTATATGTATGCTTGTGTTATGTATATATGTATCTATACATATGCACGTATATATTATATATATATATATATATATATATATATATATACACACTCATGGACAAAAAAATTAGCGCACCAAGAAGGAGTCGTCAAAATGAAACGAAATTTTACATACGTAATGACTACTTTGATATAAGTAAATGATAAGAAAATCAAAGAAACAGGATAATTTATTTCAGAGAAAAAGGCAAAAGAACGGAGGAGTTAATACTCCGTTGGACCCCCTCTAGCGCGAATGCACGATGCGATACGATGGGCATTGAGTCATACAAGTTCTGTATGATGTCTTCAGACATTTCGTTCCATATTTGCTGTAACCTTACCTCTAGTTCGTTCAAACTCGTGGGATGCCCAACTCGTCGTCCCAAATGATCCCAGATATGCTCGATTGGAGACAAATCTGGGGATCGGGCAGGCCAAGGAAGGGTAGTAACAGTGCGGAGACAGTCTTGTGACACCCTTGCCGTATGAGGCCGAGCATTGTCTTGTTGAAAAATGACTCCTGGGAGCAGTTGCATGAGTGGCAACACATGTGGTTGCAGGATTTCATAAACATACCGCTGGGCTGTCATGGTGCCACGGAACAATACTAGGGGTGACCGTGTATTGTAGGCAATGGCACCCCATACCATCACACCAGATGTGGGAGCGATGTGTCGCTGTACAGCAAAGGCAGGATTGAAGCGTTCACCACGGGCTCTCTACACACGAACACGATTGTCATCACTGCCGAGATTGAATCTGGATTCGTCGCTAAAGACGATCTGGTTCCATTCCGCTGCAGTCCAGTTTCCTCGTGCGCGGCAAAACTCCAAACGGAGACGTCGATGGGTGGGCGTCAAGGGCAGTACACGTAATGGGCGCCGCGATACCAACTGTCCTTCAGCCAGGCGCCTTCGTATGGTTCGAGAAGACACAGAGGCCCCTAGTGAAGGTGCTACCTGTGCCTGGATGGCGGCCAATGAAGCAGTTGGCTGTACGCGTGCATTTCTTACGATGTGGCGGTCTTCTCGATGACTGGTCTGTCGAGGGCGTCCTGAGCCTGGTCTTCGTGTACATGACATCTCTCGGGTCCACTGGTCCCAACACCTCCTCACAACACAATCAGAGCGGCCTAATTGACGAGCTACTTCAGCTCGTCAATTGACTGACCACCCAGCTTCCATCATCCCGACGATTCTCCCCCTCTCAAACTGCGACAACCGCTTATATTGCCTTCGAACACGGCGTAATGGCATGTCTATCTCAGCTCTTCCTTTGTAAATGATTCAGCACACTCAAACAAGCTTTGGTTACCTGTTTTATACTCCACAGAGTACGATGTTCAACGCCCTCTACCGGCTATACGTAATGCGCAATCACGCTGCATTTCTAATCATTTTCATATCTCCCCGACATGTACCTTCATTGCAAGTTTCGTTACGATCCCGCAATTATTTCTTGGTGCGCTAATTTTTTTGTCCATGAGTGTGTTATAAGACAGATAATAAATAATATTTTATTTTACACAGATTTCAAAGGCTCACAAGGCCAAAAGATAATGTGACATTTTTCCTTTTTAGCTTTTAGTGGTACAATGTTCAACGGCTGAATCTACCTAAATTCTGAGGAGTTTAATATGGAGAGGATGTTTATAGGAGTTTAATATGAAGAGGAGTTGAATGCTTTGCAGCCCTCAATCAAACACTTCCTTTTTTTAAGAGGCAATGCTGAAGTCATTTCATGGTTCTATTGGAAAATTCTGCTTAAACCTGCAATTTCAGCTTTTTTTTTTGCTCCAACGATGAAAGGCCAATCGAGCTGAATTGTGAGTTTATTATAAATTTATATATTTGTATATTGGGTTTTCATTTTATTGATGTGTATAACATTTCGCATGCTATTTTCCCCTATGTTATTTATAATGTGTTTAGTTTTTAAATTGATTTTGGTAAACAAACATTCCAAAAACAATTACGAGGGTCATTTTTAACCCTTACGTCAGCTCATCTCTTCTTTATACCAGAGCTCCGCAACCTTTTATCTTCCACGCCACAGCAACGTTTTTTCGATAATTCCGCGGCACAGCACAAGAAAAAGCTTGCAAATACATAAAATACAATAAATACGTATATGTGTTTATTAGATAAAAAACACAATAAGATAGCTCTATGAATCAAGATAATTATAATCATTTTAAGTTTTTTTTTCAATGCGGATGCACTTGTCGCGAAGACATTCGCCTATAATTCACCGCAGTTTTTGCTGGCCATTTTATTATGGGGGCGCCTTATAGGCGGAATTAGCATTGCCTCCTATGAAGGGACGACACAAACGGAGGCATTTTAGTGGCGCCTCGCCGCGATTCGATCCGATCACCTTCATTTAAGTTTTATATAAGTCATTTTGAATTGTGCACCAACACAAGAACAAAAATATAAATTTATAGTTAACAAGTAATAAAAAATCTTTAAATTTTTATATTAAAATTTGTTTTTTTGGTCTTTACTTAAGCCTAATAAATCGAAGTTAATTTAAGCATAGCTAATTTATTAATGATATATTTGAGCTTGTTTTGAGATGAACATATGTACGTTTTATATTTGGCTCTATATTAGAAAGAGCTACTCGAAGTTCATGGTCAATACCCTTTAAACATGATCGTTTGTCATTTTTAATTAGAAGCAGTGTCGACAAACTTTGTTCACATAAGTATGTCGTAGAAAAAGGGAGCAAAATTGAAATGGTCTTGTCAGAAATTTGTGGATATTCTTTCTTAACTAAAATTCAGAAATATAACGCTCGAGCATACATACAATGTATGGTAACAACATATTTTTGTTTTGTGTATAATTTCGACCCAGAGAAATTACATATTAGCAAGAATTTAGAGGAATATTTTACTTAGAAAAATTTCTAACTAATACGGTGGTTATTTTTTTTATTACTATAATCGATAAAATCACCGCGGCACAGTCAGGATCACCTCGCGGCACACTAGTGTGCCACGGCACGGCGGTTGCGGAGCACTGCTTTGTACTGTTTCCCAGCTCATCGGTCTCACAGACCGCCACGCTATAAAATTAGGATATTTTCCTATTTTTATAAGTTTTTCGCAGTTATAAGTCGTTAATGCAAAACTACTGCCACCTCTCGTTCTTGAAAAGGGTAAATAAAAAGTAGATTATTCAACAAAAATTTCAGAATCCGATTCTTCAATCTGTGATAGTGAGAGAAAGACAAAATGTCTGGTTCGTTGTGAAACAGGATGAATTCTTCCAACCATGCTAGCTACAACAATAAAACAAAGATCTGGGAAATAGAATGCATACAGACTGACAGATAATTAGTGCGGTTCAAGGCTTATCGGTCATATAGACCGGTAAAAATTTAAATCAGTTTAAGGCTCATCGGTCCAAAAGACCGACTCTGTTTTACAAAGATTAAATTTACCGACAAAATACGAGCGGGCGAAAATCTCCGATGTGTTGTACTTGAAGGTCAGGATCCGACTGAAGCACTCACAGACCCTCAACAGTCTGATATCACCCCCACCACTACTCCATCCTTCAGACCAGGTGCAACAGTGGTCTCCTAGACCAGGGGTCGGCAACCTATTGAAACGCAGGAGCCAAAAGTTTCAATTTACAAAATTTCCCAGTTTTTAAACAGCCACTAAAAATTTTCGTTTCAATATTATAGTATTTGCTTATATATATTTGATTTTTGATTTAAAATAAACGGCTTTAAATACGGAATAATATTTATTCATATAAAAACACAAATATTGATAGTTACATCAATGGGAGCATTGGCTTTGCATGCCTTTTGAAAGTTTGATTAAATCTGGCTTATAACTAGTTGTTTTAAGTTTCAAGCACGACTCTAGATTTTTATTTGTTAGTTGACTTCTAACTTTACTTTTTACTATATTCATGCAAGAGAACGCTTGTTCGCACGAATATGTCGACCCGAAGATCGTCAGCACTCCATATGCCCAGGCCCAGATTTCCGCATGGGTAAGAGGGGCACTTGCCCAGGGCCCCCAAAATTATGGAGCCACTAATTAAGTATTAAGTTGTACATATTTCTGAAAATTTGGTTTTTGGTTAATACAGTAAATGGGGGCAGTGGCAGATACAGAAAAAAATCCTCGGTGGGGGTACAGTGCACTCACTAAAGTGAAAACATAGTTACATCCGTAAACGTTTATTATATTTATTTATTCTTTTTTTTTTTTTGGGGGGGGGGGGTAATAACTTCAGACTGTGATCTATTTTGAATTTCAAGAGAAAATTTCATTAATTTATTTATTAACATTAAAAAGTAAATTAATAAATTAACACTTATTATTTTTTTTCTTTCTTCAAATTTTTGACTTCGAAATTTTTTTGAATATCCAGTCCCAATTTATGGATGACCTGGGTGAGTGTCCCACATGTTCATGTGGAAATCTGGTCCTGTGGGAGAGGGGCATGTGCCCCCCTGTGGATCTGTCCTTGGGGGGCCCCAAAGTCTGCTTTGCCCAGGGCCCCATTGGGTCAAAGTCGGGCCCTGCATATGCCAACTTCTTCACCTCACTGTAGCATTCTGGAAGACTATTTCATGTGCCGAATATGAGGGCCTCAACTCGCGGAATTTCTTTTTAGAGCTGTCCACTTGTGCATGCATTTCTGGACCTCCAACTCTTCCAACTTGCTCTTGAGTTCTGTAAACTTTCCACTCCACAAGTCTTTGGTTTTAAAATCTAGTAATTGCATTTGAAGCGATCCAGCATCAATTCCAAATGGCTCAATGTTGATCTTATTTGCATTTGTGCTGAGAGGATTTACTATGAACGCGAGAGTACTTTTGTTTGTTTTTAATTGCTCGAATCTCTCAGAGAATCCATCCTTCATGTTTTTTAAAGCTATGCTGATGCAATTCGTGTCAATAGTTGCATTGGTCTCATCGCGATAGTGCTTCAGATTTTTAAAATGAAGTAACTTACCGCTCTCCATGTCTTCAACAAAAAGAAGTAATTTTTTTTCGAAACAAACTACAGTACTTCTTCAAGCAAGGCGTAGGCTGGGTTGCCCTTTCCTTGCATTTTTAGATTTAGTTCATTTAGTTTCATTGTGGTATCTACCATGAAATTGAATTTTTGCAGCCATTTGTCTTCTTCCAATTCGGGATGGTCAATGCTTTTTTCATTGAGGAATGTTTTTATTTCACTCAAGCACAAAGCAAAACGTTGCAATACGTTACCTCTGGAAAGCCATCGCACTTTATTGTGCAGAAGTAGGTCAGAAAACTGTCTATCTATTTCTTCAAGGAAATCTTTAAACTGGCGATGGTAGAGGGCTTTTGCCAAGATGCTGTTAATAATCTTAATTACCAAGTTCATGACCTCAACTATTTCGGCCGGAAATGTTTGGACACAAAGCGCTTCTTGATAAATTATGCAGTGAAACGTTAGAATTTCGTGGTTTATTTTTTTCTGAAGAATTGATGCTACCCCTCTATGTATTCCTGTCATACTTCTGGCTCCATCAGTTGCTATAGAAACGATTTTATTTATATCTATTCCACTGTCTTCCAGGCATTTTTGCACAGCATTTGCTATATCTTCTCCACGAGCTTTCCCCGAGAGCGATAGCAATCCTAGCAGTTCTTCTTTTGGACCTTGGAACGACATATACCTGACGAAAAGGGTAACTTGTGCCGTGTCTTTTATGTCGCAAGACTCGTCTATAGCAAGTGATAAGGAAGAAGCCAGCTGAATGTCTTCCACTTGCATATGTGTTACAGTTGAATACATTTTAGCAGTTCTATCTTGTACTGATTTAGAAGATAATGGCAAATCTTTGATTTTTTCATGGTTTCTGCTTTGTTTTTAAAATCCCGAAACAGTTTTTCAGAAGCACGTATAAAACAATCTTTGACGTACCATCTGTGAATGGTTTCCTCTTTTTGCAATTTCTAATGATACTGCAAAGCTTGCCAGATTTACATTATTGGAAGATTGCGCCCAGTTACTTAGCATGGAACTTGACTGTTTTTTTTTGAGCTCTTCAACAGCTTTTTTTCGTGCGTCACCAGTTGGATATTTACCAGCAAACTGGGTATGTTTTGTATTGAAGTGTCTCTCCAAATTTGACTTCTTATTGTGTGCGAATATTTCGTGGCAAATGAGACAAGTCGGAAGGCCATCTGTGTTGCATATGAATGCAAACGACTCCGTCCAATCCTGATTGAATTCTCGGTTTTCTTCTTCAGTTCTTCTCTTTTTTTTACCAGATGCCATGCTGGCGGCGGAGCTGAAAAAATGATTTTTTAAATTTTACTTAGCTATCTAAAACGGCAAACAATTTATTAACCATTATTACTTCGTTAACACGATCCTCAGATATGTAATCCAATTCTGCTACTGATTTTATTATATTATACGCGTACATACCTTTGAGAAGATAATTCGCTTCTAAATCGTATTCTTCTTGAAACAACAAGCGAATAGGCACGCAAAAACCGCAAGCGATTAAATTAACACACATGCAAAGTAACGTCAACCACGCTATCCGAGGATGACTGACTGACAACACGTCTAGAGTCTAGAAGTGTTGTCTAGACTCTAGACGATGGCTGTTTGGGTGAGACGGAAATGAAATGCAATTGGCTGAAAGATAAACATGGTCACGGAGTCTCATCTCTAAGAACAAAATAATAGTTCAAATTTATCTCATTACGGTCATGTTAAGCGGAGCGATTTGTAATTAACGATTATGAAAACTGAAGCTATTGAGAAATCAGGTACTTAAAAATATATTTTCTTATTTTTTAAGGGTTTTGATAGTAAATTATTAATTTTTTCGTATGGAACTGGAGAGCCGCAACTTTACATCAAAAGAGCCGCATGCAGCTCGCCAGCCGCAGGTTGCCGACCCCTGTCCTAGACCGATGAGCCGACGTAAGAGTTAAAGTAAGAACCGATTGCGCATCGTGTCCTCGCATCCTGTCAAGTTACGTCAGTTCAAAGTCGGCCACTCTTGGCCAGTCTCTCACTACGCCGCCATTACGTTTCACGTCTCTGCCGGTGTTGGTTGTATGATTATACTGCTTCGTTTGTCGCCATGTCAAACAGTAATCTCGCCGATTGTGAAGTGCGCTCAGTTATTCGGTTTTTAAGTGCAAAAAAAGTTTGTCCTGCTGAAATTCACCGGCAGCTTGTTGAAGTTTGTGGTGAAGGTGTAATGAATGATGGAAATGTGCATAAATGGTGTAGGCTTTTTAATGAAAGAAGGACAAATGATCATGAGGAAGAACGATCTGGACGGCCTACTGTCATGAATGAAGACTTGACACAAAAAGTTGATGAGAAAATTAGCCGAAACAGGCGCTTCACTATTGACGAGCTTCATCAGAAATTTCGACAAGTTTTAAGATCAGTAGTTTATCACATTGTTACTGACAAACTTCACTACAAAAAATGTGTGCGAGATAGGTGCCATAAAATGTTGACAGAAGAACACAAAACAAAGCGAATGACACATTCTTTGTCCTTTTTGGAGCGCTATCACAAGGAGGGTGACAAGTTCTTAAGTCAGATTGTGACCGGTGATGAAACATGGATTGCTTACTACACTCCAGAGAATAAACATCAATCCAGTGAGTGGCATCATTCAAACTCCCCGACGGAACCACGAAAATTCAAACAAGAACCTTCAACACGGAAAATCATGGCCACGGTTTTTTGGGACCGGAGAGGAGTTAGACTTCTGTTAGACTTTTTGCCAAGAGGAACGACAATAAATGCTGAGAGGTACTGTGAAACATTATTAAAGCTTAGGCACCCTATTCAAAATCGCCGGCGTGGACTGCTCTCTAGCGGTGTTGTTCTGCTTCACTACAATACTCGGCCTCACGTTGCGGCAAGAACAAAGACGCAACTGGACAATTTTCATTGGGAATTACTGGATCATCCACCATACAACCCTGACTTAGCACCATCAGACTTTCATCTGTTTCCAAAAATTAAGGAATTTCTTGGTGTAAAACGCTTGGAAAACGATGACATGTTGAAAGAAACTGTTACTAACTGGTTTAACGGTCAGGCGGCAGAGTTCTTTGATGATGGGATCCAAAAACTGGTGACACGACTTGACAAATGTTTAAATGTTAATGGTGACTATGTTGAAAATTGAAAAAATGTTCATATTTTAGCTTGTGATACAATTTACGTTCATAACTAAAGTTTCTCTTACTCAATTACAAAACGGTTCTTACTTAAAAAATAACCCTCGTATTACCGCACAGGTCGCGCTCGCTTGGAAACGGAAGTTTAGCAACGTGAATTACTATATCTTCACTAGCTAGAGTGTTTTCGCTTTCGTTTGACTTAATACTGAATTACCGTATTTGCCAGCGTATAGGATGCAGTATTTTTCCATCGAAATACGCCTAAAATATGGGATGCGTCTTATGAGCCGGTAATCAAAATTATGAAAGAAGAGGCTCTAAGTGATTCTTCTCTAAGTGCTAGTCAGACTCTCCTGGAGGCCCTAAGTGCTTTGGAGATGAATTTTGGGGTTTTGAGAATTCTGATTAAAAGGTACCTAACTGCAATGTTCCCTAGTTATAACAATTTTTTTATGGACATAAATAAATAGAAAATTAGTACAGTAAATCATATGGAAATTCATGAAAAAAAATTTAGGTAGTCTCTTCTAACGAAACTACCGCGGGTTATTAACGTAGGATTACTTCTCGTTGCTTACCTTCTTTATATGTATATATGTATTATGTATATATGTATCTATATAGTATATGTATATATGTATCTATATATACGTATGTACATAGGCGTAGCGTGTTTCTAACTTTTATATACAGTCGAACCTCCATATATCGAAGTAGCAAAATGCCGGAAAAAAATTCGATATATAGAAATTTCGATATATAGAATTGATCTTAGTTTTGTCATAATTCTCCTAAAACATTAAAATTAAAGCTAATTTTCGTATACGAAACTCTTTCTAATTTATATGCGAATCACATTAAATGAAAGTTAATAAGTAAAAAATGAATTAATATGAAAGATTGAGTGCTATATACCTTTAAAAAATAATAATCCAGACAGTGGTTACAGTGATCACAGTTACATTCTCTAAAAAAAAAAAAACTACGAATATCTTGACGAACAGCCAGTTTTGCGGAAAGTTCATCAAAGAAATGCTCGCATTTATTTAGTCCACTAAAACTTCATCAGGGACATTTTCCGCGAATTGAAGTTCACGAAGTATTGTTACAAACGCCAAAAATTGGGAGATTTTTTATTCTAAAGTGGAATAAAATCTCCCAATATGTCATGAAAAAAAAATTCGATATATAGAGATTTTTTCGATATATAGAAACAGTTTTTCTATGTAATGAACTTGGAAATTTGCTAAGAGTTCGATATACAGAAAATTTCGATATGGGGAAGTTCGATATATGGAGGTTCGACTGTATATATATATATATATATATATATATATATATATATATATATATATATATATATATATATATTTTTTTTTTTTTTTTTTTTTGGGGGGGGGGGGCATGAATTGAATTCCGGTAGGGCCCTCCTCAGCACATTGACTGTCGGACGGTCCTTAAAATATGAAATATTATGATTTTTTAAAATTGAATAACAATAGTATTGGTGTTTGAGTAGTATTCAAAAGTTATACAATGAGAAAAATAAATATAATATAAATAAAATGAAAAAAAAAATAGCATCGATTTTTTGTTATGGATCATATTATTGTTCAAAACTATGTTCAGGCTAAAGACATAATCGGAATCTTCTGTTTCACAGTTTGAAAAAGCGCGTTAAAAACCAAATTTCTTAAAAGTTTTCTACAATTTTCCGATTTTAATTGAACTTCTATTAACGTTTTAATAAATTTCAAGTTGGGGGAGGAGCTGCTCCCCCTCCCCCGACGCTACGCTTATGCGTATCTATCTATCTATCTATCTATCTATCTATATATATATATATATATATGTCAACATTTTGAAGCATTTTGGTACTTTTCTGTTGAAGTGTTTACTGCTTGCCCAAGCGATACATCAGACTGGGTTTGGCGCGCTACCATAATTGTAACTCGCGACTCAGGATATCTGAAATTTTGCTTTCCGGAGGACCGTTACTGAGAAACGTAATTCTACGTTAAAATGTAAATTTTTTTTTTCTTAAAAATGCGTATAAGAAAGGGGGGGGGGGGAGGGTGCGTCTTTAACGCCGCAGCGTCCTATACGCCGGTAATTTAAATAAAAATTGACATGCGATTAGGCTATATCAAAAGTAACGCGATTTCTGTTGACTCTGCGCTTAACGGAGAGCAGTAATTAGATGCAGTATTTATGTTTCTTTGAATACCGTACGTAACCCACGCAATGCGAATGAACTACTTTCCGCGTAGACGAAGGATAAAAATGAGAAGCAAACGTCACTTGAGTTCTTGCAACTGTCTCTCAGTAATGACCTTAAACTGATTATATCAATAAACATAATCGTGCCCAGCTTGACCTCTTATTTTCAAAATGTAAACAGTTCACAAACTGTTTCTTTCATATTTCTGGACTTCTACTCACTATTCGTCTGTTTAGTCACATTCTATGTTCCGAAAATTTATGGCCTTTTTAAACGCCATTTCGCCCGTGTTCAAAAAACAGTATCACTTATATTTCTTATCCATTAAAAGTGAATTGAATTATTATCAGTTCGAACTTTGCCCATAGACACCGGTGTCGCAGAAATTGATACAAAGGAATGGAACTACCTGATAGGTTTAAGTGGAAAAAACTGCTTCGCTTTCAGCATTTCATCACATGCAGGCGTCTTGAAGCTGAAGAATAAGACAACAGATTTATTTTAGCATTTTAAGAAAAGAAACCCAAAATGCACTTGGTATTTAAGCTGGGCGTGCTCTTCGTTTGCTTTGCTGTATCTAGTAAGTGTGAATTTGGTTATGTTTCACTCGAGTCATTCGTAGATGATTATTAGCTATGACAATTTATGAACTTTTAACGCTTTTTGTTATATTAATATTTAGCAAAGACAAGTTCAAACTAAACAAAATGTTCATCTTATCTATATATACGTATTGAAAAACACAAACAGGCGAATTTTAAGGGAAATTTTTTTAATTCAGTTTGAAAGTGTGCGTAACTCTTATTTGAAGTAATTTGTGATATTCAAATCATTTTTTATAGTTTTTTACTATCATTCTTTCCTTTATTCTATTCAGATTAGATAATCAATTGATTTAATCCCATAATTTTATGTATCAATATTATTCCTGAAAAAGGCAAACTCTTATTTGAATTGCATGGCATTATTCAAAATCGTTTTTAGGCAGACATTTAGTTAAGTTTAATTACATGGCATTTTTTAGATGTTGTTAATTTCATTTTATGTAAAAGTTATACATACATACATACATACATACATACATACATACATACATACACACACACACACACACATATATATATATATATTTAAATGAGTTAAATTCAAAGGCAAAAACATTGTATACAAATCATGTAAAGATTAGGCGTAGGTTATAAACAGGCTTTCTCGATGAGTAATTTGTAACTTTAACATTAAATCATATGGCCGGGAAAATGCTAAATTTGTTTTATATTCGAATTTAAAAAAAAATGTTATATTCATGTACTGATAGATTGGTTTTATCCTATTAGGTCAAAATCCAATCTATTCCATATAATAATCTATTCTTATCCTATTAGGAAAAAACCTAACCTTCCTGCTCTTCTGGAAATCCTCGGTCACTCTTTAAGTGGTCCGATTTGCTGCTCTCCAAAATACCCACTATAAATGCAGTATCTCATATTACCCTTAATTATATTTCAAGTATCTGTAACTTGTAAATACTACGTTCTATATTTACGTAGAATCGTTCTATTTGAATATTTCAGTTCTATAAAATAAACAGCTGTTTATACAATGTAAACCATACTAATGATTAAAATATTTTTATTGTAATTTTTCCATCTACTTTGTTTCAGTTAATTTTTAGCCGTGTTTATCTCTATTGTTAAATTACTGGAATTTTTGTGTCCACAGTTCTATAAATAAGTATTTTTTCATAAATTTTTGACCGAATTATCTTCAAATATAAATTAGTGCATTCTTAAAAGGATTTAGAGACCCCTCCCAACAGCTCAGACTGCGCAGTCAATGAATCGTAAGTGTTATTTAAAGGGGGGAAACGGGTAGATTAACTGTTAAGGCATTAACTGAACTAGAAAAATGGTAGGTTAACTGTTAAGGCATTAACTAAACTAGAAAAATGGTAGGTTAACTGTTAAGGCATTTAACTGCAAACATTTCCCTCCGTTGGAAGCTAGATTTGTATAAGAAAAAATTGATATTCATGCAGCAATAGACACATTTTTGTTGTTTTAGAGAAAAAATAAGTCAGTTTGATCATTCAGTCTACCTGTCTATCATTCTGAGCATTTTCTTGAAGCACAAAATTTAATGTCTATGAATTTGTTAAATATCGTTTGAACGTTATTAATTTTGATGCTTAACTCACGATTTGGTTCACAGAATTCTTATCTTTATAAAATGGAAAGATGATTTTTCAAAGTAAATTTATAACCAGGGCTGTGTTTAGGGGTGGGCGAACTGGGCAACCGCCCAGGGCCGCTAAAAATTTAGGGCCGCCATTTTTATTCCTCATAGCAACACTTTTCTAAATGTTACGGGGTTTTAAGAAATCCCTCATTTTTCGTGGTTTCTATAATTCAACTTATAAAAAAAATATATGTTTCGATTTTTTGAAAAGAATCGTAGAAAGAATCTTAACTGACATAACTACCCTTTTGGTTTTTAGTATCGAAACGTAATGCATTAAAAGTAATAATTAGTAAAATCAGTAGTGGATGTTTTTTTTTTTTTTTGGGGGGGGGGGGGGGGGATCGAGGAAGTCTTACAAGATCCATTACTCAGTACGTAGAGAAATTTGATTGCCAGTAAATGTGTTTCGTCCAGGGCCGCTAAAACTCTTAACCATCGCCCAGAGCCGCTAAAATCCTAAGCACGCCCCTGTTTATAACTATAAAATGTTATTTCCAGTGTCGCTTTGGTTTACTTATTCCGCTTCTCTTTACGTTTTTGAATTGGATGATTTATTGTTTAGTCCGTAAACTTCAGCCTGGATAGTTTTTAAAGTACTTAATACTTTGTAGAATATTTAACGGGCGCTTAAATTGTTATATGTTGTGGCATACAGGGAATGGAGAGTGGCAAAAATTACAGCCTCTATATTTAAAAATGTAAAACATTTCAACGTATGAAATTCGTGTTCTCAACAGAGATCATTTAGAGTGTCGTGTTGGCGAAGGCCAAGCCTCGATCTACAACTGCAATGAGAATATGCGAGAGAAGCTCGTCAGTTACATATATTACCTTGATTAGTTTATCTATCCTACTATTTTACAAGTTACTACTAAACATTTACAAATGCTATTCACTAACCAAATCTAGTTTACTGTCTCTCTTTCTGTTGAATCTCTTTCTGCAGTCCTATTTGCCTGGATTGTCCCTGATGGCCGAATGGCTAGGGCACTGCCAATTGGTACCATAGTCTGTGGGTTCGAGTTCCACTCTTGGCATAGACGTTTGTTGCTGTTCGGAATAGGCTTTAATAAGTAGGTCCTGGTCTAGCCCTCGTGTAGCAAAAGTTGACCCTAGCGTACTAAACCACACCAAGCCAAACCTGGATTGTCCCTATTGGTTGGGCGTAATTGCCCACGTGTAGCAAAAGCTACCTAGCGCCTAAACCATACCAAAACAAACCTGGATTGTTGAGGTCCTATTGGATGGGCGCAAGAAAGAGAGAAATATGTGAAACGGTTGTTGCACAGGTAGCCTGGTAAATATTGCGAGGTATTAATCACTGTATACAGTCGAACCCCGTTATAACGAACTTCAAGGGACCAAAACTTTCTGTTCGCTTTATCCGGTGGTTCGCTATATCCGAAACGTTAAGAAAAATGCCAGAGTTCACAAAATGTAGAACTCATTAGTTGCAATGTGTATTCAATAATGATGTATTAAAAAATGGTAAAATCTATTAAAAATGATAATTAATGAATTAAATCGACTAAAATAGATTACATTAAACTGACACATTACTAATTAAAATACGTATACAGTTGAACCCCGTTATAACAAACTTCAAGGTACCAAAGGTTTTGTTCGCTTTATCCGGTGGATTGCTATATCCGAACCGTTAAGAACAATACTAGAGTTCACAAAATGTATAACTCATTAGTTGTAATGTGTATTCAATAATGATGTATTAAAAAATGATAAAATCTATTAAAAATAATAATTAATAAATTAAGTCGACTAAAATCAATTGCATTAAACTGACACGATACTAATTAAATTACATATAACTGGAAAACGACAGGACCAAAATTTTCGGTCGTTATATCCATGAGTTCGTTATATACCGGGTTCGTTATAACAGGATTCGACTGTAATAGGAAAACGAAGGGGGCCAAAATTTTCTTTCGTTATATCCGTTATATACCGGGTTCGCTATAACTTGGTTCGACTGTACTCTCTGCTTACGATTCGTATTCCTGAAGTTCGCTTTGCAGCAGCTATTCAGCGGCAAATTTTTTCAAACACTTCAACCGACAGACCTCTCAGATATCATCATTTCAGACTGTGGGAAGGTAAAGGAAATCATGAGTTTGTTTTCATGATGTTATCACTAAGATCATGAATGATGCGGAGGGTTTTGTTCTTTTAAATCACCTGATGTAGAAAAAGGATTAATATTTGGTCACATTATTGAGATATTATCTGAAATTCAATAAAAAGACCCCACTTCTACACTACAGGAGATTGATTGTCTGTTGACGAAAAGTGTATGATAACTAGGAGTACGTAAATTTCGCATGAAATATATCGAAATTTCGCAAAAAAAATTGCAATATATAAAATTTTGCATTTATTCGCAAAAAAATTTATAAATAAAAAAAATTCGCATTTATTATAAGAAATCACGATTTTACTTACTTGGTTAGGTAAGTACAAAATTCTTAGTTAAAAGCTATCATTGTAGTAGTCTCCCCATTCTCTTCCTTCAGTCTTTATCAATAAGTTATAAGCAAATTTCGAGAGTAAGATCACTCAGTGAAAGACCGTGGATGATCTTAGATAATCAATATTATAAATAAATTATTACTATTATTACCTACTTCGCTTAAAAAGCCTTTTATCACCGAATATTTGCCAAAAAGTAATAAAAAAATGATTTTCGCATTTATTCGCTCATATCGGCAAATTTCGTATTTATTCGCATCTATTTCGTAAATACGAAAATTATGTATCCCTAATAATAACCCTTTGAAGGAAAAAAAATTGAAGAGCCTACATTCAGACATAATATCTGAATCTGATAAACTTGTAAAAGTGCTGGGTAATAGGAACAGCTATGAAGATAAATCTGATACTTGTCTGGACACAGTTTATCAGAAAGAAAAAAAAAAGAAAAACTGTATAATTTTCATTTTTAGTAAGAGAGAGTTCTTTAAACAGCCTATTCGACTACAGGATAAGTGGGTGGTTTTATTGGATATATATACAGTAACCACCGCTAATAGTGATCAGTGGTTATAAGAATCAACCGTTTATAAGAATCAATATTGCGAAAACAAAAACAAATGTATTATTTCCATGTTAAAATTTTCGCTTTAAAGAATCTATCCACCGGTTTTAAGAATCAGCTTCCACTCTTCGCTTTCCTTTCATTTTTCCAAAAAAGCCCCTTAAACCCTCAAAAGGCACGGAATTCTTTTTTTTTTTTTAAAGAAAGATATACAAGATAGGATTGAATATAGTCATAAAATTCATCCCTCTCTTTGTTAGACATAACATAATAGTTTCCCCTTTAACGCTTTAGCACAACACTGTCCTATTACCCGTCCGGGTAATAGGTAATAGGACATCTTTACCCGTCGCATCTTTACCCGTCTGGGTCCGATTTCACTTTTCTCCACTGACAAACAAAAATAGGGACCTTTTTTCCCACCTCTCACATCCTGGTTGCGGCTTCCTGGACCCTGAAATACATAAATCTTCGACGAAGTGTCCACTATCACTTAGGCAAACGTGACATTAGTAGATTCAGTACGTTATCAAACCGTGAAACGTAAGCTAGAAGGTGAATCTTCGTCTGAGACTATTACTATGGAAACAGGTATATACAGCCTCCTGAAAACTTCATTACGTCAAACTACCATAGAAAACTTTTTCTTGCTCCCTTCCTGTAGTTGAAATGTTAAAACTGTTAAGCAGGTATGTTGTAACAAATATTGGATTTTTTCTTCTCTTACTATAACCATGTGTATCTACTTATAGGTCTAAAAATTAAGTTGTATTTTTAAAATTATAAAAAATAATTTTAATAAAAGATAATTAATGTAAATTAAAGGTTATTTTATGGTAAATTATCTAATATATGTATATATAGGTGTGTGTGTACCTGTCCAAAAACCTAAATTTCGGCTATAAGAATCAACCGCTTATAAGAATCAAAAACAGTAATAACAAACGTGATTCTTATAAGCGGAAATCACTGTATATATATATTACTGTATATATACTGTATATATATATATAATCACTGTATATCATTATATATATATAATTTTTTTTCGTCATTGCATTCAAGAATTTACTTTGAATATTTCGATATCTAGCAAAAAAGAAAAGTTTGATGTCATTTTGCTTGGATGTATTTTTGTCTATTAATAAAAGTAGGGAGAATAAACATACATTCACCTGTATTAGGAATTACATCATGTAACAATAGAAAAATAAATGGAACGTGTTCGTTAACTTTTTTAGGTGTATACCTTAGATTTATTTCATATTTTTTTAATCCCAAGGGGAAAAATGATAAAAAATTATTTATGAAATTATTTTACATAGTTATAATAATTTGTGGAATTATAGTTTAGAGAACAGAGATACTGATATTTCAGGTTATGATAATGAGTGAAATAAGACAAGTCTCAACGAATTTCTAACTTTTCCACTGAAACTTGAAAACTTTCCCACTGATTGTGTAAGACTACTCTTTTGTTCAGAAATGAATACCGAGCAGTTAGGGTTAAATGTATACCGACAGTTAAATGAATACCGAGCAGAGAGATATTTTTATAATGCCTTGATTAGAGATGGAATTTTTTTACTTAGATATTTTCCAGTTTTTTTTAAATTAAAGAGTTAAAAAATGACGAAACTAGTTTCGCAACATCCTGAAAATAATCTGCATTGAGCGATTAATTAGGTAAGCTAGACAGGATTCTTTAAAGTACCGCGCAAATTTTCAACAATATGACTCATGAAATAAAACTTCTGAAGTACATAACAGAGCACTGAGCCAACCTTAAGCCGATTGGACAATGTTGGACCCAATCGGGTCCCGAATGAAGAAAAATTAAAAGAAATGTTTACAATTCCCTGCAACAAATGACAGAGTTACTGGCTTAATCAAATGTATTTATATCTTTAAGATATTTCTAACAATTCCTGTAACCTTGGGGTCAGGGGGGGGGAAGCTTTTCTAGATTAAAATACTGTCTAGATTAAGAACTGTCTATAAAAAGTCTTTAAAATACTTTCTAGATTAAGAACTGTCTATAAAAAGTAAAGAAATGAGGAAATTAAAATTTGATCAAATCATAAATGATTTCTCCAATAAAGAATCTAAAAAAAATTTGTAAATATTTTTGTTCTGTGAAGAAAATATTTGTAGTCTAGCTACTTTTTTAGTTTCTGTTTTCTTATAAGGATAGAAAAAATAGCTACTACCTTCATATTTTGTATTTTAAGTTTCGCATTATATTTTTATCATTTAATGTATTTTCATATTCTGAAGGACCCCGCAATGACTAAGGCCGACCCTGACAGTCCAAATAACAAAGAATGAAAAAATTCCTACAGTGAAACCGCCAAATTGAAAATCAACCTTTGATATTGAAAAAATAAAAAAAAACTGATGAAGTCACATGTTTGGTGTAGGATCAAAAAAAGCAATCTCCACCAGACCTTTATTTCTTTTGGCACAGTTTACAGAACGATATCTTATGCATTTTTGAAGATATAAATTTAAATTTACCTTTATAAAAATTCTCACACTATTTTACTAGTAGGCCATAAAAAAATCGTATTAACTGATTGAAATACTATAAAAAAGGATCTTTAATTCCTTTCTTATTTCTTTCTTTAAATACCTTCATATTATTAATACGTACTTTGATTCGTTATTAACTGATTGAAATACCTTAAGAAAGTATCTTTACATATGCTCTCATTTCTTTCTTTAAATACCTTCTTATAATTAATACGTACTTTTAATTCGTTGTTAACTGATTGAAATACAATAAAGAAAGTATCTTTAAATACATTCTTCTTATTAATACTTACTTTGAATTCGTTATTAACTGATTAAAAAACTATAAGAAAGTATCTTTAAATATTTTCTTATTTCTTTCTTTAAATACCTTCATCTTATTAATGCTTACTTTGAACTCGTTATTAACTGATTGAAATATTATAAGAAAGTATCTTTAAAGATCTCGCCAGATTGATGACGCGAGACCACCCGGGGAGACCGGGAAGTTACAATAACTGCAGCTTGAGTTCCAGCAAATCAGAAGCCTCAAAATGACATCACCATAAGAGCCAATGAGAGACGAGTTCTATGGATGAAGCGCCAAAGTCGGAAATTAGACGAGAGGGCTAAAGACAGTTAGTGAGCGATCTGCTGAGCAGAGAGAACTACTCCGACCATCCCAGGGTCGAGATAGCTATAACGCGGACTTGTGAAGCCAGCGGTCTTAAGACGAGATTTTTCAGTTTCAGTTAGGAAGCTTGGTTTCTATTTTTTTTGGAAGGTATCTCAAGACGAGATATCTGTCCCGATCGTCCTGGGTATAGAGACTTACCTCACAGTCATCCGCTCTGCCGATAAAGTAATCGAGGGCTCTGCCGGATTCGATATTGATGTGAGAAGTGAGCTAACTCCTCTGACAGCTCATCTTAAAGGACTCAGAGACTATCTGACTCTTTTAAATTACTTGGCAGTAACATTAGTTGAGTCGATCGCTACCTCGATCAATACGTCACAGGCGGCTCCAGTCCAGAGTTTTTTGGGGGGCAACGTCGGCCCTTAGGGATATATATATATATATATATATATATATATATATATATATATATATATATATATATATATGTGTATATATTCTATATATACAGTGGTGTCGTATTGCTCGTCCAAAGTTATTTTAACGGGCGTGAAATAGTTAGTTAGTACATTAAATTATTTATAAAGGGGTAGTTGGGTGCGTTGTGTTTTTAAAATTTATTTTGTTAATAACCCGTAGTTCAGGACGTAACTAGCAATTGACGAACAAGGGAACTAAAAAATTGAGAAACAAATACAACAGAGAGATTTAAAATTAACTGAAACTTAAATTTATTTACAAATTATTATACATTGTTTGTACACATTATTTTAATCATATTTTTTATAGACACACTTATCCATATACCAAAATTAGTTTATCATTATATCGAAATTTAACATTCAAAATTTACTTGCCGAGGAAAATAGGGAGCGCACGACAAAATACCAAAACTCAAAATACTTATTCAACTCTAACTCTTATATCAACTACTCCTACTCTGACCGTAAACAACCTATTTAAAAAAAAACCAAAACAAGAGGGGACTGATCTAAACAATAAAATTTTGCCACTCACTCAGTTCCGTTGATATTTATCTAATTGTTGAATCCGCTAACTCGTCTAGCTGGGGTCCTTTGGATCCTTCTGTACATAGGAAGGGCACACACACACCTCTTGATTCTCCGTCTCTTGATGATTCTTGTGACCGCTACACCACTCGCTCCACTATTATTTTATATGCAGGGAATTCTATTTTATCATTAATATTTGTGGGGAACTCCAAGTTCGACTGAACGCAGTAATAACACCAGGAGAACCGCAGCCCTACTCCAATACGCAAAATCTCAGGATAAAAGCGGGGAACCGAAGCTCGACCCGACACGCCAGAAGTCTGAGTCTGAGACTCGAGAGAGAGATCTGAGAGAGCCCCCCCCTTTTTTTTTTAAACTCCCTAATTTATACATTTCAAACTCCTTTCTTCTTTCGTGTCTCCTCCTCCTCAAAATTTTCTCATCCATACAAGATTCAGCAAAAAAACTCATTCGCTTGCTCATTTCAAACTTTATTTTATTGGCCGCCCTTAGCTAAGCCGCACACGCCCCCACGGAAAACATGCTTGCATAAACCTCACACGACGCCCTTGGTTCTTACATGCCGCCGTTGTAAATCTGAAAACACAGTCCATTGTCGTGTAGTGTCAAATCCTGGCGACAACTCTCTTAATCTTGTCTGGCGATCTACCTCCCAAGTTGACCACCGCCGCAGGACTATTCACTACCTTACGTCACACAGGACCTCTCCGCTCTATAATTATCGTCCCGCTCAGCCGGCGTTCCCAATTTCATCAAAACAATGTAATGATAAAAGCCTTCGATCGACTTCACCTCTTAATATTTCTATGAAATTTTCATATATCCGAAGGCGCTTCATTACAAGTGGCATACCCAGGGGGTGGGCCAAGAGGCCCTGCGCCCCCCCAAAGAAATAGGTATTGCATTGTGAATATTGAATTAGAATTACAAATATTTTTATATTTAAATATTATATATATATATATATATATATATATATATATATATATATATATATATATATATATATATGTGTGTGTGTGTGTGTGTGTGTGTGTGTGTGTGTCGGATTTGGTTTTTCTTCACGCCCATTTTAACTACGTTAATCCGAAACTCTGGAGAACCATGATGCAGTCCGTGAACCGGTGGCGAAGACACTCGTCATCATAATTTAACTCTTCTAAGAAAGGCAATAAACCAAGCTGAACACAACTGATAGACGACTCTAATTTAAACACACTGAACTTCATTGAAATTCTTAAACGCTCCCAGCTCCAATCTTGAAGAATTACGTCCCATCCGTTTTTACAATCTGTGCGCCTAACGGCACACGTCTTTACCTGTTGCTATCTCTCCATGGCTCTGAAAATCTTCTTTGTTCTTAAGTTTTATTAACGCGCTACCGACGCATATTAATTATTCATGTCGTCATATCGAATGTTCTTTTCGCTGATCTAAGCATTTCCTTTCTTAGCGCCAACTTCAAGGCTAATCCGTCTACTTAAAATCCTCTCTGTGGTTCTTCGAAGATTGAATCAAGTCGAACCTTAAGTGCTATTTCATTGCAATACATTACACCGCCGATTTGAACTCCCAGACCCTAATTGTAAACCATATCTTCAATAACTACTATCCCGTTTTAAGGTCGCGCGATCGCCCCCATATTTAATAGCCTTACAACTCCCCCCCCGTCCCTCTGAAGGCATGCACACAAAGGGGAGCTAACTCTCTGCAGCAAGTCTCCAGAAGAAAAACTAAAATTAAATTCAAAACCTAACTGACAAAATGCTGAATAGGGCTGCAGTACCTAGTCAACAGAATTAAATATTAACCCTAACTACTGAAACTTACTCTAATACTAACTTGAGTCAACCCACTTAAAATAACTAAAATTAAGTTAACATTTACGATTAGAATAGGATGATCGTTCTCCTGAAGGCGTGCACACAAAGAATGGCCAGTTCCCTGCAACACGTCTCCAGAAGAGAAAAACAAATAAAATTAACCTAATTAATCATCAACTGAAAATTGCTGTGCAGGGCGGGCCCTGCCCGCACAACAAACTCAGAAGAAACCCCACCAAATTATTCCTAAATATGGCTTGATTCAACCACATTTAAATTTACTAAATTTTCCCCAAGTATTTGAACATCTAATTTAAAAAATAACTAAAATTTATTTTCTTATTTACTAAAGTCGTGCACTTAACCCCATGGAGCTGAGAAAATTACATGTTACATGATTGTCTCCATTCGAGACAGAAGTTACATTGAATTACTTAAAATATTATGACAACAATAACACAGCAGTAATTATTAAAATATCAAAATTAATTGTAAAAGAATATTATATCAACATTATTAATAGAACACTAAAAATAAATGTAATAAACACAAATATAAATTGAAATGATAAGAAAATGATAATTAAATTTTTATGTGAACACCCACACTATTATTCGTAGCTCAAGAAAAACAAAATTTGTGCCGAAGCACCTTAAGTCCATTACCTAAAATAGACGAGTCCTGACTTTTAAATGCAATAAAAGTTCAGAGTCTTTGAAACATATAAAAGTTCTTGCAGAAAATTGGGGTGTCACAAAACTTCATACAAAATAAATTTATCCTTACACTATTATTAGAAATTAAAAATCCTTCCTCAGATGTCTGTTATGGTGGTAACACTCCACAACAGCACTGGGAATTTTACTAAGAGATTTCAGAGTATCATGGGGGATACCTGATTCCTCCAAACTTCAAATTGACACAAACAAATCAATAGTGAAAAAAATAACCCTAATACATATTTCAAATTCTCCAATAATTCAAAATTTTTCGTTTTCCCCATGATGTACAAAATATTATATCTCTGAGTTTTACAGATCAAGGAAGCATGTCTTTACACTCATGCTTGTTCGAAAATTTTACAAGGAGACCTCCAAAAATAGCCAGCAAGACCAGTAGCAACCAAGAATACACAAGAAATGAATATCAAATTATTAACTAAAAATCACAATAACAATTTAAAAAAACTTTAAATAATTATACTCAAAAAACACAATATTTATCAATATGAAAAAGGCAATTAAATTATTGAGGTATGAAATTAACTTTCATTAAAACACTTCCCTATACATTTTAATACCATAAACTTTTCATTTCATTCAAAACCAATTTAAATACCCTACTCAAGTTTGAAGTAAACATGGTTGAACTCATGCCTAGTTCTGCTTCTAAACACAAATTGATAAAATATGCTAACATACTCACATTTTAATCACAACTCACAATTCTATCAAATTCAAAATTAAAACCTCATACCTTACATTTCAACTAATGCAAACTAAATTCCCTACCTCACAAAATATCATATATCAAATACATTTATATCAAGACAATAAAAAAAATACACTTATAAAATTATATCTGAAAATATCAATTGTTATACAGGCTTGAGTACCCATTTTCAATGTACAGAAGATCAAACACACATTATTAAATCAATAAACTTTAAAAAATATATTTACAAAATAACGAGACTGCCAACAGCAACAAAATCAAAAGCACATTTTAACCCGACCATGTTCTAAAATTTTCCATAATATAATGAAATTACAATTTTCAAAACTTTACCAATATTATTATTACTATTCTGCTACCTAGCTTTCCCCCCTCCCGAAAGCAAAACAGGATTGACTGGAGTGATCAATCCCCAGAAAACAATTTTCAACATGTACTTAAATCCTTTACAATATTAAAATTTTTATTTTTTATTACAAATAGTTTCAAATTATCAGAACTTTTTTTACTGAATTTAAACTTGTCACCACAATTTTCAAAATTTGCACAGAATATTCACATTTTTCATATAATAGTTACTTATATCAATTTTAATTAGAACCATTTCAATTTTAAAATTTAAATACCTTAACGTCAAGAATTATTTACATCTGCAACTTGTACAATTGCAAATTTAACCATTTAATTTAATTATCATCTTTATGATTTTAACATCTTTATTAACTTAACTTTTCCTTCAATATTTTCTTTTAAACATTATCACCATCTACATATTATCAATTTGAATGAAATTTCTTACCTTTACATTTTTCCCATATTACAAAAAAAAAAAAAGCTTTTCAAACGCAAACCATTTTATCCGATTTTTACTGAACACTCGCCAGGCAGTTCCGGAGAGCCACGAAAATCTTTCTTTGCACACATCTCGAAATTCTTGAAAGTTCCTTGATGATTTTATTTAATACAGAAAACTTTCGTTGAACAGCTCGCACAAACACCAATATTTAAAAAAAAATTATCCCGATGAATTTTTGATGATTTTTTCCTTTCCGAATCACAGATTTCACTTTCGTTAATTTTGAAGACCCGTAATCATTTTTAATCTAGATGATATCATTCACAGAATTTTGAAGCACAATTTAGAACACTCTTGTGAACATTTTTTACGATGAGCAGCCGAAGATTTTGTTTTAATGATGAATTTTCTTGGAGAAACCCGTGCGACAAATTGCGAATCCTGGGCGACTGATGACACATTTCGTTGTCATGAATTATTACTTAATGAAATGCAATCGTGCACCGAAATAAAGATGAAAGACATAGCTCAGTTGACTTGCTTTTATTCCATCTTCAAATATCCAGAGCTCTGACAAATTTCAGCAAACCACCCCATTCTAAGCTATCGTGAAGACATACGTGTTACCTCTCTCAAACCTAAGTGCCGACTAACTAAATTTTCTTTGTTAATCTCCCGCCCAATCTTTTTGCTGACTCTTAAATCGAATGTTCTCCAAGCTTCTTCCTTATGTAACGGTAACCCCTCATCCGAATAATCTCCTTACGTAACTTGCTTCGACCTGAAAAATATCTCTCTTCTGAAAAAGATAACCGTCAGGTGGCGACCCCTATTGATAATTTTTGCTATCAAAACCCTTCTTCATTTTTACGCCGAACTTTCGTGAATTAATAATTTTTGATTGCCAATTCCCATTTTTCCCAAGCAAAAGCCCCCTATAGTCTTACGTTATATCCTTACTTACACACACACACACATATATATATATACATATGTTAGAAAAAATATATGCACCCAGAAGAAATCGAGCTACTATCACGAAACTTGGCAGGAATGTAGTCTGGTAAGAGATATGCAAATGATTAAAATTTCGACATCAATGAGACAAGGGTAAGCGAGCTATGCGCATATGAGATGCGCAGCTGGGAGAGTTTAAAAGCATAATTGCTCGTGCCATAACGTTATTGAAACAAATCTGTCGACTTGGATGAACGGTATTGTGACTAGAGATGCCTCTGAGACGTAACTGGCAACAGCACGAACAATTGTCGGACTTTCAGTAGGGGCGTATAGTAGGCCTCAGAGAAGCAGGTCGAACAGGCGTATCGGCCACCACCTCGGTTGGAACGATATGGTAGTTGATTGGTGTTGGCAACAATGGATCACGGAAGGGATAGTCTATCGTCGCGGAGGGTGAGGGCGTTCCAGGAACACAAATGCGCGCGAGGATCGCGCAATCATAAGAGCGGCCACGTCCACACCAACAACGTAGCTAAATTCGTTTCGACGCCTTTTACCACCTTCCAGACATCCGGTAGTATGAAGGGAAACCATTCGGAGACGACTGGCCGACGCAGGTATAAGGAGCCGACGCCCATTAAGACGCCTACCACTGACCCCACATCATAGGCAGTGTCGATTGGATTTTTGCCGACCTCGGAAAAGCTGGAGTGTGACCGACTGGAGGTGTGTGATCTTCAGTGATGAATCCCGATTCTGTCTCAATGTTAATGACCAGCGCATACTCGTGTGGAGGCGCCAAGACACTTGTTGTCGAGAGGCATACGGCAATTACATAAGGTGTGAGTGTGGGGAGCGATTTGTTGGGACACACGATCACCTTTAGTCGTCCTTCAACGCACTTTGACGGCACGCAGTTACGTGGACGAGATTTTAACGCCAGTTGTACTGCCTATGCTATCAAGTCGCCCAAGTGCTATTTATCAGTAAGACAACGCTCGTCCACATACTGCGCGACTCTCCCAACAATGTCTTCAAGGATATGACGTACTCCCAAGGCCTGCCAGGTCACCAGACCTCTCGTTAATAGAGCACGTCTGGGACGTGCTTGGAAGGCAACTGCAGCCGTCCCGGAATACTGGTGAATTAACTGCCCAGTTGCAAAGATTATGACAAGATCTTCAGCAGGAGGTCATAGGTGACCTCATTGATTCGATGCCACGCCGTGTTTCGGCTTTTATAGCTGCCAGAGGTGGATTTACTACTTACTGATTTGTAACCTTTTTTCATGTCATATCTTCTTAATTAAACGGTCTGTTCTTCTGAATTTGTAATCATTTGCTTATCTCCTCATGCATTACATACATGTTAAGTTTCGTGATAGCAGCTCGTTTCCTTCTGGGTGATATATTTATTTGTGACAGAGTGTATATATATATAAGAAATAAACATCGTCTTATTTAGTACTAGGTCTATGATTATATAATTTTAGGCTAAGAAAAAAAAATACGTCGGGCTTATTTTTTGAGCCAAAGTAAGAAAGTATCTGTAAATACTTTCTCTTTTCTTTCTTTAAATATCTTATTCTTATTAATGCTTACTTTGAATTCGTTATTAACTGATTGAAATACTATAAGAAAGTATCTTTAAATGCTTTCCCATTTCTTTCTTTAAATACCTTCTTCTTATTAGTCAATTGAATTCATTATTAACTGATTGATATACTATAAGAAAGTATATTTTAATTCTTTCTAATAGTATTTCAATCAATTAATAAAGAATTTTTTAGAAAATGCCCTACTAATAAAATACGGTGTAAGAACTTTCTTAAAGGTAAATTCAAATTTATATCTCCGAAAATGTCTAAATTCAAAAATGTTCAAACATTCTAAAGGTAAATTAAAATTTTTTGTCAGTTTAAAAAAATTAAATTGAGAATACTAGTTCTGATCCTACACCATTCATATTTTTATATTGAGCAAAGAATTGTTTTATTCTGGTTTATTCTCGGACTTTACATCAAAAGCTTACTTGGACTCTTTTCACATAGTAGGGATGCGACATCGATGTCGATGTTTTCAAAACATCGATGTTTTGATAAAAACATCGATGTTCTAAACATCGATTTATTGAAGCCGATGTTTTTTAACATCGATGTTTGGAGCTCGATGTTTTACGTTGTCTCGATGTTTTTTTAATGAAAAAGAACCATAATAAAAAAATTTACCAAGTAGCATAAGTTTCACTCAGTAAATGTAAGTCTGTATTCTGAGAAGGACGAATGCATAGGGGGAGCGATACTCTAGCAACGAGACAAATGGCAACCAACAAAGTAAAAAACTTCTTTTTTTAAAAACTGTAAATAACAAATATAGGGCATATAATAATTATATGCACCGATAATTGTTATTTACAGTAAATAAAGAATAAGCTTGTTCAGTTTTCCTCCATACTCTGGTTTTGCATCAGTACTTCAAATTGGTGTAAATATATGTAATTTTCTTTTGTATTATTTAATTTGAAAATAAAAGATTTGTTAATAAATTGTTCTTATTAATTTTTTGATATTAAACTCTGTTGAACCAAACTCAAAAATTCTTTTAAATAATTTTGTCTTATACTCTATTGATATGAAAATTTGTCTTGTGTTACAGTCATGAACTTCAGATTTTTTTAAACTAAATTATTTAAGCCTCCTGGAAGTAAATTATTCTCCAACTTGTAAATAAATATGACAATAATTTTTCACATTCAACCAATTTAAATTAGAAATTTAAATTAGAAAACATCACGGATATTTCTTTATGGATTTGGTCCTATCAATTGTTTTAATTGAAATAATTTCTTCCTCAATTTTCTGGTAAAAGTAATAAAATGTATGATGGAAATTATGTTATATGCGCTGACTCTAGCAACCAAGTTTTTGTCATTTGTCAGCCCAATCAGAGAGTAAAATTAAATCCCCCCCCCTCCCACGACTAACTGAAGTAACATTAATGTTAGAGGTTACTAAACCAGTTTTAAAAAAAATAGTTGGTCTAAAACATCGATGTTTAAAAACATCGATGGTTTTTGGGCGATGTTTCATTAGCATCGATGTTTTAATATTGAATATCGATATTTGAAAACATCGATGTTTTGCTGTCGATGTCGCATCCCTATCACATAGACGTCAAGGGATTGTCCTTGTTGACTATTCGCACGAGTCTGGCCTTAGGATGAAAATTTTGTTATTGTTCTGCACTTGTTTTTCTAGTGTTGTCTTTTTTGTTCAGAATGCACAGCTTTTAGGTCATTGCTCTGACGAACCGGATGCCTCTTGTGTTGATTTCCGTAAAGCATCTGTCATTTTTTTCAGGAAAATGTGTATATTTGCTAAGAAGAAATTTATTGAAGCAAATAGGATTCGTATAAAATCCCAATCCTCTTTGTTACGTAAGAATCACTTCAAATACACTTAAAAGATAAAATTTAGAAGAAATTTATCTTACTCGACTCAGCAATGCTTAATCAGAGTCAAACTCAAGAGGTGCGTGCGAAGTATAAGATTTCGTATTGTAATCTTTCTTAAAACGGAGTATGGTGGGATTCAAATAAATTAACAACATGTTCTATGTCCTAATCAGCGATGGGCTTCAGCCGGTTCACACCGGTTCTGTAGAACCGATACCTACATTATGTATCGGTTCTATAGAACCGGTGCGAACCGGCTATATATATATATATATATATATATATATATATATATATATAAAGAGAGAGAGAGAGAGAATTTGTTTGTTTTTCAAACTTTTTGTTTTTTATTACATTGTACCTTCAATTTGGATAGTACTTTTTTGAGGCACTTCTACTTTATAAAATTTGTATCATTCACTGTTTAAAAATTTTTACTAATAATTTTAAATCATAATAGAATTATTTTAAGTTACATTATTTTCAATAAAATAAATACTAATTACAATTGCACTAAATAATATATGATTTAATTATATGTATATATACATTTAATGACAAAATTAATAATTATAATAATAACATAAAATTACATAAAAAATAATGTACTTAGTGTGATATTAAAATCTAATAAACACTCACACATATTTAACATTAGATGAAACGCTAAGAGCATAGTTCCATTCGTTTCTCAACTGTTTTTATCAGTTTTTTTTTGCGGAGGAGGGGTTATTTTTTAATAGCTATTAAAGCAGGGAGGTATAATTCGTATCACTAAGAAATAGAAAACTACAACAATAGGATTGACATCGTAGTTGAAGAAATAGACTCAACATAGATGTAATTTAGAGACAAAATGAAATAGACTCAACATAGATCAAGTTTATACTCAAATAGCTGGTAACGGAAAAATAAGTAAATTGTCTTATTCACTGTATGGAGGTTTACTGTTTTCGTCTCTCTAGCTAAACAATATTATTTTGAGGTGTAGACAATTGTGGAAGAGGAGGCGCTGCAATTTTCATAACTGTATTTCTCTTCCTCTTTCTCTCTCTCTGTCTATATATATATATATATATATATATATATATATATATATATATATATATATATATATATATATATATAATATATATATAATATATATATATATATATATATATATATATATATATATATATATATATATATATATATATATATATATATATATATATATATATATATATATATATATATGTGTGTGTGTGTGTGTTATGCCAAAAAACATTTTGTTTCCCTATCTAATTTTTATGTACCACTTGCAATCTATAGATTCTTCGTATTAAAACATTTCCGTTTAAATTTATGTATCTGTCCTTAAAGAGTTCTTCCTTACGAATTACGTGTGATTAGAAATTTCAAGGGCGTGCAATTTGTTGCTTTCGAGGCAAGTTCACTCTTCTGGAATTTAGGGGATAGATGGCATTTGAATACTTAGAGCGCGCGTGGTTTTCAGCGGAAGCGTTGGAAATTTTGAGGAGTTCCGACGTTGTCGGTCAGGGCCAGCGTTTCTCAACATTTTTCTAACCTTTTACTCCCTGACAAAATTTTTTCATGGATTGAGTCGACTGATGTCATAGAGATTATACAAATCAGAATGTGTTTAAATCATTTTATTAAAAATGATTTTAGAAAATAATATCTGAAAAAAGTCATAAGAAATTTTTTTTTTAAAGGCAACCAATAAAATATGCAAAAGTATTTACCAGAGGGATCGTAGAATCAACTAAAAAAACTCTGCGCAGATGTTCAAAATTTATGTTTCTCCAGTTATTGAACGCATTTCTCGGCTGGAGATTTGTTATAATCCCAGAAAAAGGATTCGGAATATTTTTTAATAATTTTTCATACACTGAAGAGCCAAAGAAAAAAAAACTGGTACACCTGCCTAACGTCGTGTAGGGCCCCACGAGCACGCAGAAGTGCCGCAACACGACGTGGCAAGGACCCGACTAATGTCTGTAGGTATCCAGGAGACAATTCCCACCATGAGTCCTGCAGGGAAGTCCACAAATTCATAGCAGTGCGAGGGGGTGGAGATCTCTTCTGAATAGTATGTTGCAAGGCATCCCACATATGCTCAATAATGTTAATGTCTGGGGATTTAGGTGGACATTGGAAGTGTTTAAAGTCAGAAGAGTGATCATGGAGTCACTCGATAGCAACTCTCGACGTGTGGGGTGTCGCATTGTCCTATTGGAATTGTCCAAGTCCGTCGGAATGCACAATGGACATGAATGGGTGTAAACGATCAGACAGGTTCCTTATGTACCCTTCACCTGTCAGAGTCGTCACTAGACGTATCAGGGGTCCCATATCACGCCAACTGCCCACGCCTCATACCCTCACAGAGGCTCAACCAGCTTGAACAGTCCCTTGTTGACATGTATGGTCCATGGATTCATGAGGTTGCCTCCATACCCTTACACGTCCAGCCTCCCGATACAATTGTAAACGATACTCGTCAGACCAGGCAACGTGTTTCCAGTCATCAACAGTCAATGGAGGTGTTGGTGAGCCCAGGCGAGGCTTAAAGCTTTGTGCAGTGCAATTAACACTGGTACACGAGTGGGCCTGCGGATTCGAAAGCCCGTATCAATGACGGTCCGTTGAGCAGTTCGCACGCTGACACTTTTTGATGCTCAAGCATTCAAATCTGCAGCAACTTGAGGAAGTGATGCACGTCTGTCTCGTTTAAGGATTCTCGTCAGTCGGTGACGGTCCTGTTCTTTCAAGGTCGTTTATTGGCCGCACCGCTGTCGGCGATTTGATGTTTTACCGGTTACCTGATATTTACGGTACACTCGTGAAATGGTTGTGCGTGAAAAATTCAAATTGCGTCTCGACCTGAGATGCTATGTCCCATCTCTCGTGCGCCGACTATAACGCCACATTCAAATTCACATAAATTGGGATAACCTGCCCTTGTAGCAGCAGGAACCGATCTAACAGCTTCGCCAGACACCTGTTGTCTTATATAGGCACTGCCGACCACAACGCGTTACGCTGATTGGTTGCATATCTCCGTAATTTGAATGCGCATGCCTGTACCAGGTTTCTTTCTCTCTTTCTCGCTCTCTCTCTCTCTCTCTCATATATATATATATATATATATTTATATACACTGAGCGGCCACTTTATATGACCACCTGACAGTTTTATGCAAATGAGCTATTGCGTCCTATTGTTGCCGCTAGAGGGCGAGATAGCTATAAAAATGGAATGCAGGACAACTGAGCCATCAACGGCACTGTGTTGCTTGCGAAGATATGGAAAAAACGTGATTTAACTGTGTTTGAACGCGGGATGATTGTAGGCGCTCGAAGCGTCGGAACCAGTATCAGCAAAACGGCTGCACTTGTGAAGTATTCGAGAGCAGCAGTTATTAATGTTTACAGAGAGTGGACTACCAAGCAGAAAGTCGGGTGTTAACGCTAGGCTTGTGGTCGTCACAGGCTACTGAATGCTCGATATGAAAGGAGACTTGCCAGAATTGTCCAGTCCAACAGAAGAGCAACAGTACGTCAAATAGCAGGGAATCTTAATCAAGGAGCAACTGCGAACGTCTCTGAACGAACTGTTCGCCGCACATTACACCGTATAGGCTATGGAAGCCGACGACCTGTTCGAAAGCCTCTACTGACTGCCTTGAATAAGAGCAGAAGTCTCCAATTCACAGAGGAGCACAAGTATTGGAAGTAGATGACTGGGAAAGGGTCATGTGGTTCAATGAATCGCATTTTCAATTACACCATGCAGATGGCAGGGCGAGAGTATGGAGAAAACAGCACGAAAGCATGGACCCCCAACTGCATTGCCCCAACACTTCAAGCTGGTGGAGGTAATATTATGGTTTGGGTGATGTTTTCTTGGGTCCTTTGATTCCTGTGAAACAAAGTCTGAATGCCCAAGGGTATTTAAGTGTTATCGCAGATCAAGTATATCCTGTTATGTTAATGGTGTACCCTGTCGGGAATGAATACTTCCAGCAGGACAATGCTCCTTTTCATAAAGCTGGCATTGTCCTGAGATGGTTCGAAGAGCATGACGGAGAATTTACCTTGCTTCGTTGGCCTGCACAATCACCAGATCTCAATCCAATTGAGAATTTGTGGGATGAGATCGGATGGGGCATCAGGCAGCTTGATCCAGTACCATCAGATCTTAAGGAATTGGAAAGTGCAGTTCATCGGATATGATGGTCTCAAATTCCTCATACCATCTGCCAACATCTCATAGAATCCATGACAAGAAGAATTCAGGGACTATGAAGGGCAAAAGGTGGTCCAATATTGTATTGAGGAGGTGGTCATAATAATTTGGCCACTCAGTGTATATGTTATGTTAAAAATATTGGTACTTCAAACACATCGTACAGTTGTAGTAGTAGGGCCGAAATGTTCAAACTTAATTAAATACACTCAGTCTCGTATATAAAAGACATATGTATTAAACCATTACGAAGAGAGGAACGACGGAGGTTTCCGTTCCTCACATGTCTCCTTAAAAAGAGTCAATCTAAAAACATAATTATATGTCACTTTATACCCCAAATTCACGAAAATTGACCCTCTCTATGGTCAGGATTGTCATTAGTCAGCAAATTTCGAAGTTACGCGATGCCTTTATATGGTATTGTACTGAAGTTGAAAACTACAATGTAGATATTTTGCGACAGGTCCTTTTTAGCTCAGCGCTCGCTTGAGGGTAGTTATAAAAATTACGGAAAGTTTAAAAGGGGTAAATTAAAAAGGGGTAATATATAAGTCAAAGTAAGTTAGGGAATTAGTTTACTTTTTTGTCATAACATTTATATATGCATATATATATAAGTATAGACGTAAATATAAGTGTAAATAACACCTACTGCATACTTGAAAATTCGTCGTTAAGTGGCAGTAATATTGGTCCCTAACTGGACAAAAACGAAAAAAAAAGAAGATAGTTCAGGTCGTTTAAGACATTTGAATATGTTTTATTATACATTTTGTGGTTTTCCTTTTTCTATTTGCCTTCCAGGGAGGTTGATTTTGATCTTGTGAAAGATGACAGCGAACACAAATAGCAAATATTTTTGTTAGAGCTTCATCAGAACTCCATGCAAGAAAAGTACACGTATTTGTTTAATTTATCCCTTTTTTTTCAGGAGCCGCAGAAGAAGAATTGAAATGCAATTTGAGATACTGTGGAGCAGAGCTGCTAAATTTCGAAAAGTTCACTTTCACTCATTTATTTAGGTGAGAAAACGTTTTGCAGTTTTGTGATTTCCAACGTTTATTCTGATATCTTGTAAACTCTCCTCAACAATTCAACTTCCTTTATCTTTTGCCATGTTTTCTCTTATGCTTTTTCTTATATTCTCATAGCATTTAAGGGAAATGTCAAACAATCAAACAATAACATGCTAGTAGGCCAACTTGTGGACTCCCGCAATTGACTTTCATAATTGACTAAAAGTATATATATATATATATATATATATATATATATATATATATATATATATATATATATATATATATATATATATATATATGTGTGTGTGTGTGTGTGTGTATAAACACACACATATATACACACATACACACAGAGCTTTTACATAGTGTTTTTTGGTCAGTTTCAAAGATTAGGAATGGATCAACAAAACATCATACTAGCATTTATGCAGCGTTGGATTTCCGAATAATTAACTATAAAAATTGAATGTTATGGCTCAGATAATATTTAATAAGCAGTTAACGCCCAGTTCAGTCTTTTATAAACAAATAACTAAAAGAAAGAAAAATTTATAGCTGAGTTATATAATAAATATAAAATCATTTACTACTGTTCCATATATAGCCTTAAAAGCAGTTCAAAAGTCTCATATCTACGACAAAGTGAACAAGTGAAATAGAACAATCTCATATCGAGATAAGGGAAGAACTTGGGTTGATAAGACCCGAATCACGTGTTATAGTAAAGTCAATACATATCAATAAATAAATAACCAACTTGCTAGATGTTACGAATATTTTGATAAGTCATGTCTAAAAAAATTAAAATAAGCTCGAATAAGCTTTAAAAACGCATCAGGGATAACCTTTTATGATGCCATTTATAACCTTATTGATGCCTTTTATGAAGTCATTTATAACTCTTAATGATCTGGACGTAATTTTTTGTTTTCCGCGAATATAAAATTAAATGAAGAACAAGCTTTTAGACTTCATTTCCCTCCCTTTCGCTTATTTTTCAATTACCTTTCACTTAAAAGATCCTGGGATATACTCATAAATTAATGTTGTCCCTTTTCTTCTACAACTTAAAAAAAATGTTATTTTCAAAAATTCAATTTTATGTTTTAAGGGAATAGTTTGAAAAGTTATTTTAAAAAATTCAATTTTATATTTTATGTTTCAAAATTCAATTTTATGTTTTATGTTAAAAGCTTAAAGGGAAAAACGGGGAATATTTAAAAGTGTTTATACAGAGATTTAAAGATATTTATTACCCGTATCTTTTTATCAGTAAATCTGTGGCTTTATGACAAATTTTGATATGTCATTTTTTCTTGTTTTCGGCAAATTAAAAAAGTAACTTTTGTTGTGAAATATAAAATCGCTCAATTAGGTTTTTCAATCCAAATATTCTTTAGTTAATACTCATATTCAACCTCAAGCATATGGCCGGTTCAATGAAAATGTTCAATTAGGGAAAAAAATTTTGAGGGAGGGTTGACAAAAAACTCTTTTATACATAACATCATTTGTCAATACGAATAACCTAGTATTATTTCATAATTCCACATATCAGCTCTTGCCACATTAAAGAACCATTTTTAAGTGTAACATAACTTTAAACATAAAATTGAATTTTTCGGACATATCAACATCTTCCATAACGCCACAGAAATATACACAGTGAAATTTCTCTACGGCGGACAGTCATGGTTCCGAAAAAAGTGGCAGTTTTGAGGGGTGGCAGTCGAAAAGAGGTTTCTTTCCATAACATTTGCTGTATGGAGTCTTTAATCGATTTTGATCAAAATATGGCCCTTCAGAGGAGTAGTCCTCCAATAAGGGTGGCCGGCTAGAGAAGTTTCCCTATATATATATATATATATATATGGGTTAATGTTGTGGAATGCTTATGAGAGAACAAAGCCCAAAACTGTTAAACAAAGTTCATATTTTCCTATTATCTATTTGCGGATGATGCAGGAGTTTCAGTAAAAATATTTTTTTAATGTATAACAAATAAAAATTCCTCTTATTGTTATAGATACCCATAAGAACAATTAATTTTTTTTTAAATTTTCAATTATTTTTAAATTTATTAGATTTTGATTCATTATCCCGGCATTCTTTATTTAATAATTTTTTTTCCATCACGCTTATTTTTCTATGTATTTTCTTATTTTAGGAAGATGGAGCTTGCCTCGTTCTGCGTCAAAAACTGCACTCCAGCTGTGGTGCATGAGTTTTTTCAAAGTATTATCTTTGGCATCACTAAACGGATTCCGGGGTATTGTTCAGGGGAACAGTGCATCGACCACAATCGTAAGAAACTGAACACTATTTTTTTTCCCTCTCAAAATCAAATTTCTCCATGTTGTACAGAACAGTAGCTCAAATATTTACTGTTTTATAGCTGTTACGGATTTGTCTTTTGAACTTCTGGGGCAGTAAATTAGTCATATTGCTCTAGAGTTTTGGGATAATTATGAGCCATGAGTTTTCACCAGTTAAGCAGCTTATCTGTAGATTCCAAACCAAGCAATTTAACAACTCTGATTTGGGAAATAATCTACGTAAAAGAATACCGATAAAGGTGCAAGATAATAAAAATTCAACCGCTATTTTGCAAGTTGGTCAGCATTCAGAGGCCAATAAATTGGCTTTATGTTGGAACCATAATTTTACTTCTGGTAGCTCAGATATAATTTCAGATATAATTTTCAGTCCATAAACTAACATTTATGGCTTGAACAGAAGTTTGTAGTACTTTGTCGTACTTGTCTACTAAGTATATTGTTGTAACATTATTAAGCCTTTGAATTAATAATATCTTGGAACAATTATTTTGTTTCTGGTAGTCCATTATGTTATGATTTACTGATCATCAACTTATATTTATGGTTAGAACACAATTATGTAATATTTTTGTATTCCAAAGCGTCAGTGGTATAACTGTTGACAATTGTAACTCCAGAAGACCCTGCTAGTGAATGACAACCATTTTTCAATGAAAAACTGCTACTTAGTTGTAGACAAGAATTTCCGTTTAAGACAACCTAGTAACATTACTTGGCGGATGAGCAATAGCAAACTAGGTTAGGCCAAAATTTCTATTTCTTTCTACTAGACTGATAAGATATTGACACTTTCTATGGTAATGATTCCTGACAGTATTCCAGAGGCTTAACTGTATAACATCATACAATTATTAGGTTCTCACTGGTCTTTGTGTCTTCTATTAAGGTTTCGTGGCGCTGGCGAAATGCGTGGAAGAAGAAGCATGGCCTCTTCTACAGTGCAGTAAGAGACTAATAGACCTTGCCCACATAGGATTGGTGGTAAATCCCGAGGAAGAGAAGAGGAATACCACATGCGAGTACGTAGTAATAAAGCGATAATGAAATTATCTATGCAAAGACATACCAAGAATTTTCGTTGCTAAGGTTACCGCAATACGTTATAAATGAAAAATATGTTATAAATGGACTAATTTTGTGTTATGATTCGTTTCGATTTAGAATTCGATTGTCTTTATGCATATTAAGTGCAGAAACAAATACATGATATACAGTGAAACCCCGATTTAGCGTAACCCGTATTTAACGATTTCCCGTATATAACGTCATTTTTCATTAGTCCCAATTTATTTCCTATACTTGTAATGTTAAAAAATCCCAGATTTAACGATATCATTTTAAAATATTTCCTGCATTTAACGTTTTTTCAGAGAGAAAAACTCAAGGAAATTTTCCTAAAATACTCAAAAATTGTGATGAACAAAAAAAGAAATATATCTTATCAAAACGTGAAATACTCGGAATCTCCCCTCTCTTTATCCTTTCTTACCAAAGTTCAACTAAGTTCACTTTGGTAACTTAGTGTAATTTGGAGTTTTGAAATAGCTTCTAAACTGGGAATTTGAGGATTCACAGCTTCAAATGGTTGGATCCGCCTTAGAAAAAGGCACAATTTATCCTACAAGTCTATTTGTGGAGAGTCTGCTGGGGTCAATTTTTCGCAAATTGGACAGACAAATGCACTTACAGAAACGAAAGATTATTTTGTCTGTTGATCAATGTAAAACCCATGTTGTACATTTAAAATTACAAAATGGGCGAATGAAATGTTCCCCTGCAAAGTTCAAGCAAAGTACAAGCAAAGTTCAACATTGTGATTTGGGGATCATACGATCGTTCAAAGTAAACTATAGATACCAAGATTTGAAAAAAAATCTCTTCTTAGTATAAGATTTGGAGGCAGGAAAAATCTATAAACGGTCTAGAATATCTTCATATGATTTCTTCAGCTCGAGAAAATGTATCTCAAGTCCTTTTGCAAAAGCTAGTTTTCCGAAGGACAGAGGTGATGAATTTGAGCACGAGGACAGAGAAAATGAAGACTAATGAAATGGGTGATTCCTCTTCTTGCTCATATATATATCTCGAGAATTATCTACATTACGATTCAAATACCGTGACATCAGAGATTCCGATTCCAAGTGATTTAATAGACTCAGAATTGGATAGTTCGGATAATGATAAAGATGAGGAACATGCAATTTCTTTTACGACAGAAGCCATTCAAGCTTTAAAAACAGTGGAATCGTTCCTTTCAAATTGTGAAGGCTAAGAAAAATGCTTACAAAACTCCTGTTGAGAATTCGATTTGTTCTATAAACAGGATACAAAGTAAAATAAACGATTTATTTAAAGCATAATTTAGAAAACTGATGTCTAAACCATTATAAATTAAGAAATAAAAGGTATGTTCCCTAAATTAGTCTTTATTTTATGCTCAGTGTTTTGTTTCTGTCTTACCCCGATTTAACATTTTCCCGGATATAACGTCATTTTTTATGGTACCTTGAATAACGTTAAATCTGGGTTTCACTGTATGTCTACAAGGTTTGTTGAAAATAATGGAAACACCTTGCAGAAGCAGGTATTACGCTCCTAATATGGTGTTGGAGCACATTTGGTGTTTAAAAATACTTGAATCCTTCTTGGAATGGACGCAAACAAGTCCTGGAGGGTGGCAAGTAGTATGTTACACATTCTTCAGGGAGATATTGCTCCAATTTCTCGAGAAAGGATAACGGGATCTCATTCTGTTTTCCAATAGACCACAATGGCTTGATGATGTTTAAATCTGGTGATTGCTCAAGGTAGGAAAGGAGCCCATCTTCATCATCATGTTCTTAAAACCATAATTTAACAGTTCCAGCTCTGTGAATAGGGCGCTAACATCTTGAAAGGTGTAATCTTCTACAATGTAGAATATTTCCTGTAGAATTTACAGGAAACAATGTCTGCGTCACTGAATGAGCATTGTCGCCCAAAATGGTTAAATAGTCATAGCTAGTTATCCTTCCTCTTAAGGTGATAATGAGACGCTGAAAACCAAAATATGACCATCCAAAGCATGAAGGAACCTTAACTAAACTTTAATGTTGGATGGAGAGAGTTTGTGTTGTAAGATTCTGCCGTGTTCTCTACGCCTAAACACGTCCTGAGATGGGGAATAACGTGATGGTTTTCAAACACAGCTTTGAAAACAATGTATTTCTATTGACCGACATTCTATATCTTATGTTCCTGACACCATTGTAGTCTACGTATAGCATTCCTCTGTGACACAAGGAGTTTTGGGAAAGCAGCTCTGGTGTAAATATTTTGAATATTCAGTTCCCTACTCACAGTATGAGTCGAGACTGAGTTCTGTACATGCATGTTAAGGTCAGCAGTCGCCTTCGTCCCAGTGGTCTTTCTATTTGAGGTAAAAATAGGCTTTACTGTCTGCTGTCTCTGCCCGAGTTTCATTTTCCTATCACCATTGTGTCTCGCAAGCAGTGTTTTACCACGAACTTTGTACCCCGTTCGTGACATCGAACCTGGTTCGTGACAGCGTTGTTCTTCGTGACAGCGAACTTTGTACGCTGTCATGAAGTTAGACACAATACCTCTCGATACACCCACAACTTTGCAACTGAGGTTGCCAAAACATCAAATAGGCTTTCACTTACAATTTGCACTTTTTGAAACTCAAGTTGCTCATTTTGTCTTCACCTTGAGCTAATTTTCGCAAAGCATAACTTAAAATGCAATCAAACACTGCCTTGAGAAAATAAGCTAAACGATTTCACAAAAAAGTGGTGGCTATTTGTGCAATAAGCTTTTTAATCAGCTGGAACGAAATTCACTTTTTTAAGGTGTAGTGTTTCTATTATTTTATACAACTCCCGTATATACTTTTACAGTAGATTTTAACTATCAGTCTTCGTGCATCTTATTCATTAAGGGAAATATTTTAAAGGATTTTTTACCTTTATAAATTTCAACTTTTATGAACAGGAAGCCTCTACAGAACATTTAATTCCCGAGAAATGGAATTATCCGAAGTAAATATGTTGTACACTACCCTAAGAATAAAATAGAATATTTGAGACTATTGAGTCTACATATTTTGTCCAGTAATGTTTCCAATGCAAAATATCCCAGAATAATATACTACACTTTAGACTAATATAGGATGAACTTTAGTATTTATTGAATGATTCTGTCTTATTGTAGTATTATGCAACTGTACTTTAGCGTAACAACTAAATAATTTACAATATAGTATAGCATTATGTAAAAAGCTCAGAATTTCAGCTATCAAAAGCATGGTTAAAGTGATTCCAATAGTTCATATGATTCGGCTGCAAATCGGATTTCTGAATGAGGCGACACGAAATTCCCTTAAATACACCACTGATTATATTTTACCTTACATATATACACGTTTCTGCCTTTCTTCCTTTTTCAGCATCGTTACGAATGCTGTCCAATGTATAGAGGAAAGCCTACAGAGATGCGGCGAGAAACCTTTCCAGCTTGTGAAAGAAATTCTAGGCGACCTTATCAAGATCGGAATATCTGCTTACTGCCACCCAGAGTACCGGAAGCAAGGGTGGTTCATGAGGAAAACGACCATCGATTACAACGCGACTGAGCCCACCGTCACCGAAGGTCCAAGCTACAAACACCCCCAGTTCGTCAAAGGTTACCGAGAGGGGGGTGACGGTGCACTCGGATTTCCGAGCCTATCCTATTTCTGTCTACTTCTCAGCGTCTTTTCGAGTGTCATCATCTCGGTGCATCTTATTCATTGAGTGAAACATTTCTAAGGAGTATCGTTCAATGTTACCTGTATTTCGCTCATCACATTTAAATTTCTCGAGTTATGTTATGTTACGTAGACATTTTAAACATTACTTTTGTATGTTTTTTTTTAATGTGAACTTTTTTTTTTTCTTTTGCATACCGTGTATGACGATTAAAAATGCGATAATAAATATTTTTTAAAAAGGTATGACATTTTTTTTAGTATATAGAGTTTTCTACACTTCACCCTACCTTTAGGTATGTATATCTTGAAGTGGCACTCTAAATAATTTCATTCAAACACAGTTCTTACATAACAACAATGTTTATTCAGACATTTGCACATATAACTTTCTTTTTCAACCTAAATTATGCATACTACTAGTACGAGACATATTTAGCATTCATGCAAGGGAAATACAATTCAATATATTCACTTGTATAACTACTCATTAACGAAAAATACACTTTGCAATACTCACAGATACTTTGAAAGTCAACCAGCAGTGCTGACACCTAAACTTTGGGCCTAACAAGAACTCGCGTAGGTTTGAAGCAACCTAGCTATGCCTCCAGCGGCTTCTCGCAAACTCCTTTCACTTCCTTTCGCTTCCTCCGACCCTTCCTAGTTGCTTGGTATTTATACCAACCACGTATACCGCAATTGGCATATCTTAAGCGGGTTCTTTAAATTTATTCACCTAAAAGTTCGATTATTGTGAATCGAATCTTATGTAAACCTTAAAAGTATCATTACTATATCTTTTACTATCATTTTATTTATTTTTTGATTAATTAGTTTACATCCTGAAGTAAAAAAAAAAATTTACAAGATTATGTAAAATATAGATTTGCGTGCTGTTTATTTTTTCCTATATTTGTACGACACAAATATAAGCTGTGAAGAAAATCAGTTGATTTTGTATGTTTATCTGGATATTCGTGTGTTTTGGACGTTATGATTTTGGAGCACAATCTGATTGAGTTTTGTTTATACCAAGTGCAAATCTAGTTTTTAGATTGTACTGTGTTATTTGAATGACTTTGATTGTGTAGGAATACTTTAAAGACTTTCGAAAATTAATTTCTGATCTTGCCAATAGGTACAAAAAAGGGGTTTTATGTAAATTTATCAAGCACAGAAATTTCATTAGTACGAGGTTATGACCCTTTTACATCTATCAATAAATAATTCTCCAAACAAGTTTTCGCAAGATTCCTTTATGTAGTTTCATCTTCACTCCAGGTCATTCTAAGGGAAAATCCAAGAAAGATAACTGTTTTCATAAAAAATAATTTGAAATAAAAAATGAGAAAGTTATAAATAGTCACGACTTTTGAAACATATTTTCACTTAGAGTAGAGCATGTATACTCACCTTCCAGAAAATTAGATACCTTCAATTGAAAAAAAAAACGAATAAAAAAAACTTGGTTCAAGATTTTATATAGGCAGAACTCACGTGTTATTGATTAAATTGTTTTTTTCCTTCTCTGTTAAATGTCTCCAAAGCATTACTATATAACGCTTGTTTTGTTCGGATCTGTGGCGAACTTGAAAAGGCAGATATGCACATCAGTTTAAGGGACAACAATAGCACCTTTGCGGTAAAATGACGTGTTGGGTCTTCTTTCGCCTGAGCTTTAGCACATTTGTACCTTGAGGCCTGGGTTGAGCAAGTTGTAGGAGTGCATTAACTCTGTTTAAGAAAAACAATTCACTAAAATGTTCATTACCTCGTTACTCTGTTGACCATCGTGTTTTTAAACATTTTCAATTGAGTTCAGACGGAAGGTTACATGAAATCTACTGAATCATTGAAAATCCTCTCTGTTCTCTGTGAGTCCATCTTGAATAACTCTGGGCAGATGAACTGGAACACATGAAGTGAAAGGCGACTTCAGCAACTAATTTATAAGTTTTCATAACCGTAGGGTAAACTTGATTACTTTCTAAAAAGCATCAGTGACGGTTTTCCTTATCAACGTACATTACCCAGAATAAAGCATTACAACACTATCTCCTGAACTTGGAGATGTGAGGTCATAGCAAGCTCCACGAGACTCCTGCCACATTCTCTACACATTGTCGATAAAAAACGAGGGGAACGCAGGATTTTTTCATCTTCATTGCTCTCTTCCACTTATCTCATGTCCAATTACGATATTCCTTACAGTCCCTGTAATCGGTAAGGTACTATACAGGTTTTATTTGAAAAAAAAACTATAAATTTGTTGTTTAAAATTGAAAAGAAATTCTCAAAAATTTACTAAATTCACAATAATACAGTAAAAAATTGCGACTACAGTATTCCAGAAATCAATGAGGAATCGAAGAACATTTCATGTGAATGCTGCTAACAGCAACAGTCCATAAATGCTCCAATCTTCAAAGCACAGTAAAAAGTTATAATGTATTCTCTGTGATAGCACACGAAAAGCCCATCTGGTAGAGACTACAGATTTCGCCAAAGCTGTAGAAAAGCCTTAGCTGTATTCCTCTAAGTCACAGAATTTGAATTTACTATGGAAGATAATTTACAGGAATGTTATTTACAAAATATTTTGTAAAATATCTCTAACTTATTTGAAAGGGTGAAAAAAAATCTTTAGTTCTAAAATTAGAGAAAATCTCACCCTCAACCGCAAAAGCCGATATTTCCGTTCTTAGTGTTTTCAAATCGCAAGAAAAAATTCCTTTCCTTTCGTCCTGCGAGAAATCAGTAGGAAGTCTTGTAAGTTTGGTCTAGAGGTAAAATTTCTCACTTCCTTCCGTTGTCTGTGACTAGTAATGCCTCTTTTTCACCAGAAATATTTGACCTGAGATGTTGCCACGACCGCCCGAGCAACTGTTTCAGAAGTATTTTACATTTCCACAGGGCGAAAGCGCGTGACACAAGAGTGAGCGACTGAAGACGATCCAATGCGTCTGAAATAATGAATCACTTGTACTTGTTACTTTGGATACTTGCAGGTAAGGAATTTTACATATTTGTGTTTTACGAGCTAGTTTCCATCGCGTTATTTATGTGCGATTTATTATAGACCCGGATATATGTATCATTAATTTTCAAGTATGTACTCTGTTGCAAGCAAACAACTTATTATCGTTTATTTAAAATCATTATCTTGTACTTAAATTCTTAGTACGTAACCATTTAAAACTGTTTAATACACATAAACAACTAAATGAAACTACAAAACATATCATATATCAAAGAATAAAGATCAAATTAAATCTGTATTTAAATCTTGTCTCTGACTAAGTATATCTAGTTATGTTAATGCTTTACCCCGTTGGAGATGGATACTTCCATTAAGATATTGTTCCGTGCCGTAAAGCTCACATTACCCACAGATGATTTGAAGAGTATGACAGAGACTTCACATTTCTTAGTTGGCCTCCACAATCATCAGATCTGAATTCCATTGAGCATGTGTGATATGATGTCGAAAGGGTCATCAGACAACTCAGTCCAGAAACCTTAGAGAACTGGAAAGAGCAGTTCATAGGATATAATCTTCTTCCTCAAGCCACCTATCAATATCTTATAGAGTCCATGTCAGAGAATCACAGCAGTATTAAGAGCAAATTGTGGCTCAACGTTGTACTGATTAGGTAGCCATACTAAACTGGCCTCTTACTGTATGTATATGTATCTAACTGTCTGTCTATATACCTACCTAAGTATATATTTATATACAGTTAAATCTGTTTTTGTGCGGTCATTTTTATGCGATTTTTTTGTGCGATTTATGAAGGGTTCCAGCTTTGTAGCAATTTGGAAAAGCATTTTCCTAAAATAAATGGCAATTCCGAAAGAAGTTTGGAATTCCAAAAAGAGCTTCGATCGTGTATATCTGACTATCGCGATGTTTACAAGATGCTGATCAAACGACCGTCGTCGCAAAAACTTACCACTGACTACATGGTAACAAAAAATAAATCAACTCTAATATCTTCAAGTGACGAAAGCGATTACGAACCAGTTCATCACAAGAATAAAAATATGCACGTTTTGGACTACGACGAGTAGTATCAAATTATGCACATTTTGAAATTTTCTCCATGTTTAAAATGAGAAATTAAATTTTTTTAAATGTTTCCACGTGCATTTTAATTATTTATTTTGTTTAGAATGCCCTTTCTCGCTATTTCGTAAAGTCGTGAAATATTTTCTAAGTGAGACTTTTTTTATACGGTCCCTCTCCACCACATAACAATTATTTTCTTTAATATGTTGGGAAAATTATTTGTTATAGCTATTTATGAAGTTTCTGAATATTTTTTTTCTGCGGTCCCTATCTACTGCACAAAAACAGGTTTGACTGTATATTTAAAGATAGAGAGGCAGAGACATAGAGTTCTGTGAATATGAAATATTTACATTTCTGGAAAACCCAAACTCTCTGATAAGAACATAGATTCAAAAATAATGTATAACTGAAGTGATATGACCTAGGATATTTTTTTACGTAAGTGTAAAAAAACGCACAACATAAAATTGCGCATCCATAATTATATATTAATGCATGCATGAATTACTTATACAGGGTGGTTATAATTAAAGTTCCACTTTGAAATGGTCATAAAAGGAAAACTACTGGACCAAATGTTATCAAACTTGGTAATAGTTTAAAGGAGGTCATGGGAATTGCTTTTTCGACCAAAATAAAAGTTCAAAACTCACCACCAGGGGGAAAATGGCGCTGTATGCAATATTGTTAAACGAAATAAGGGTCGGAATCTAACTTAACCTTTTGTTACACGGGTTTAACATTTTGTATACCCTTACGAAACATTGACCTAAACAAAATTGCCATTTAAAATGTGCGCATTCCGGAAATCGTTTTTTTACAGATCGCCAATTTCTGAATTTTGAAGCCTGAATTCGGCACTAAGTCACAGTGGCGCACCCAGGATTTTTTCTTGTGGGGGGGGGGGCGGTGAGATGAAAGATAAAAATATTTATAATGCAGGGGAGGGGGGGGGGGCGAGATGAACGGATAAAAATATTTATAATGCAATTTCTATTTCTTTGGGGGGGGGGCAGGGCCCCTTGCCCCCCACCCTGGGTGCAACACTGCTAAGACATGAAGATATCGGTTTAAAACGTTTTTAATCGTTTCTAAAACAAAATTGTTTGTGGGGTTATGGAGGAATTGAAAGATGCGATACACCGACATGTCCGTAACATTCCTCCTGATATTCTGACAGCTACTGTGGAGAATGCAGAAATGCGATTTAACTTGCTTTCGGAAAATGGTGGATGCCACATTGAACATGCTTTGTAACACGTTTAAGAAACGATTTAACACATTTTAAACCGATGTCTTCATGTGTAATTTCGTTTAACCATATTGCATACAGCGCCATTTCCCCCAGGTGGTGATTTTTTTATTTATTTTATTTTTTTTTTGGCGGAAAAGAAATTCCCATGACCTTCTTTAAACTATTACCAAGTTTGATAACATTTGGTCCAGTAGTTTTCTTTTTATGACCATTTCAAAGTGGAACTTAAATTATAACCACCCTGTATATTAGTGCATGTTTTTCGCAATACCTCTGTCAATTTTTTTTCTTCTATTCAATGAACTTTCAAATTTATTTTGCCTTTCTTAAATTTGATTCAGTACTAAAATTGCCTCAAGTCAATAAATTTGTCTGAATATTTTCAAAGCGATACAAATTTTTTTTCTTGAAACTTTAATAAATGCTTCTTAGAATCATAAACTATAAGAATTATAAGCTGTAAGCATTCCTGTACTTCAATATGAGCAACAATAAGATGAAAAATTATTCTACCTTAAAACAGGTTATTTAACGAATTCTCATATAATTTATGATCTTCCAAAATGTTCCAAATTGTCCTGGTGGTAGTACATTGTAAAACTGAAATGTTATTTTAGGTAAAAAAAGGCTACCTATTTTAGGGTGTAATATTTCTGGGTAGTGAATTAACCTGTTTTGGGTTGCTCCCTTTTGCACTTTTCGTATGATTAACATGCTTTCCTACCATTCTAGCTATACTTTCATTTTTGTAATATACCTAAAACAGCGTTTCATTTTTAAAGTGTAGTATCCCTGGCGGCAAACTTTGATCACTTCGACCCTCTGCGGTAGAAGAATATCTTGAACTGGGATTAAGGTATTTGATTTGAGGAATTTGGGCTCAGTGCATTACTATATACTGATACTATACACAGTGCATTACTATACACAGTGTATAGCAATAATACTCGTTTATTATAAGAGCCCACAGAGACCATTTAATTTAGAAATACCAATTATGTTGTCTGCTGCCAATTAAATACGACGCTCTTAATACGCTATATGTTATATGTAATGATGCTATTGGATAATAGAAATTTTCAAATTATGATAAAGGCCGAGCTCAAATTGGTGATCACATACAAGGTCTGACAATAAAGTTCGGTGAATAGTCCTGTAACATTAACGTAGATGAAATATTAACGAAAGTTACCTTACTGTCCTTCGAAATAGTCATCTCCCATAACTATGCACCGCTAATATCCGTTATACATGCTCTGGAAACTTTGCAAGAAGTCTTCTTTTGGTATGGCGTTCAAAAGCCTCGTCACGTTTCGTTGGATGTCAGGAATATCGTCAAATCTCTTTCCTTTCAAAGCGAGTTTGAGTTGTGGGAATAGGAAGAAGTCTGGAGGATTGAGATCTGGCGAGTATGGTGGATGTTCAATTTGCACCACCCCGTTTTTTGCCAGGAACTGTTTGACGATATTGACTGTGTGAGGGCGAGCATTGTCGTGAGCAAAAAACGATGAACCTTGATGTGCGTACTGGGCTCGTACCCTGCGTAGACGTTTCATGAAACGGGTCAAAATTTCAATGTACCCTTCAGTATTCCTCGTCGTTCCCTCAGGTAGAAATTCCTTGTGGATAATGCCTTGACTATCAAAAAAAAAAAAATGATGACCATCGTTTTGATGCGTGATTTTTCTGCTCTGACCTTTTTCCGACGAGGTGATGCAGGAGAACTCTATTCCATGGTTTGCCGTTTCGTTTCAGGGCCGTACCTGAGACACCAGGACTCATCCTCAGTGACAATACAGTTCAAGAAGTTTGGTGTCGCCATTTTGACAAAATCCTGTGAAGCCTCTAAACGTGCCTGCTTGTGATCGTCATCCAAGTGATGTGGCACAAGACGACAACACGTTTTTCTCATCCTTAAATTCTGGGTAACGATTTGTCGCACGGAACAAACGCACTAAACAAGCACTTTGTAAAACAAGTATTACACGGAACACAAACGACGCTCAACTGAACAACGGTGGGGGCAGATGGTCAACACCTACCGCTACGCAGGTGCAGTGTTTTGTTTCGCCAGTGTTGCCAGATCGGCCGTTCTGACTTCATTCACCGAACTTTATTGTGAGAGGTTGTATATTCATAGACATAAACTGTTTAAATTTTATTCGGCCGTCTGGTGATCGAACGCTAGTAGTCTGCTAACTAAACTACACTATCTGGCCAAAAGTATCCGGACGCCCAGTAGTACGGACTCGGAGAGTCCTGAGGCATATATTAATATAATGTTGGTCCTCCTTTTGCATCGATGACAGCCTGCACACATCTGGGGAGACTTCCACCAGTTTTTGATAGGTGTCCATAGGAATTGACTTCCAGGCGTCCATCACAGCTGAAGTGAGTGCTGGCAGTGAGGATGGTCGATTTGGCTGGGTACGTAATCTGCGTTCTAATTCGTCCCAAAGGTGTTCAATGGGATTTAGATCGGGGCTCTGAGGAATCTAGTCTAGTTTTTGAACACCCATTTCGTCAAACCATGCCTGCGCAAGTCTCGATGTGTGAATGGAGCAGTTATCCTGCTGGAAGAGAAATGGGCCTTCTCAGAAATACTGCCATAGAGTTGGGAGAGTAGCATTGTCCAGAATGTCCACATACATCTCAGAGTTCATGTTTCCAACCACAGAAACTAAGGAACCCAGGCCAAACCATGAAAAACACCCCCACACCATGATGCTGCCACCACCAAACTTAACAGTCGGCACAATGCAGTCAGAAGCGCTCGCCGGTCATCCGCCAAGCCCAGACGCATCCATCGGACTGCCAGATTGTAAAGCGAGATTAATCACTCCAAAGAACATTTTTGCACATGTCCACAGTCCAATGACCGTGAGCTTTGCACCATTGCAATCGACGCTTCGCATTCTGGGGAGTGATGCTCGGCTTATGAGTAGGGTTTTTGACCCGGGTTTCCCCGAACCCGAAAACCCGGGTTTTTCAAAGATTTTACAAACCCGAAACCCGGGGAATTAGTTATTTATCTAATACAATAGAATACCAATTATATTCATTAATTTAGAACCAAGACCGAATTTAACAAGTCGGACTCGGTACGGCTCTCAAACAAATGGATATAAAAACAATGAGACAGAGTGAGATGGAGATATGAGGCGGTGAAAGGCAAAGTGGTGTAAGTCAGAAAGTCAAGTGGTGTAAGTCAAAAGAGTTTAACTGCAAAAACTACAAAAAATTCCACCATAAATTGAACAAATTATAAGTCATAACAATTATTACAATATTACAATTAATATCTATTTACAATTCCACTATAAATTGAACATGGAGATTACATATTTGCCCCCAAATGAAAAAAGTTGAAAATGTGACTTACACCACTTTGCCTTTCAACGCCTCATATATTGGCGACGGCGTACGCCATAGCTCTATTTCACTCAAGTTTAATAGTTGGGGATTCCCAGCAGCACATGCGTTATGCCGTGTGAATTGGCAATATTTCAGCTACACGACCATGCCTGCTTTCTGTGGTTTGTGTTTGTTTAGCTTAGTTATATATCTCGTTGTGTTGTGTTCTCGCTGCTCTTTATAGCGTAGTTAAACAATATTCTGTGGACCCACCCATAAGAAAGCGCTTTGCCTGCAATAGAAGGAAGTTTTTTGTAACGTCCTAGATTGACGCACTCGACTTGGATCTCTCACCTGATAACTATCTAACATGCTGCTCTCGAAATTAATATTTAGTTTTATATTTTGATGTAAATTGTAAATAAACTTAAATAGTTTAGATAGCTCTCCCACTCTCGATTTTAACTGGACTCTTCGATTATTTGGAATTGCTCTGATTTGAAATTTCTTCGACCTTTTGTTTCTTGGATATACACGTTGGATTTCGATCAGCTTCAAATATTATTATTTTTGCAGTTATTATTTTTTTATTAGGTATGTATTTATTTGTTTTAAAATAACTTTTTAATGTGGGTATACGCCACCGTATAATTAAGTGCATGTTTGCGCACTTTTCTGATGCTGTGTAGCTTAGCTGTGTTAATTACAAATTTTAATTATTCGATTTTATTACAGTTTAAAATCCCTAAAATGAATATTTTTGAGGACGTAAGCTCGAAGCGCAAATTTGGAGTATGGAAACATTTTCTGTTTAACAAACCACAAGAAACAGCAAAATTCAATATTTTTTCATCAATCCTAAAGGCTTCGGGTTCAAGTACAAAAAGTTTGATAAGCCACATGAAGACAAAACATCAAATTGAAGTATTACCATGTTCTAAATTTGGTGATGACGACGAGCCCAAATTGAAATCTCGAAAAATTGATGACTGTTTCACAAAAAATGTACAGTCTGTTGAAGAGGTTATAGCAAAATTAGTTGCTGTAGATGATATGACATTTCAACAGCTTGCCAATAGTTAATTGATAAGACGAGCTTTTAAAGCATCTAGTGTGCTCCTTCCTAGTAGTCCTAGCCAAACAAAAATTTTATTTATGAAACGCTTTCAAACTGTGCAGAGCAAAATCATTAAAAAAATCAGAGAAATCAAAGAAGACAATGGTCGGTTTCCAATTAGTTTCAATGAAACCACATCAATACGAAACAGTAGATTTATCAACCTGAATATACACTATTCCACCGGCTTCCAATCTCTTGGTCTAATTAGAGTTATGGGAAGCGTAAATGCAGAAAAAGTAATTCAGATTGTAAAAGAAATCTCAGCGAATATGATATTTCATTGGATAATGATATTGTAGCTTCAATCACTGATGGTGCAAGCATAATGTTGAAGTATGGCCGTTATATAAACTATTTATTATTTTAGTTCTTTGCTATTGACCCCCTGGAACCAACTAAGTAAACCCGGGTAAACCCGGGTTTTAAATAAAAAAACCCGGTCAAACCCGAAACCCGGGTTTTTAAAAAATTGCTCAAAATCGAAAACCCTACTTATGAGCGGCTGAACGACCATGGAATTCCAGGTTTTTTAACTCTCGACGAACAGTCCTGCTGCTAACACTATCGCCTGATGAACTTTGGAACTCCTGAGTGATTTCAATCAACGAGGACTTGCGATTTTGTTTCACTACCCTTTTCAGAGTTCTACGGCTGCGTTCACTAATTTTTTTCGGCCTGCCACCTCGTTTTTTTGCAGTTTCACCTCCTCGACGTTTACACTTCCCAATTACATCACTCAAGTGGATTTTGGCTTCTGTAGAATGCCCGAAATTTCACGAACTGATTTCCCACAAAGGTGGTATCCCACTATAATGCCATGATCAAAGTCACTAAGCTCCTTTGACTTACTCATTGTCTCACAAACGCATAAATATGACCTGAAAAACCACTACCAACACTTTTATAGCTTTCGGTTACGCATCAAATTACGTCACCTGCCAGATCCACTTCTTTAGGGGGATGTCCAGATACTTTTGGCCAGATAGTCTATCTTGGCAATGAGAGGAAATCTCATTTTTCAGCCTTTAAGTTTTATTGTATATTTTGAAATTTTTTTTTTAAAACTGCAGTTATGCTTGCTGAATTCGAAGTGAGAAATCTTAATTCGGTAATATCTTATCTTGAATCTGAAATGAAACTTTTGTCATTTCAGATAACTTTCTCGATGTATCTACTTCAGCATGTCTAATCCACGACAAATGCTTAGATGACCTGAGGACGTTTTCTCATGCTGATGAATTTCACGTGTACACATCTTTGAAGGAAGCAGAAGCTGCATGTAGGTGAGTTTTCTGTTGATACTATCAAAATGTGTTTAAACCCTGTCAATAAATTTTTCTTGTAACCTTGAGTAGGGAAATGTTTAATTTCGAGTAGACTACACGCTGTCATGTAATTTTAGAAAAAAATACCAACGAACTATAACCTTAAAATTTTTCATAGTGATCGACTGCAAACAGCGGTAACAACATTTATGAGGAATCTTATCGAAGTCTTTGTAAAGCAAAACTTTTTGTTAAACTTTCTATAGATACACTAAAGGCTGAGATTCCGGTACTGGAGGAAAGACAAAATGGCTATAAAACAACTAGTGGTTAACCCGTCAAAAATGACGTGTTAATTTTAATTTTTATCAATTTACATCTGCAAAATCAATATTATTTGTATACTTAATAGCTTCTCTACTTTCTTTTATTTAAATTATACACATTTTTAATTATTTAAAATTATGCAATATCAGCACTATTATGATCCATTTAAGATGCAATTTTTTAAATTTAAATAAAATCTGAACTCCACAAAATAGCATCACTTTACTTAATTCTATTTCATGTATTAATTATGAAATATTAAATTCTGTTTGATGCGAGGGCGATGAGCTGCAGCATCTGCTGCACGTATTCGGTTTAGCGATTCCTGTCTTTGTCTTGAAAGCCATCTAGATTTCCGTTCATTGGCCTTACGACGCTTTCTAGCAATGGGACTTTCGTCAACATTCATTTTAAATGTAATACATGATGCTGTAAGTAAATTTTCCAGTAACGCTAAATAATTAATGCATTAACTGCGGTGGAAAAATTTAACTTAGTTGTTTCATAATTTTAATTCATAAATGAACACTCGCCAAATATAAACCATTGAGGTGTTCGGTATTTTTCATTTAAAGATGTTACAAGTTGAAAAGTATTTTTATATATTTTGATCAAGAGGAAAGTATAATATTAAAATATTCCAACAATTAAAGCTTAATTTCAATTTATTTTATTTTTAAAACGTGGTAATCAAAGTACATTTGAATATGGCAACAAAAAGGAAACAGCGTTCCAGACAGAGTTATTTATATGCTTTTTATCGTTATTTCTTTTATGCTTTTACCCCCTTTTTGTTAATCGGAAGAATTTGGGGCTGCCGCTAACTTGGCGATTTTTTAACTTCCTGTTATGATGTATCCCCTTTTCTGGCTACAAATTATGAAATTTTTTATATTTTAGAAGGGCGTAGGATTAAAAAAAATTCTTTAGATTGTAAATTTCGGTACTTACGGAAAATCCAGTCGACCATAAAAGATGGCGCAAATCGCCAAACCTCCCAGCCGCTTTCGTCGCCAATCATTTTGGCAGCATAAAATCTGCAATTGCGCACAAAATAGAAACAAATATGTCTTCTTCTTTGTGAAGACGACGCCACATGAATTCAGCCATATAAGAATCTAAGTGGTGTAGCGCTGTCCCATGTTATCTTTTGTTCCGCCAACTGGCCGAATCCCACAATCGCTCAATGTTTTGAGTATGTACGCCGGTATCCGGGTCTACAAAGTTATACTTATGATTAACTTTGAAATGCTCGAAATTAGCATCTCTTATTTCGTCGGTTTCATAATGTCGGCTTACCATGAGTCCGAAAATATTGTAGAACCTTCTTCGATGTTATCTTTTATCGCTTGAATAAGCGTTATTAAGACTGTATTAAAAGAGTGTGTGTACCAACTTCTCAGAAGTAATTATTCCAATCGATAGCAGTCTTGTCAGTCAATTCTAATTCTTCTTTTCCCCATTCAATAGTAGTAAATTTTCTGAGCCAGCTGTAAATAAATCTTAGTTCAGTCACAAATGAAATGGTTGAACTCTCGAACCATGTTTCTTTCCGAATGGATATTCGCTTCTGACAATTCTTAATATTACAATGCCATTGAATCTGTGTATTTAAATAAAGCGCCATATCGTGGCCATTAACGTATTTTTCGGATGACGGTAAGATTCAAAACCTTTGAAAGAATTCTAATGGTTCTTGTTTTGTAGTTTGTAAATCCCAGATTTAAAACATTTTTTACAACACAGAGCTACAATAAAACTTAAAACAGCGACAGCTTTACTGAAAGAGCTATACACTTTTATCAAGGTAACTTTGAATCACGTGTGACTGGTGTTACCATTATTGACTAAAAATCGCCTCTTGGCGCCATTGCCTTAATTTGGCGAAAATGGTCGACCGGATTTTCCGTAAGTACCTAAATTTCTGTTTCTAAATCTACTTTTATGTTTTTCTGTACTATAATCAGAATTTCAATGCAAATGTAAATTTTAATTGCTTTTTCTGAAGCAATCATTAAAATGTATTTTTCATTACAAATTTCGGGAAGAGTTCCGTATCCTGTGCCGCTTTGCGCTATTTGGCGTGGTTTCTGAGTTTTCCGCCAAACGCGGAAAACTCAGAATAATGCAACCTACCTAAGCGACGCCTTTTTTTCGGCGGCACTTAAGCTTAAGGTATCCGACTACCTTCGCAGCACAACAACAACAACCCCCCCAAAAAAACATACTTGCGTCAATTTCTGTCTTATTTTTCAAAGGGGTGTAACACCAAAAGACGAAAATGATGAAAAATTAGACCATAACTATGCAACTTTTAAAAAAATTTATAAATTTGGGTTGAAATTTAGCAAATTTTTACAAAAACGGCTCTAGCTCTAAAAAAAAATTATGCATATAACATTAATTTATTTTTGTCATATGTACATAAGTGCCTCCTGAGTGTAATGAACTAAAAGCTAATCGATATCGTAAAATCTAAAAATATTACTTGATCATTATATGCAATTTAGTAGCATTATTCTAGTAATTTCTCAGGAGATTTTCTAAAAATGCCTCTATAAATCAACAAATAAAATACCCCAAACCAAATCTGTATTTCATTACATTCTAAATAATAAGAAAAACATATGGGAAAAATTTCATAGACATATCACAATATTTGTTTACATTTTTGATGAAAAATGAGTTTTTCAGAAAACATAATTAGTTTTCAACTTGTATTGAAATTTATAGCTGCTGCTGACCTTCAAATCGCTCTCATTTCATTTCTAATGATCGTACAGAAAAAATGCAAGCAGATTTAGAAATAGAAATTTACAATCTTTAAGAAAAAGGTTTAAAAACACTTTCGGAATGTTCGTCAAAATCGACGTTTTAAAGGTTGTCGGATACCTAGAAACAAAATCAATAAAATTTTATAACTTACCAAAAAGCCACCTTTTGAAGAAACAATTATGAAAGGGATTTTGGGTAATCTCAATTGAATCTGCCATTTTTTTTAGGATATCCCCCAAAAATGCAATTCATAAAATTTTTTGTCATGAAAATATCCACAAGAACCATTTCCCTATTTTTAAATAATCACATTGCTGTGATAAACTTTTAAAATCACTTTTAAAAATGAAAAAAATAAAAAGTAAGCGATGCATAGCGAAAAAAAAAAACAGAAATTGGCAGAAGCAAAGAGACTTACCTGCAATCCCTTCATACTCGGTCGAAATGTTCGTTCAAAAATAAAACTATAGAATTGATAACGTTTGAAATAACCACGTCATTAAAATTAAATTGATTGGCCTTTAGATATACCACGTGAAAAACATCGCAACAGAAACGAATGAGAATATACTATATTGAAATATTTATCGCCCAAAAAAATCGCCAAATTTTCCGGCACAGGATATGGGACTTCTCCCCAAATTTCCGATAGTTCGAACCAAAACTTAAAATTTAAATGTAATTATTAAACTATTTTTCATGAAACGTAGTCGGATACCTTACACTTTTCATGTTGCAATTTTTTTGAAAGGTCGCCAGAATTTCTTTGTTCTCCTTTTTTTTCTCCTTCATATTTCGTTGTTCTGGTGTTTTAAACTTTAAAAAACAGCAAAACAACAGAATATGAGGGGTTGAAAAAAAATAACGGACTCAGAAACGCAAATTTGGCGACTTTTTGGAAAAGTCACTAACCGCCCCAGCTTCTTCCGATTTACCATGCTTTTTATGCTGTTATGCTTTTTATCGTCTACTATGGTGTGTAGGATATCTGAATGCTCGTCATTGGTTTGGTTTGGCACGCTACGGTCAACTTCTTGCTACACAAGGGCTAGTTGGACCGGGACCTGCAGTTTAAAGCCGATTCCGAACGGCGACAAACATCCATGCCAACTGTGGGACTCAAACCCACAAACTCTGGTACCGAATGCAAGCGTCCTAGCCATTCGGCCATCCCCTGACTCTCCATTGTAACAATAAGTGTAAATGACATATACTGTTGTCAACATAAAAACTAGGAATAAGAATAGAGTAAAAGAGACTCCAAAAACGTGATATCGGTGAACGGTTACCAGGTAAACATGCTAGAGGTAAAAGTCACGGTCTCTATCTTACAGAGGTTTTTAATCACACATTTTTTAATCATGTACTCTTTATATCGCCTAGCAGAAGAAACAAGCTATTCTTTACCCAAAGTCACTTTTTTACCCGAAATCTCTCTAAAATTTCTTCTCGTCCAGAAATATTTCTCTCATTATTAGAGTAAAATGTTTGAACATTTTTGAAGAAACTTCACTTGCTTTAATCCGGTTCAAGAGATAGAGAAACCAGGGATGGCGTATGAAGTATTAATGATGTTTTAATGCTTTTCATTTGAGAACTAGATTTCTCACTAAGTATTTACATTTATTACAACTCCTGAGAAATTGTATAGGTTTGATTTTTCCCTGTTTCCTAAATTACGTTTTCACATTTCGTGTAATTCGTAAATCATGCCGACCACTGCGAATGCATAAACGGCAAGGTTTTGTATATAATGCCCGTATCACACTAAAGATTTAGCACAAGCTTTTAGCGCAACTGTTTCACTAAACCTGTTTTACCTGCAACTGTTGCACTAAAATACTGTGTGATAGAGTGTTTTTCTATGAATCTTTAACTGCAACTTTTCCCATTCTACATGGGAAAAGTTTCACGAAAAGCTTGTGTTGCACATAATTGTCCAATAGCAGGGCAGGTTTTTGGCTCACGTGACTCGCGATCGAGCAAGGAATAAAATATGGCCGCCAACACGGATCCGTGGACTAAAGAAGAAATTTTAAATTATTTCATCGACGAAGTTACAATTCGTGAAATCTGTGGAACCACAGTCATTACTATTACAAGAACAGGACGTTAAAGCGGTTGACTTTTAAAGAGATAGGGGAGATAATGAGTGAGAAATGGCCTCATTACCAATCTTCTTTTACTAGCGGTAAGTAAGATTTTGCATGTCTTTTATACATTTCTTATCCGTAACAACTTAATAATTATTTATAGTATTGCCACGTTTGATATAATTTCAAAATAATTCTATTTAATTGTGGATCTTTCGGAACTTTTCGGATCATTGATATGGATTCATATCAATTGTCATTTTTATCGCCAAACTTCGCCAATGTTTGTCAACAGAAATAATCTTCGTGCATACGATATTGCACTGAAACAAGTTACAATTTTTTTTTCTGTATTCGGAAAACAATCAATCAGAATTTTTAATCATGTAGTAATAACTTCTTATTTAACAAAGTTAATTGTATTGAAAGCCATTAATAGTCTACCCTGCTTTACCATTATTGTTCAATAATGCAAGAGATATTTTTAATGCTAAGATTTTAAGTATTGTGGTTGCATTGATTTACTGTACTGACACTAGTATTTATGGTAAGCTAAATTTACGAACTTATGGATCACTTATGATAGTAAACATTCAGTTTACATGCAACTGAATAACAACAATAATAACACTTACATTTTTGTTTAAATTTTTGAACAAAAATAAATAAATTTCATTTTGTGTTTAAAGTTTTGTTAAAGAAATAAAACATTCTTAAAATTTGAGAGTTTTATAATTTGTGTTTTGAAAGAGAAAAATGTTTAACTTAAAATTTTGTTACGAGTGCTTAAAAAAAAAAAGAAAAATTTTTTTTATTTATAATTATATATATAAAATTAAGTACTATTTTATATTAGAATAATGTTTTATATTAGTTTATATATAATGTGTAATATGTATTGGTGTTTAAGTAGTATTAAATCTGTAAATATTTATCATCAGCAATAAGTTGACAATTTTGAAAATATTGGATATATATCAAAATATCGGATATTTTCGATATTTTGGAACCCTGATCACAGCTCTCATTTTTTAATTTATTATTACATTTCAATATTTCATTTTAATGTCTATTTTTTACAGGATACAGAAAGTGAATTTGGGGAATTTACCCAAGAATCGGTTACTGCAGTCAATGAAAATGCAGTAATGAATAGCCCCCAGACCAATAAAAGGAAAGTGATGGAAACTTCATTAATTCCCCCTAATAAAAAGGGGGAAAGTGTGGATAAGCAAATATCCAGCACGTTGGAGCAAGTCAAGAAATTAATGGCATCTATAAATGAGGATAAAGACAATGTCGATGATGCCTTTTTTAATTATCTGAGATGTACATTTAAAAGTTTAAAAGATGTAAACTTAAAAGAAAAGGCAAGAGTTGAAATCCAAGGTGTTATCAATAAATATTGCATGGCAGACTTGAATAATAAATAATTTTTTAATAATAATAAATAATTTTTTAAATAAATTTTTTACTTCATGTTTCATTTCATTGATTTCATTGACCATAATTTAATTTTACAAATAGCTGGTATGTTGCATATAACTGGTATTTATAGGTATTTTGGCATTTGAAAAATATATAGCAGTAGCATACAGCTCAGATTCAAAAAATTATAATAACTGAGAAAAAGTAATAAGAAAGAAATTATTTTCCATTTATTTATTTATGATACTATTCCAAAATTTATTGATATATCTGAGAGTTAACCTTTTCGTAGATGTCCATTTTTTTAATATTGTGTTAGTATTTTATGTAATGTAATTATTCTAATATTTTGAATATGAGCTGTACTAAAATCTGAATGTAATTTATCTGAATTGTTTTTTATTTCACACTTTTTTGTGCTAAGAATGTTGCTAGAAACTAATCTTTCCATTTGTACCACAAACGATCAGATCCATATGGGTAACCCAATTTATATGGGTACAGAAAAAAGAAATCAAATTATTTTGGTACTTGGCAAAGTTATGTTCTAACATAAAATAATAATGGTCCTTCTAACCCCTCTTTTGAGACTAAGTTTTCGTATGCTGTTTTCATAATTGAAACCAGTGTAGTTATTATTTACAAGTTATACAGAACAAAAAAATTTTCAATCTTAACTTTGAACAAGGTACATTTATTAAAAATTAAATTCAATGTAAATTGCACATTTGCTCTTGCCATGGAACAGGTTCCACATTCTATTGAAGTCAGCAGCTAATGCTTTCCATTCAGTTTCATTACTGGGGCAATTTAGATAATCATCTTTTAAAACTGTAAAAATTGCCTTGCATACTAGTGGCAAGATTCCAGAAATGGTGTTTTGAGCAATGCGAAAGTGAAAACTTAATGATTGCTGCGTTTCACCTGAAAAATAAAGATAAATACTGTCAATAAAGAATCAGACACAGGTAATGCTTAAAAGAAAAACATTTTAGCAATTCTCTTTTAATGATCCAAAGGTGTATTTTTTCATCTAAAGATCTGTCATAGTAATTTTGTTCAAAACAGAATAGTACAGAAAACATAAACAATAAAACATCAGTTTCTAATGTGCCTAACATGCCAAATCTAACATCTAATTACAGTAGGCTCTCTGTAATCGACACAGCTTGGGACCAATGCTAGTGTGGATTATAGGTCATTCTATTGTTTATGTTTTGAAAATTGTAAGTAAAACCAATCAACAGTTTTTTTTACAATTAATGACAAATTAAAATAACAGAAATATTATAATAAATATTGTACAATGATTTTATTTGAATTTATTTAAATATACAATTAATGATTTTAAAAAAAATGTCACAATATATATTTTTACATGCTAGCTATTGAATTGTCAATGATTGGCATTGAAACTTAACATCAAATTTCAATGTTTACATCTGTTATGATGTGTGGATTATAGGTGCTTGCGAATTAAAGAGAGTCTACTATATTATATTAATTAACTATCAAATATAATATTTTCAATTTTTGCACAGTAAGCACCCACATAATAAAATGTTTATTTTAATGCAAATACATTTGTCAATTTCATGATTATAGATTTTGTGTGACCAACTTGGTCACTTCTGGGGTAATTATCGATCAGCAACAAATTTGATTAAAATAGATTGCCATAATATATATTATATAAATCAAAGTATTAAAACCGAAATACACTAGAATATGTAAAAGTACATGTGTATGTTAGTATCGACCATATTTATACTACCTAAAATAATTAATCCTACTTATACTTTATTGTATGCGACTGTGTTTATATTCTACAGTCCTGCCCATCATATTCATTAAATCATGATAATGATAATCTTGTACTAGTCTTTAATATCAATATTAAGATTTAAAAAAAAGCAATGTTTATAAAAAGTCTATATCTTTACCTGTAGCTAAATATCTGAGAGTGAGTGCCAAACGTTCACCAGGAGGAATACTGTGTCTCATTTGTGTATTTCTTTTTTGTATCAAAGGTAATACTTTTTCAAGCAAATACTCAAAAGATGCTGTATCCATCCTAATCCACCTTCTATAGCCTTCAGTATCCTAGTATTAAAAAAATAAGATATGTTTAATTTTTCATAATTGTATTTCATGTATAGAAAATTTCTATGAGCAAGATATTACAGCAACCTTTTCAAACATTTCACTAAAACCAAACAGTTGGGGGAAAAAGAAATAATCCTCTCTTAGGGGACTTAAAGAAGGGTCAAATATTCTGCATAATAATTCTATAAATATTATTTCTATAATAATTTATTAATTCTAGCAAAATTTGAAAGAAAATATCTTACCTGAAGTGCCAGTTCCCTCATCAAATCCTCATAACATCCTAGTTTATTTTTTTTTTTTAACCATTCCCTTATCCAAATTTTTCTTTCAGATTTTTTTCTTCTTGCAATTAATGCTGCTGTAAGGCAAATTATTTTAGCACATATCGTTTTTTTTTAGATGATATGCTCATAAAATTGGATGGAGCCATGATTTGAATAGGTTATGTCCGAGTGAGCAATCGATTCGTAATACATGCGCTAAGAAATTTGTATGCTATGCCTAAAGCCTAATGGTCGATAACAGGATTGGTACGGTAACCCGTCCGCTTCGGTTTGCGAATCCGTTTGTCAAACTCCAGCAACCCTTCACAGACACTCCGCGAGGAGAAATGCTTGACGAAAAGCTTAAAGTTTCACCAAATTCTTCAGTGTGATACGGGTTTAAGTCACATTAACTAAACAAAACAACTTAAGTTCAAAAATAACATAATTCCTGCCTAGCCATATCCGTTGCAACAGATCCTCTACTTCAGTGGTTCTCAAACTTTATATAGTCTGAGCGCACTTACAATACTACAGATACTTGCTGGTGCACTGTATACAAAATAGGACTAATATGTTATAATTTAGTTAAATATATAGAAAAATAACGCATTTAATAAAAGCCTACTTAACATACCTCTATGAAGTTTATTCATTCCTATGTTAATGAGAAACATGAGGTTGATGAGACCTTGCGATTTCTTCAATGTTTGGTCTTATGTTTGAGAGACAAACTCTCATTTCCTCATCAACGCATTGAAGAGTTATTCTCTTTTTACACTTAATTGTAGCGAGGGTTGAAAATCCCAGTTCACATAAATATGAGGTTGAAAATTGCAATAAAATGTCCAGCGAGTTTTTAGATATCGACACATGTTCTTCTTTGCTAGAAATCCAAAAAGCTTCAAGAGACAATTCTTTGTATTTAATCATCAATCCACGATCAGTGAAAACAGCTGCCAGTTCTTTTCCTGTTAGCGTTAAACTAGAATCTATTGAAGTTTCTACAAAAGGGTTTCTAATCCAGTCATATTGCGCAGTGTTAATTGATGGAAAATAATAAATCAAATTTTCTTCTAAAGTTGATAAATGTTTAACTATCATTGGCAGAATTTCAGTTTTGCAAGTATTACTTACCAATGGAAACATTTCGAGACTGCCCTCCATCGCTGTTCTTTTCCAAATCTATAGCTTTCTCTGCAACGATTTTATTTTGTCAATGGATGTGAGGATATTTTCCTCTTTCCTTTGCATGCAAGAGTTCAAAATATTGAGATGCTGAAAAATAGATGCCAAATATTGTAACTTTGTAATCCAAAATTCACATCGAAGGAGGTTACAAAAATGAGATTGTTTCATTGCTTCAAAAAATATGATATGTTCTTGTCGTAACTCGTGTACACGGGTAAGTACTTTGCCTCTTGACAGCCACTTCACATCGGTGTGTAAAAGTAGCCGTTTGTGTTGAGAATCCATATTGGTGCAAATCTGTTCAAATAGGCGTGATTTAACTGGTCTTATTTGAATAAAGTTCACCATTTTAACAACTTGATCTAAGACCTCTCTTAAATCCTCTCCTAATGTTCTTGACATCAAGGACTCTCTATGAAAAAAGCAATGAGTTACAATAACATTTTCGTTTCGTTCCTTTATGAAAGATACAAGACTCTTGTTGCAGCCTATCATAGATGGAGCTTCATCTGTGCAAATGCCTACACACGATTTCCACGATAACTGCCATTTATCAAGGTAGTTATTCAGGATGTTAAAAATGTCCTCACCTTTTGTAGTCATACTTAATTCTTCAAAAAAAAAGAAACTGATTTGTTATTTGAATTTCGTTAATGAAACGAATGAATGTTATGAGTTGCTCCTTGTTGGTAATGTCAGTTGACTCGTCAACTTGCAGTACAAAATCAGAATACTGGAGTTTATTACCACATACATTTTTCTCAACATCAGAAGACATTTCCAAAATACTCCTGTTAACAGTATCATTAGACAGAGGTATCTGACTTATTTTCATAGCTGCTTTATTTCCTAACATTGCGCTGACAATCTTTTGGCAAGCAGGCTAAATAAGTGACTCACCCAAAGTATGAGCTTTCATATTTTGTGCGATAAGTTCTGAGACTTGGTAAGAAGCAATTTGAGCTTTATCAGAAACAGTCATTGAACTTTTAAAAGAATCACCTGCTTTTCTTTGCTGTTCGGACATTCTCTTAAAATAACTGGTGGGTTTGTCTTGTAAATGAGAGTGTTTACTTTTCAAATGTTTACCAAGTTTACTAGGGAGCATTGATTCATTTGACATTTTTAGTCCACAAACTAAACATACTGGCTGCGGATTATCAATATTTCCGGTCCAAGAAAAAGCCAAGGCTTAAATAACTCTCATCGTATTTACGAGTCAGTCGCAATTTTGCTTTCTTACTAGAACAACTTTCCACATTTGAGGTTTGCTCACTTTCAGGATTACATTCATCAATGTCATGCTTCTTTTTAAGAAACTTATCCATTTTTATGGGTGAATTATTCTTAACAAAGACAGCTATATCAACGGTAATTGTTCTGAAAATTGTAAAAGGCACAATACGTTTACTCTTGACGGCAGTTCACAAGACACGACACGCCCACTCACCAACGCCTGTTACGCACCACTGCCAGTTGCCAGGTGATGAAAGCTAGTGCCGCTGTTAACATGTCGTTCGAACCACGTTTGTTACGGGTTTTAAACGCGTAAAAAATTTTCGGATCAGAAGCTAGTTGCAAGAAAAGTAACTTATAACTATCATAATAATGTCGCAACGAAACAAGCCGAGTGTTCGTAAAGAAATGGTATAATATATTAACATTTGCTTTTCATATCTGGATAGATTTTTTAGGAATATTACGAAGCGCACCTAAAAAAAATCTGGGGCTCACAGGTGCGCCCGGGCGCACGGTTTGAGAACCACTGCTCTACTTGAAGGTCTAAAACAAATTAAATTTTCGAGCTGGCCGTTCCCGGTTCCAGTCGACTTTTCCCTTTCTTTATTTATTTCTGATTACAAGCAAAGTTAAATTACAATACATTTCTTCTTCTCTTTCTTTTCTTTTTAATTTCTATGTGTAACAGTAGACAAGTTAGTATTACAACTCATACTACTCAAAAATACATCATGTAAAATTAATATCAGAGACATGATTTTACATGATGTCGTTACATTAATAAATTAACTCGGCACCTGTTTTGTGCACACTACCAACTTACATAATAATAACTAAGTGCAAGTAATCTTTGCATACCTTTAAATTATACTTAATTATCCTTCATTATATATATATATTTTTTCATTTACTAATTTTATTATAATTCTTTTATTTATTTCTATCATTATTTATTTAATTGCTAATTAATTATTTATTCATTTTTCTTTTTTTTCACATTTCGTGTAAATTTAAATTTATGACTTCTACCTTTCGCTACCATTTGAAACAATTACAGGAATAATCCACCTTGAGGTATTCTTAATTTTCCTTCGCATTCTTTGCCATTTCCTTTCTTTCCTGAGAGCAGAAAATGATGCAGATGAATAGTAAATTACTCTTATGTTTATGAATTTTTATGCAACTTCTTATTTAGTAAAGCTAAAGATGCCTACCTGTGTGTAACTGCAGCCCCTGAATGCCAGCATCCGTCCGAAATGGCTAAATTGAGTCCACTCTTGAGAGGTAGCTTCAGGCTTCTCAACGAATTTTGTGGATTCAGGTCTAAGAGGAGGCCTTGTTGTGCTTTTAGAACGGGTAAGATAATGTATTTAGTTATGGTATCTTATGGAAGAAAAACGCATGGTTTATTATTGCCTCTAATTTTAACAATTATGTAAATAACTAGGGGCTTCGCCCCTAGGCTCGCTAAGCTCGCTCCTCTGTTATGGCTGACAGAGAGATACATAGGGGTGATTCTCGGGCAATGTAACAGCTTCCATCCATTTACTGTTGTCACCCTTAATGCGAAGGGCGTTTCATCACTGTTGAATTATCAGCTTTAAAATTCAATTAAAAAATCGAAAATTTAAGATATAGACTTGAAAGGAGGTTTATATGAATAAGAAAGCTTTCAGCTTCCAGATGATGTAAATCTTTTCTTTGTAAGATAAAAACTCGAGGAGTATCGATATTACATCCACATAGGGGACGATATTTCTTGAAAAACTGTGTTTCATCTTTTGATGAAAATATTAGTCTGTTTTAAAATATTTTTAAACAAATGAGGTCTAGTTTGTAAGGGAAATGTCTGTAGTCTTAGACTGTAAAAAGATCAAAATTCTATGATCATTTTTCGGTGAGTTATCGTAATCTGAAAATGGAAAAGTCAATATTTTCCCACAAAACATAAAATAAAAAACTAAAGTCCGACAAAGATGAGACATATTTTACTTTGGTCCTCCCATTTCTCTGCATCCATTGGTATCGCCCTCGACCCCATACCTCCAGCGGTTTCGGAGGAGATAGCGTGACAAGCTTTTGACAGCGGCAGCGGGAGAATAGGGAGATTACTCTTAATAATATTTGTAGCTTTTCTAATGCAGAAAATTTGAAATTTCAAAGCGTGAATGAACTCTCTTCTCAGGCTTAACAGCTCCTTCTTAGCTGTTTATATAAAAACTTCCTTGCCCGAACGTACTCAAAGTTGGTATATATCAACGACATAATACTAAGGGATTGTCGGTCAGCCATCAGGCATGCGACCCTAAGGGCCTGTTCACACAGAATCCGTTAGCGTTAGCGTAAACATTTTTAACTAATCATAAGCCAGTCATTGACCCATTTAATCAATCAGCGCCAACGGAATCTTTAACGCTAACGAATTCTAAGTGAACAGACCCTTACTGATGACCAGACGTGCGACAGCAACCGCACCCCCGAGTCCCCTGCATGACATTCAATCGTAAGCAACAACGAAAAAAATATAAGTGTAATGAAAAAAATGTAAGCGAAAAAAATATATCTTTTTTATTTGTATTTAAATTTTTAAAATGAAATGTACCATAGATTTTAAATAATAAAGTGTAACGCAAAAATATTGAAAGCTTTCAGGTTTAGTATCTTGAATGACCTTAAGAGCTAATGCGAAGAGTTAATATTTCTTTGTAGCCTATTTGGAGCACAGTGCCTGCTATGAAGAAGTCAGTGAAAGACTTAACGATTGCAATGATAAATACAGAGTATCGCTGGATAAAATTTTAGCCATTAAAGAGGAGCATGAACAAAATAAGCAGCGATTTTGGTAAGTCTGGCATAAATTTTTTTATTGTCAGAAAGCATTTATTTTATCTAACGGAGATTCAAATTTTCAATATTATTAGTTGTATAAGGAGAATAAAAACTAAAACGTCTGAATGACTTTCTGATGATTCTAAAAACAACCAAATCCAAAGTACTGCCACAGTATATTTGATGCATATGATTAAATATGTTATTTAATTAATCAAAATTTAATTAACTCTCTACTCTCTTATATAAGACTTATAGCAAGAATCTCGCTAGGTGAAACTTACGATCTTGTAAAACTCTACAGCTTAAAACTCGCTTTTAAGTAGTTTGCGCAAGGAAACCAATGTGACCCTGTCTCTCATTTATCTGTCTCAGTTTAGTTCGTTCTTAAGGGTATGAGAGATATTTTAAAGAAAACAAACTTACGCAAAACTGTATACGATAGAGAGAAAAACTGCATTCTGGGAGATACCCTGCGTTTAGTTCTTACTTAATGCAACTAAGTGAAAAAAGGGATGGGAATAAAATATGTAAAAACAAGGATTCTAAAATTAGGCAAATATCCTTTTGTCTGACAGTTTTCGGTTCACATTGTTTCACAGAAATGGTGAAGTATAAATATCGGGAGAGTATCCAGGAAAAAAAAAACTGATTCTGAAGATGCCATATAAGGGCATTCCTTGGTGTCATTAATTACTGTGTACAGTCCTATCAAATCTGTAACGTAAAAGTTCTTTCTTGGGTTCTAATAATTAAGTCTTTCTATCAGTGAATAGATAATTCACTCAATGAACAAAAACTGTCATATCAGGGTTTGGGTGGCATGTAGATGAGGTACAGAATATACTGTTCATTCCAGCCGACAACTTTAAAAATTATTGGCTATTTTGGGGAAAATATGATCGCTCTTCACAGTGACAACATGCTTTGTGCGATTAAGGCTTATTTTACTTTCAGAACTGTCATAAATTCTGATATTGTATGGCTCGTGAAAGTCTCTGTCTGGCCATCTTCTTTCATGAAAGCTCCAGGTTGTAAAATGTTCTCCACAAACAGTTAGCGTTTCCAGTTATTGTGATAATTTCTGGTTTAAATGTCCTCTACGCTAAAAGCTTACAGCATTCAAGCATCACAATGTGTTGTTTAGTTCTATGTTTCCCCTCCTAGTTCTGTCAAATGGCTTGGAAAATGTGTACAGTCAGCCACCCAGAGTTACTGTGGAAAAGTTGCAGCTCAGATAATCAAGTCTTACGTTGTGAAAGCGGGAAAACCGGAGAAAAGTTTTCTTACAGAAAATACCGAATGTCCCGAATCTCTTTATGGTAAGGTCACATTTGTAATTTAGAATATGATATTTAAATCCTGATCCCAAACTGTTATAGAAAATTACTTGCTTATTTCATTTGAGACAGTTAAGTACCTATTTCTAACTCATATGAGAAGATCTGTATCAATACTATTGCGTCTCGTGGAGCCAAGTAATGAACAAATACTTAAACCCATAATACAATTACCCATAATACTATTACCCATAATACAATCTTTAGGTCTACGGTTAATTTCTCTTGTGATCGAAATGGTGAATAAACGCCGTATGTCATGAGGAGTGCATGCAGATTAAAACTGTGGGTCCATAAGGTACATTTCAGAAGTTATGATAGATAGGAAAAAAGGTGAGACTGCGGATGCTGCCACAATTTTTATAACATCTAGGGCGTTTTACGCATATTCATGGTAATAAATGATTATTATCGATTATTTTGCTCTTAACTATACAACCCACGCTTCTATAAAATGTCTAAAATGTGGTCTGATGTCACTTAGTTTAAAAACCATCTTCAGTAAATTGGATTTTCAGCTCTTTTGCTGTTAAGATGCGTTTACCATGGAAATTATATCGACCCTGTATAAATTTCAGCAGAAAAACAAACCGATTATTATGTAACACATTTTTAGATGAATTTTATTATTTTTTTTTGGCAATCATTTATTTAAAAATATTTTCGACCGTATCCTTAGTCTTATTCTATGCATAAGATATGATTTGTTTTGATGATGCACCAAAGACATGGTGATGTTTACACAACTGAACTCACACATTTTTTCTAAATAAAAATTTCTCACGAGGGGCTAATTTGTTTGGGAAAGTCTCGATTTGTCAATTTTTATTCAGTCCAAGTAACAAGTCCCTCGTAATTATAGTTGAACATATTCTTGCGTTGATTATTTCTATTCGTATATAGTTGATTATTTCTACTAGTATATACTTATTAAGTTCTGTCGGGTGGGGCAATACACAGACAATATTGCAATTAGCAACTATTATGCAGTTGTATATATCAAGCATTTTCGTCTTAGAACGCATATCCCTTTGAATTGAATTGGTACTATTATACCCTTCAAATCAATCACGCGAAACAAAAAAAAAAAATTAATCTTGAAGAAATACGCACATATTTTTCCACAGTTAATGATAACTGCTATCCTGAATTATTTTCCAGGTTATGAAGAAGACCGAAGACACTTTTGTAAAGAAAAGCATTTTTACAAGTGCCAAGTTCATTTGCTTTTCCTTCACGAATATCTGGTAGAGGACAGACTGACTGATGAGGAAATATTTCTTTCTATTTGCGTGTAAGTATGATAAAGACAGTTTCATAAGTGATTCTTTTTAGCGTGAGCCTTGCCTCAATGTGAAGGTGTTCTCTTCCTTTGCTTCTGAAGAAGTAAGCTGAATTTTCTTTGGAAATTCGAATCAGGCCTATTATAACACTGTTAATTATAGTGAATCATTAAGGTTTTTTCTTTATTTCCCGCTAACACGATTGTTCTAAAAGTATCAGAAAAAGAAAATTTGACTATTTTCCACTAACAGCTGATATTACGAAAATATATTACGAAATAATATGATATATAAAAAGCGCCAGACTCACAAATTTCAGATTTGCAGTAAAATATGTGTTCTGTAAAATAATTTTCTGATCCCCAGTGACATCGTTTTATTGAACTTTCTGACATGCCGATCATGGCTGATATTACGCGGATTTATTTAATATGCCCTACATAAGAGATGGTGCCGCACAAAAAAGAAATTGCGGTACAATCCCTCTTGGGGAAAAGATGGACCTTATTTATTGATACCATTTTTTATCACCTACTAGCTGTTTGCCTGGAGTTGCCCAGGTATTTATTTATCTCAATTTTTTTATTACACAGGAAAAGGAATGGATTCTACATATAGTGTAAAATTTAAGTAATTTAATTAACAGGGATTTAAAAGTAAATGCAGTATACAAATGTTAAAGTAAAATTATAAATTCACTCTATTATTAATTTAACTCAAAACTTGATTACAAACAACTTTTTTAATTTCCTATATTCCCCTCAGTGACTCCGAAAATATGCATTCGACACTACTCTCGGTCATTTTGGACATTTTATATTCACCCTTTCTCCCCCCGCCTCTCCCCCAATGCTGAGGGGGGCTGAACTCTCACTTAAACGGCATCGAGAGTGTCCCTATTCATCTCAGCGACCCCGAAAACTATGGTTTCGACACTATTCTCGGTCATTTTTTACACTAATATTAGTCCTTTTTCGATTATTTTTATATGTACCTCTGCCCCCCTAGGGGTGCTAGGGGTGTCTCCCCCTCCAGTGTTTCTCGCGGGGTTGAGAACAATATCTGTACAAAATTTCATCGCAATCGGATGAACTGTACGGCAGCGCATAAAATACGAACAAACAAACATTCCTTTTTATATATAGATAACTCTTTTTATGCGTACCACCAAGCGTAGAACAAGCTCACACAGACTTCACCCTACATTTCATCGTTGATAAACTACATCAACCATGTGCCGAAGCTCTGGCTTGCTCCTCACTTCCAGTATAGTTTCGCATTTTCACATCCGCGAAATTGTATGATCTTATCAAATTTGACCACAAATTGAGATAGCTATTGAAAGCAAATAACTTACAAAGAAGTTAATACATTGCTAATAATACTAAAAAGTACTACTACTAATACAGTAATAATTCATAACAATACTAATAATAATACCTAGGACTTTTTTTTCTGGGGGTACGCGGGGATAAGGCGTATTTTTAGAAGCACCTTTTTTTAGCAGTATTATTTTGGCTTAACTTAACCGAAATTTAAAAAAAAATTAAGAATCAGTTGTTAATATATAACAAAAAATATTTTTTTTTAATTGCGAATTTTTTGTTCCCTTGTGACATGCGTATAAAAACACGGTACTAAAATTTACACAGGATTATTTTTGCACACCATTTACAGCACCATTATTTGAGAAAACAAAGTATACCTACCTATTTTTTTAGAAAAAAAGCACTGATAATATTTATTACGAATAATATTAAATAATACTAATATATAATATTAATAAGTTGCTAAGTTACTTACATTCTTAACAACATTTAAATAGTTAGATTAACATATCTCCCTCCCTTTTTATGTCCTTTCATGAGTTTATTTTCTGGTTTTGATATAAGGTAGTGACAACCACGTTTCTGACCTTAGAACATAATACTGCGTTTCTTTCTTCAAGGAAATGCTTATTCCTCAGTGAGTAAAAGAAACAGCAGCAGCAGTGTATACTCGATTTTAAAGCTTTGCTGTGCTCTCGTGTCAATGCTACGGATAAACAGTTTCGCATCAGTTGTTATTTTTAAGCGTGTCCAAAACAGCACATTTCGTTTCTGTAAATTTTTAACAGCAGGTATCCATCGGGAATGACTGATCTCCCTTACGTGCACCTGCATTTTCTCTCCTGTTAAATTGTCTACTAAGACATCGGGCATAATCAGTGTCAAAGCACGACGGCCAGATAGTAAATAAATGTACTAATACACAAATTATACAAAAACACATCATTGCCAATTGTTGAAAATCATAATAATGCGCAGAAACAAATTAATGTGTTTAAGCGGCCTCGTGCTTAGTGAGTATCTAAAGCCAGATTTAAAAATGTCACTGAGCATGCGCAAAAAGCATTTTTTTTTATAAATTGTAAATTATCGCTAATTAAACAGTGCGAAATAAACAATTTCCATCACAATCTTATATTTCACAAACATAATTATCATAAAGATAAAAATAGCAGAAAGTGATCTAGAGAGACTCCTTGGAATAAACGTGTTTATCACTAAAACATGTCACTGAGCATGCGCAGAAACAGTCAGTTTCTAAAGACAAATTTAAACACACCACTGAGCATGTACAGAAATCAATTTTTGATTGAAAATTATCGCTAATTAATAGAAATTGAGGTTACAAAAACCAAATTTGACAAATCTACAGATTACAATCTTTCGTTTAAGACCAAAATGAAGTAAATTGGTGCAGTAGTTTTCTCCCACGGGCTGCCCAAAAAGTCGGCTTAGCAACTTAAATATATAGATTTGAACTTGTGAAGTTTAACAGACAAATTCAAAATTCGTTGGAAAAAGTGATATTTGTTTTTGATATACACCACCGTAATAAAAAATTAAATGGAGGTGTATATAGTGCAGAGTAAAAAAAAACGCAATGCAATGTAGAGCTCTAACTTTTATTTAAAATAAAAGATGTCGGCAACCAAAATATAAACATGACAGAAATAATATAGCATAAAAGTCCCATCCGGACTAATGTAAAAAGCATTACTGCCATATACAGAAAATAACTCTTTCGGACAAGAGCACCGACTGATAGACGCTGTCATGCCGACTGACTTGGACAGTGTTGCCAACCTCTACGAAGCGCCTCCCCCTAGCGCCATCTCGAAATCCCCCTGATTTCCCCTAACACCAACTTGAGATCACCCTAGACCTTCCTAAACGAAATTCTGGTTCAAAATAGGCATCCTGTTTGAGAGATAAATTGAAATAAATAGAAAATACACACATGAAATGAAATGGAGGTTTATTTGCATTTGACATATGTATGGAACTTACAATCTACTTAAAAAAAACGCGTCTCGATTGTACAAAATACTAAAATATGCCCCCCCCCAACAAAATGCCCCTAAAATATGTGGCCCCAAAAACACCCATTTTCATCTAACTTACCCCCAAATTTAGGGGGAAAACCCCCAAGTTGGCAACACTGGACTTGGATGTTCTATCCACCGCTGATATAACGCGTCTCGCCTTCTAAAATTTGCATACATCGTCAGCAAACCACGCTGCTAAATTATCTTATTGGATACTCTGCAATGCCGTCACCACAGTAGGTGTGGCGTCGAAAATCACTTCTATTGCGTCATCCCGTCCGTGTTTTCTGATGGATGGGAAATAATTTACTCGTACGTCTATCAGTTTTTGTATTAATTGAATCAGTGATGTGTAAACTATTTTCGACAGTGACCCACTTTTCTTAAATAAGAAATCACTCAACTTCAATGAAAATTTTTTGGTACCAACACTTTTAACGCAGGATTACGTTCCTCCGTTACGGTCCTCCGGAAAGCAAAATTTCAGACGCTAAAATTGTCCGTCCGTACCTCGCGAGTTATAATTTTGGCAGCGAGCCAAACCTAGTCCGTATCGCTTGGACAAGCAGTAAACAGTTAAACAGAAAAGCACCAAAATGTATAAAATTTTGACATACATATTTGTATATATATATATATATATATATATATATATATATATATATATATATATATATATATATATATATATATATATAATATATATAATATATAATATATATATGTATATATACAGAGGCTGTTCACACATTTTTTAGACGATGTATATTGTATTCACAAAACTAAATTACATAAAATTCTTGTGTTTTAAATGTTCTATTTGACATCCCTTATTCTGAACTATCTTTCGAAACCGCAATTTCCAGGATAATAATGCCTTTTGAAGTGCCAGAAGAGGTATTCTATCCCATTCCTCCTGAACAGTTTTCCAGATTCCTGTAAGGGTTTTGGGACGACGTTTGGATAATGCAGATTTTAAAAGTCCGAAAGCACAAAAATCCATAGGTATCCACCATCGGGAGATTTAGTAGGGATATCAGTGAAGGGTATGGCCTTGATACCAGTTTTTTGTTCCATTTCTTTTAGGAAATTTACAGTGGATTTTGATGTGTGACTGCTAGCTTTGTCCTGATGGAGTCTCACAGATTGATGGCACTGTGGGTAAAGCGATGGTATTTCATTCAGAAAAATTGGCGATAAAATATGTTCCTGATAGTATTTGGAGTTAATCTTGACATTTTTTCCACTCTCTTTATTTTTAACTTGCCATTATAAGAAAAACCAGCAACAATCATGAATCCCTTAGAAAAACTTTCTTTCGATTCTTTGAATCATGTACTTAAATTTTTTTCTCCCCTTTTATGAAAATAAATGGCTCTTTTTTTGTTGCAATCATTTATGATTCACCCATGAATCATTACACCCATGATTCATCTATTGTGACAATTGTTTTCCATTTTTCTTTGGATAAGTGTTTCTCATATAGAATTCTGCAGCGTGTCCTGCGTTCAGCGATATGATTTGGAAGAAGACGATGCACATTGCGTTTTTTCGCTTTCTTAAGATTTAAATCAACGTTTATCATTTTGTTTACAGTGGACACCGAGCATTTGAATGATTTTGCAACTGTCCTTTGACTAGGGGGATTTTCTTTTAACATTAAACAACGTACCTTTGCAATAGTCGAAGATGTCCGTTTTTTCCTTGGATACTTGTTTGGAATTTTTGTCCCACTTTAAGCTTCAATTTGACGTTTTTTTCCTTTCTTGTTGACGATATTACCTATCGACGCTTTAGATATCACAAAACCATGACTCTCACATCGTTTTTGGATAACGGAGTATGCATATTTCTCTTTGGAAAGAGCATAAATGTAGCCTTCGAAACACTGCTTTGTTAAAAACGCCATTTTGAATAAAAACAAAACTTTCAAGCCGCAGACGATAATTTTGACTTTTAAAAACATAGTACAATTGCAATTATTTCTTTTGCAGCAAACGATTTTTTATTACCGCTTACCAAAATCGTCAAAAAATGTGCGAACAGCCTCTGTATAATATATATACACTCATCGACAAAAAAATTAGCGCACCAAGAAATAATTGCGGGATCGTAACGAAACTTGCAATGAAGGTACATGTTGGGGAGATATGCAAATGATTAGAAATGCAGCGTGATTGCGCATTACGTATAGCCGGTAGAGGGCGTTGAACATCGTACTCCGTGGAGTATAAAACAGGTAACCAAAGCTTGTTTGAGTGTCCTGAATCATTTACAAAGGAAGAGCTGAGATAGACATGCAATTACGCCGTGTTCGAAGACAATATAAGCAGTTGTCGCAGTTTGAGAGGGGGAGAATCGTCGGGATGATGGAAGCTGGGTGGTCAGTCAATTGACGAGCTGAAGTAGCTCGTCAATTAGGCCGCTCTGATTGTGTTGTGAGGAGGTGTTGGGACCAGTGGACCCGAGAGATGTCATGTACACGAAGACCAGGCTCAGGACGCCCTCGACAGACCAGTCATCGAGAAGACCGCCACATCGTAAGAAATGCACGCGTACAGCCAACTGCTTCATCGGCCGCCATCCAGGCACAGGTAGCACCTTCACTAGGGGCCTCTGTGTCTTCTCGAACCATACGAAGGCGCCTGGCTGAAGGACAGTTGGTATCGCGGCGCCCATTACGTGTACTGCCCTTGACGCCCACCCATCGACATCTCCGTTTGGAGTTTTGCCGCGCACGAGGAAACTGGACTGCAGCGGAATGGAACCAGATCGTCTTTAGCGACGAATCCAGATTCAATCTCGGCAGTGATGACAATCGTGTTCGTGTGTAGAGAGCCCGTGGTGAACGCTTCAATCCTGCCTTTGCTGTACAGCGACACATCGCTCCCACAGCTGGTGTGATGGTATGGGGTGCCATTGCCTACAATACACGGTCACCCCTAGTATTGTTCCGTGGCACCATGACAGCCCAGCGGTATGTTTATGAAATCCTGCAACCACATATGTTGCCACTCATGCAACGGCTCCCAGGAGCCATTTTTCAGCAAGACAATGCTCGGCCTCATACGGCAAGGGTGTCACAAGACTGTCTCTGCACTGTTACTACCCTTCCTTGGCCTGCCCGATCCCCAGATTTGTCTCCAATCGAGCATATCTGGGATCATTTGGGACGACGAGTTGGGCATCCCACGAGTTTGAACGAACTAGAGGTAAGGTTACAGCAAATATGGAACGAAATGTCTCAAGACATCATACAGAACTTGTATGACTCAATGCCCGATCGTATCGCATCGTGCATTCGCGCTAGAGGGGGTCCAACGGAGTATTAACTCCTCCGTTCTTTTGCCTTTTTCTCTGAAATAAATTATCCTGTTTCTTTGATTTTCTTATCATTTACTTATATCAAAGTAGTCATTACGTATGTAAAATTTCGTTTCATTTTGACGACTCCTTCTTGGTGCGCTAATTTTTTTGTCCACGAGTGTATATATATATATATATATATATATAATATACGTGCATATGTATAGATACATATATACATAACACAAGCATACATATACACATACAAAAGAGGTAAGCAACGATAAGTAATCCTATGTTAATAACCCGCGGTAGTTTCATTAGAAGAGACTACCTGAAAATTGTTTTTTTTTAATAATTAGGAAAATATTAGCCAAAAAATAGAAAAAAAAGAAGAAAATTTTGACAAACTATTTTAAAAATCAGTGAATTGTAGATTTTGGTTTTATATTTATTTTGCATAACAACACTAGAAAAGGGTCTTGCTTTCCTTTTGTACTAGCTTTTGGCATATCTAATCTGATCAAAACTTCATATTTAACTATTAATATGCTTTTGTATTGCCTTAACATAAAATTAAATTAAGAGCATGATTTCAAAATTATAAGCTTCATATTTAAACACTGAAAATTATAAAGTTCATTTATTTCTACTTAATCTTAAATACTTCTTTTTTTTGTAATTTAATGTTTGTTAAAGTTCTTGATTACAGTTCAGATTAGATTATTGGGCCTGAAAGGGTCATACATTTAGAAAAAAAATCAACCGAAAGTCTTTCTATTTTCGTCTAAAAGATAAATAAATAAATAAAATTTTGCTGATGGAGTTTTTATCATGTCTGTTTGACATCTTATTCTACAATACGGTATCATATACAGGGTGGTTCAAAATTATTGAGCGCATTTCATGTTTGAAAAAAAAAAAAGAGAACAAAATGAGGTACGTACATGTTTATTGTTTTCTTAGAAAGACAATTTAAGACAGTTTTACACAACAAAATTTTAAACATTAAATAACTTCCACATAAGCCGGTAGATGGCGCGACAACATATCGCAAGAAAAATTTACTAATTGCGCCAGTCTGCAAACGGCTACCATACAGGAAAAATCAATGTGCGTTTTGTGGTTCCATGAAAGCAAATCCCTTGTAATTGTTCAGAGACGTTTTCCTTTAGAACACTGAAATCGTCGTCCTTCAAGTAAGGACTCTTATTAAACGTTGGTACCAACAATTTAAGGACACGGGAAATGTGGAACATAGGAAAGGCGCTGGTAGGCCATAAGCAGAACACATTTCCCCAGTCCTTCCAGTTCCAAGAAAACAATAAACATGTACGTACCTAATTTTGCTTTTTTTCAAACATGAAATGCGCTCAATAATTTTGGACCACCCTGTATTTTTAACATATAAAAAAATTACAAATAAAAATATGTAATTATAGAATATTTGAAGTATATCTTAGGGGTCATACGACTGTTAAACCGTGAAAAAAAAAATCGATTTTTTGAAATTATAATATGTGAAAGATTAACCTTTTCTGAGTATTTTAAGACAATCCGTTAGAAAAAATTCCCATAATTACGGAAGTTATGAATAAAAACGTGTCAGATGTTTACTGTAAACAGATTTAAAGGGCAATACTTCAAAGTGATTTATCTCAAAATGTGTTTTTTTTCCCATAACGCTCTTGTTATCTCTAGAACTGTTTCTTATTTTTGCATGAAATTTTCACAGAGGGTACATATTATCATTTGCTTGAAACTGAACCTAAATTTGTTTACAGATCTCTAAAAAATGCAATTTTCATGCGTCGATAAAATTTAATTTGTTAAGAAAAAAAAATGCACTATTTTTAGTTTCATCGTAAAAATAGAAATATACCTTAAATATATACAAATTTAGTTCAAATTAAACTTTAGTTTCTGCAGTATATGTTAAAAGCAAAAATTTTGTCTTAAACTCAATTTTTTTTGGAGTATTTGTGCGTTAGCTCTGATATCACTTTTGTCCAAAGCAAACTGCTTATTATTTATGACGATCTATCACAAATTATTTTTAACTATCAAGCAAGAAACAGGTATATATTCATAAATCAAACATTGTTCTATTAACAGAAAAAAATTATGATTTTAAATCTTAGACATTTCAAGTTATAGAATGTCGAAAGTGACACAATTTTTATACTTTTTCGACTTTTAACAGTAGTATGACCCCTTAACAAACAATTCAATATAACATAAATTTACTTTAAACTATCCACGACCCTCCTGTGTATCGCGACCCACAGTTTCCGCACCATTGATTTAAATACTCTGTTTGCTTGGGTGAGTTTTGTTTCCTTTAGCGAGTTGCTTTATGTCACTGTTTTTTATTTAATAAAAATTTTTTGCTCACCCACCTGAATTCATGACGCAACGAACAATTGGATACAATGAATCCCTCCCGCAGGAAGTGACATATCCGTTCTTCTGTTTGCAAAGAATGACGATTCACTGATTTGCTATAATTAGAAAAGATGCAACAAAGAAAATTGAAAGTGAAAATTTTCCGATTGTCCATTTTTGACAAGCTTTTCTTTTTATAAACTCCTCCGTAATATTTATTCACTTATTGAACATCCAAGAATTAAACTCGTATTTTCAAGCATATAACGGGATTTTGAAGTTGAAATAAAACAGGAAAAGATCAATATGAGTTATTGACACTTCACGTTCTAACCAATTATTGCCTGCATCAGAGAGGTCCACGAGTTATGAGATTTTGAATTGATATATTTAAAATATTATTAAACTGATTATTTAAAAACCTTCATTTTATAACAATATATATATACTAGAAGGTAACCCGTCATTTTGACGCCATAATACTAATAATGACGTCATAATGGAAAAAGTATATGAAAGTTATAAAATATCCCGAATTATCTAATATATTGCATTTAATCCACACCTTGTAAAAGCAAACCCTTTCATTATTTTTTATTTATGTAGTTTTTCATGCGATTGGAGTAGTAGACTGCCATCCAACTCGTCATTTTGACGTCATATTACTAATAATGACGTCATAATGGAAAAAGTATATGAAAGTTAAAAAATATCCCGAATTATCTAACAATATTGCATTTAATCCACACCTTGTAAAAGCAAACCCTTTCATTATTTTTTATTTATTTAGTTTTTCATGCGATTGGAGTAGTATACTGCCATCCAGTTTTTACAGATCACTACGCGATATGAATACTTGAGCTTCTTGATTCATTCGCATTCAAGTTTGTTTACTTTCAGAATTCATCGAAAAAGTAAACAGATTTTTAAAAACTGTTAAATATACAGCTAAAAGCATCCAATTTTTTTTAGTTCTGAATGTTTTATAGAAAAATAGGCTGAACAAACGTAATTTGATGGAGAAGATATTAGTTTTTAGGTAAGAAAAAATTCTGATCCACATCTGAAATTGAAATTAAGCCTAACCGGCTGTTTGTTTACTGAGAGCTTCAATTGAAAGATGAGTACAGCCCGGAAGTGTTATACAGAGACAACGGCTATTATATATATAATATATATATATATATATAGAGAGAGAGAGAGAGAGGATTTTTTTTTGGTTTGGCTTGGAGCGCTATGGTCAATTTTTTACTACACGAGGGCTAATTAGACCGGGACCCATTGCTTAATGCCGATACCGAACGGCTACAAATATCCATGCCAGCAGTGGGACCCGACCCCACAGAATCTGAACAAAATGCCAGCGCCTGGCCTATATATAATGTATACACACACAGAGAGACTTTGGATTCCTGTGCCTGGGAAAGAATTTGCATTTGGGGGCCTTAGTTAATTAGGTTTGGGAAAATAATAAAAGAAATACAGTATTTTGGCCCCCCTCTTCCAAGTGGGCCCTGGGCGGGTGCCCTTGTTGCACCTGCTTACTTACGGCCCTGTATATATATATATATATAGAGAGAGAGAGAGAGAGAGAATAGAATATATATTAAAAGGGCGCAAAAAAAAAACTCTATCGAAATATTTTTATCTTATCAGAAAGAAATAACCCAAATCAAAAATATGCTGTAGCGTGTTTGTGTTTTGTGGCGAAAGGAATAATTCTCTTCTTATGGAAATAAATTATATTTAACATCCATTCACCAGAAATCTTGTTGATACACAACGAGTTCAAAAAAATTTATACAATATATTAAAAAATCCTTTTATATTATTTTTGGAGTTGAGTTGAATCAGCGCGTGGGGAAAACAACACTAATAAGTGTTGTAGCTGTTACGTCACTATCTTCTACTTCATGCAGGCCACTATTGAAATCATTACAGTCTTAAATTCCTCCCCTTTCGGAAAAACTTTTCACTACGTCACCAGTGAAAAGTTTTGGTGTAAGGCTAAGCAGTGCGGCTTAAACTATCGGCGTTTTGGTGAAATTTTCCTTTCCGGTGCACCACCTTATAGTTGAAAGGTTGCAAAATAAGGGCCCATCTTAAAAGTCTTGGATTTGTGCCGGTGTTCTTTTCTAGCCAGACCAGTGGATTATGATCAGTTTGTATAATGAAGCTCTGTTGTCCATCTAAGTAACATCTCAACTTTTGTATTGCATAAACGATAGCTGCGCATTCTTTTTCTGTAGTACTATATTTCTGTTCTGCAGGGGAAAACTTTTTACTCAAGTACATGATAGGGTGTTCTTCACCTCTTTGGTTTATTTGAGACAACACCGCACCAAGTCCAAGGTTTGAAGCATCACATTGAATGACAAATGGAATGGTGAAATCGGGGCTAAATAATACTGGTTTTTCTGAAAGTCTTTTCTTTAATTCTTTGAAAGCATCTTCACAAGAACTGTTCCAATCCACTGACGTTTTGACTTTCTTCCCTTTTAGTAGATCTGTTAATGGAGCTGCTACTACAGAAAAATCAGGAATATATCTGCGATAATAACCAGCAAGACCTAAAAATGATCTAATTTGGGTCTTGTTCAGTGGTCTGGGAAAATCTTTGATGGCTTGTATTTTAAGTTCTCCAGGTTTCCGTTCCCCTTGTCCAACTATGTGGCCTAAGTACTTGACATGTTCCTGAGCGAACTGACATTTGGAAGGCTTTATGTGGAGATGAGCTGTTTTCATCTTCATGAAGATTTGTTCTACGTGTTTCACATGCTCTTCCCAGGTATTAGAAAAAATTGCAACATCGTCCAAGTAGGGTACAGCAAATTCTTCACAGTCTTGCAACAACCCAGCCATCATTCTACTAAAATAATATGGAGCATTCTTGAGTCCAAACGGCAACCTTAATGGCCTATAGGTGCCGAAGCTTGTCACAAAGGCAGCATAACGCTGGGCCCGTTCACTCAAAGGTATTTGCCAGTAACCTCGGGTTAAATCTAGAACAGTAATATATTTCGCTGATGACACTTTCTCTATAAGTTCCTCTATATTTGGCATAGGAAAATACTGTGTTCTCGTTACTTTGTTTAAGCGACGATAGTCTATGCATGGTCTTCCTTCTTTTCCTGGTACTTCCACCAGTATTAGTGGAGAGGTAAAGTCAGAGTCTCCTGATTCAATTATCTTTAGATCCAACATTTTTTTCACCTCCCTCTTTAGAATTTCTGTTTGTCGTGGGGACATCCTATAAGGTTTTGCAAATATTGTTTTTTCTGTCTCTAATTCAATATCGTGTTCAACCAAGTCAGTACATCCCGGCTGATTCGAAAAGATATTGGAGTAGGCAGTCAACAAATTTTCCATTTGAGTTCGTTGAGTTTCAGATAATCGCGCATTCAATCTGAGTTCTCTAAAAATTTCAGGCAGTTCAGAAATGTTTGGATTTTCTTCATGGCAAGGAATAGGAATATCTTCATCTTCTTCAGTTTCTTCCAAGCACAACAGATTTACATTTTCTGCCCTTTGGAAGTATGGTTTAAGCATATTGATGTGGTACACATGAGTTTTTTCTTTTTCAGGAAACTTGATCACATAGTTGGTTTCTGACAGTTGCTGTACTACTTCACCAGGTCCTACCCACTGTACTGATAATTTATTAGGTCTTGATGGTGCCACAACCAACACTAAATCTCCTATAGCAAACTGTCTTTTAACGGTCTTCTTATCGTACCATAGTTTCTGTTTTTCTTTGGCAACTTCCATGTTTTGTACTGCTATTTCTTGACATCTCTTCATGCGATTCATCAGTTCGAAAACATAGTCTACAACACTATCTTCTTCACGATCTTGTTCTGTTAATTTGTCATACAGTAACATAACAGGAGTCTTTAAATTTTTTTCATGGACAAGTTCTGCTGGGGAATAACCTGTACTGTCGTGAGTCACAGTTCTTAATGCAAAAAGGGCTTGAGGTAAAATTTTCTCCCAGTCCGGACCAGATTCAAGACATAGGACACGAAGAATCCTCTTTAGCGTTCTGTGCATTCTCTCAACTGGATTACTTTGTGGGTGATGTACGGAGCTTCGCACGACTTTGATTCCAAACCTTTCCAGAAATTCTGTGGTTAAAGCACTCATGAATGACGTGCCCTGGTCGGTTTGCAGTTCTTTTGGAAACCCCATGCGGCTAAAAACTTGAAGCAGGGCGTCCACTACAGTAGTTGATCGCAGATTTTCAACAGGAATGGCATCTGGATACTTGGAAGACATGCAGATCACAGTGATGAGGTATTTGTTTCCAGAAGGCGTCATCGGTAAAGGACCACAAGCATCAATGTTTAGCTTAGAAAATACTTCTGAAATAACCGGAACTATCTTTAGAGGGGCTTTCTTTTTATCCTGTGGCTTTCCTGCTCTCTGACATACGTCACAGGTCTTCACAAAATTTTCCACCTCTTTATAACAATTCGGCCAATAGAATGTTTTGAACAAAACATCTTTAGTCTTGGTTGCACCCAAATGAGCCGCAGTTTCTTCATGGCAAATTTTCATCATTTGTGTTCGATATCTCTCTGGAACTACAAGCAATAATCGTTCTGTCCCATCTTTGTCTTCTTTACGGAAGAATAGTTCTTGACCTCGCACCACATACCTGGAGTTCCCAGAACTTAAGTTGCTTTCAGCCTCCTGAAACAGAGGTTTCAATTGAGCGCTTTTTCGTTGTTCTTCTAAAAAATCTTCTGGGGATAGTTTTATAAGGTCTAATTCCGGAATCTTAAAATCTGCTATAGGTAAGACATTTTCTTCCACAGGGACTTCATTATCTGGGCTACATTCCGAAATATTTTCATCCACTCCTAGACTCTGGACATCTTCAGATATTTTCTTTTGAGCACGGGTCTGAACAGCATTCACCATATGAATCTTGACATCTTCGACTTGCTTTGCTTCTTCAATGCAGCGGTCTTGTTCCCCAAAAGATACCTCCCTTGATCCAAAGAGTCTCTTAAAACAGCAGCTTTGGTCACTATGTGCCCAAATTCACATTCAAGATCTACTTTAGCTAAAGGGTAACAAGTGGGGTTTTCTTCCAGCGGAGATTTAATCCACACTGTTTCACTTGTATACATCGACGGACTGACATACTTCTTACAAATCAAGTCTAAACTCGCACCCGTGTCTAGTAGTATCGGCATCTCGATCCCATTTACTTTTCCCATACTTATGTAGGGGGCAAGTGCATCATGGTATCCATACCTTGCAGTCATGTTGGAAGCAACAGTTTCAACTTTCTTTTTAAGCTTATCGCATTGTGGTCTTAAATGCGAAAGAGATCCGCACTCATAGCAACGAGGCTGTTTCCTTCTTTCGAATTCAGCTTCCTCATTTCTCTCCTTGGGAAATTCTCGCCGTGGAAAAGGCTTATCATTATAATTGTTTGTCTGGTTTTTAGGTTTATATCCACTGTTGTTACCTCCTGGTACTTTATTTGTGTTCTTCCGAGGGAATTCCTTTTTCCGGAAACTTTGTCTAATATCATCATATTCGTCTAATTTTTCCGCCAATTCGTAAGGCTTTTTCCAATTTATCCAATCATCGAGAAAGTGATCTTTTATATCAGCAGGAACTCTAAATTTGAGTTGTTCGGTTACGATTAAATCTTTCAACTCTTCAAACGTAGATACTTCTAAATCATTGACCCATTCTGTAAAATAGCTGTTCAATTCATAAGCATAATTTCTCCAAGATTTTTCTGCGTTCTTCTGATGTCTGTAAAACAACTGCTTTAATTTTTCAGGATTTAATTTGTATCTCTTCAAGATAAGACTTTTTACAGAATCGTAATTGTTGGCGGTTTCCGGTGGTTCTCTCGCCAACATATTGGAAACCTCCACTGGCAGCACTCCCAATAAATAGGCGGCCCAATCTCTTCTTGGAACCTTAGCCATTTCTGCTTTTCGTTCAAAGTTTATTAAATAGAGAGTCATTTCATCACGTTCTTCATCAAATTTTGGAGTTATATTCATTAATTGTATTTTATGCTCTTCCATACCGGTTGTTTGACGGGTTGGAGGATTTGACACACTTTGAGTCTGAAGTTCCAAACGTTTCATTTCTAGATCATACTGCATTTTCTCCCGAGCTAACTGATCTTGGCGAGCTTGTTCTTGGCGAGCTAACTCATCTTGGCGAGCTTGATCTTGGCGAGCTTGTTCTAGGCGAGCTAACTCATCTTGGCGAGCTTGATCTTGGCGAGCTAACTCATCTTGGCGAGCTTGATCTTGGCGAACTTCTTCGGTTTTCCTGTCTTCAATTACTCTTTCTAGAATAATCTTAACATCAGCTTCAACATAATTGCTACTGTTTAAAATTTTTGCTTTTATTTCGGGAATCTTATTCGAAGATGATATCTCTTCTCCCAATTCTTCGCAAACAAGTAATAAGTCCGCTTTCCTACCTTTGGCTAAGAAAGACATGTTAGCAACCACACGCAAATCACAACCTAAGTTTATTTTCAATAATATTACGGGTATTTTCTTTCCCAAACTTCTTCTGAATTTATGTCAAATTCTATTTCATATTTATTTAAACAAGAACATATATACAGTTCCTAATAATGAACTTTCAGTCGTTCTTGAAAAAATATCGCCAAATCGCTGGCCAAACAGTTGATATAAAGTCTTCACTGAACTACTATTCCAAAACAAAAATACAATTGCTGAAATAAATAATTTCAAATTCAGACTTTACGTTAGTGAAAATACATTCAAAACGTCATACATCAACTTTATCTAGAATTCTTCTCGGAAACTTTTTTCATGAGACTTTTCAAACGCCAAACTATCAAATTCCATTAAAGAATTATTACCCTAACACTAATACAAATGTAGAGTCAATAATTTCAAGACAGATAGTTTATATAAATCATAAACGAAATCAAAGTTTCTCAAATTCGATATTCTTCTTTAATCGCCAAACTATTTATTAGAATTCAAATCAAATTCTACTTAGCTTGCAATCGGCACTTGATAATTCCATCCCGACGCTTGCCACCAATAATACAATACAAGTCTGTAGCGTGTTTGTGTTTTGTGGCGAAAGGAATAATTCTCTTCTTATGGAAATAAATTATATTTAACATCCATTCACCAGAAATCTTGTTGATACACAACGAGTTCAAAAAAATTTATACAATATATTAAAAAATCCTTTTATATTATTTTTGGAGTTGAGTTGAATCAGCGCGTGGGGAAAACAACACTAATAAGTGTTGTAGCTGTTACGTCACTATCTTCTACTTCATGCAGGCCACTATTGAAATCATTACAATGCAAACACATTTTTCCCATATTTAATTTCCCTGGGCTAGAAGTTAGTTCCTTTTAAAACACACAAAAAAAATTAAAATTACAAACGAAACAGAGTCTTATGGCATTTTGTACTTAGAACAAACGCAAGATCACGAACAAGTACTGCAATTTGCTAAAACTTTATCGTCTAGTTGGATAAACTTTGGATCAGGTGTTTTAATCTCTTGATCGAAGAAACAGAAAATGTGATAACATTACGCTGGGAATTTATTTGTTAGAAAGTCCATTGAAAAATAAACGTACAAATGTTTATTTCTGATGCGACCCATTAAAGGGGGTTTTCGGCACCAAAGTCTGTGGGTTCGAGTCCCACTGTTGGCATGGGCGTTTGTAGCCGTTCGGAATCGGCTTTAAGCAGTACATCCCGGTCTAATTAGCTCTCGTGTTGCAAAAAAATTTACCTTAGCGCTCCAGACCAGACCAAATCCATTAAAAGGGTAAAAGAAAGGCTAATGCAGTTTCATTATCACATATCCAAATGTTTTAGACCATAAGAATTTTGGATTTCAAAACATTTGCATGTAATAAATAAGGTATCTTGGGGGTTGGGATTCAAATTAAAACACGAAATGTATTTGTACGTAACATACCCTTTGCAACCTATTTTTTCCTCAACGTGGCAGGTGCTTTGTCGCGAGGAAATTAAATTCATCCTTTCAGCCAATTTTTTTACTATTATATTATGGGAGCACCGTATAGGTAAACCATACTGCTCCATATGGTGGGACAGCACAGGAACGTCCGTGCTTTATCCGGGACTCGAACTCGAACCCATTACATGGAAGTCCGAGACGCTAAACCCCTATACCGTGAGGCAGGTCCTTACAAATATTAGCCCGCAGGTAATTTCTACAATTTTAGAAATAATTTTGCACGCGAGACAAAGTTTGTGTGTACTGAACCTTGAGAAAGATGTTAAATCATCAGCTTCCCCAATTGTGGGGATTTTCTGTGCTTGTTTAGCATCATTCCCGACATTCAGTGCATTTGCTTTCAATATTCTTTTCTAGCATTTGTTTATGTATAAATAATAAGCGTTAGTGGAAAATATAGCTTGCTAATCAGATAATAATCATAAAGATAAGACATATTATTTTTTTATCGGGAAGTCGGTACTCAGTATATTTTACAGGATTTCCAGATTAGGCATACTTAGTTAAAATATGCATTTTGTACAGGATGCTTGATTGCTTTGTTGCGAAAAGACCTTCTGGAATAGTCATATAATGCTTTTATTTTTTTTTTAAATGGTACGCTATATTTTCAACTATGGACCTGTTCACATACAGTCTGTCAGCGTTAGCGTAAAATTTTTTAACCAATCATACACCAATCATTGACCCATTTAACCAATCAGCACCAACGAAATCTTTAACGCTGACGCTGACGGATTCTATATGAACAGGCCCTATTCCTACACGCAAAGAACTATAGGGGAGAGTATGTTATAAATTAATAAGTTTGAGAATAGTTGTAAGACAATTATTTTTCTAATGGAGATGTAAGTAGAAGTACGTAAGAAAAAAAATTCGTAAAATATATTTTTGCACGAGGTAGTTTTGATAACTCAGGTAATTTTTTTACCATGTTTTTATATCTCGCTTTCTTGTATGTTTGTTTATGTGTGTGTTTGTCCAGTACAAATCTTGCAATCGATTTTTAGCTAATGTCCCGACTAGCTAGACATTTGAAACTTTTAGAATAGCTCAGAACACGATGACAATGCATTATTTTAATACTTTTCGCCATCTTTAATCAGGATTGAATTCATTTTCAGTTAATTTTGTTGTGTAGAATGGTGTAGCCATCTATCGGCCGGGATGGGAACGAAAAGTTAAACGCAAGTTGGCTTCCAATTCTCGAGCTAAACGATTGATTACGCCTTTGATCATTTTCTTTCAAGTTGATGGGATAATTCATCAAAAAAATTTAAAAAAAGTATTTATTAATACAAAGAATTGTCAAGTTTATATGATTCAACAGAAAATTTAAAACATGGTATATAAAAACTTCTTTTTATCTTGTAATTCTTACATTTCAGAGGAATTAATGATTCTCTAGAATGCTTAAGCCAGGCTTTTAGGCGGTGTATCTTCAGCCACAAGGCGAAAAAATTCGAGATACTGGAAATGAATGACACAGAAAGTGAATCATGTTCAGTTAAAGAAAATGTGATACAAAGTGAGTATTTTTTTCCGATCTTTTGTATTTTGCTGATTTTAATCTTGAAATGTGTACTGTAAACCACTGGTGCGCAAACTGTGAGTCGCGATTCACAGAGGGTTCGCGGATAAATTTGAAGTAATTTTATATCAACGAATTATTTTATTAAAAATATGCTTTAAATTTCTTATAATTACATATTTTTATTTAAATTTTTTAATTAAAAAATATATGATATTGTTATATAAGGTATCATGTTTCTACCTATCTGTGTGAAACTGAGTTTTAAAAATGACTATCTTTAAAAACCATACAATGATCCAGACTTGACTCGGAAGATGATATTAGAGTAGCACTCTCAAATATTTCAACAAATACTGAGAAAATATTATTCGAGGTCTAGGCTCACCCTTCTTATTCATTTTTGTCTATTTCGGTTTTATATAAATAAATGAAGTTTAAAATTTTCGATGTTTTGATATGAATCTTATAATTTTGAAATCATGATCTATTTTAATTTAAATGTTTGTTAATTTTTACCTAAATGAAATACAAATGCATATTAATATTTCAATATGAAGTTTTGATCGCATGAGTTTGGGTCAAAAAACAATTATAGAAGATAAACAAGACTTTTTTTATCGTTATTATGCAAGGTAAATATATACCCATAATCTACAGTTCATTGATTTCAAAAGTAGTTTGTCAAAGTTTGCTTCTTTAAAAAAAAATGTGTACATTTTCCTGATTAAAAACAAATTGCTACTACCAAAAAATGTTTATTGGGGGGGGGGTCGAGTGATTGAGCACATCGGGTATAAACTATATGAGGAATAAAATAATACAGGAAAGGTCATGATACAAAATACGTTTCCTCTGCTACAAAATATATTAGTGAATGTTCCATGGAAAAATCAAGTTTTATGTGTGACATCGGATGAAGATAAATCAAACTTATTAACTTCATATTAAGATATTCCAAAAACACCCGGCTAGACGTTAGACAAAATAAAACATTTTTATTTTAAACACAACTGCATTGGACATGTAGTGAATCATTTATGATGCACGTAGGTAACCCATGGCAACATTCATACCGTGCATTTTCATAGGAACTCAAGTCAGTTTTGCAAACTGTGTTCGTCGAACTACTGGAGAGGGTAGACTTACATTCTCTTTCGTGTTGTATGTATGTAACCAAAACTATCATCGTAATACATTTTATGTAGTTTTAAAATTTAAAGCTGCTGTGTATAAACCCTAATGGATTCGCTCACCTCAATGTTAACTCATGGAGAAAACGTGTCCAAGGATTGCCGACTTGAATTGAAAGATATTTTAAAAATTGTACTCCGCAATAGAGAAAAAAATGTTACACCTAAAGGAATTTTTCCTTTTTAAAAAATGCAAATAATATTTTAAAATTTAAATTATTCGGGGATAAAAAATCTGGTATAGTGTGTTTTGAACGCTCTTCAGTTCTTTCGGTGGACGCAAATTTATCAGACGAATCCTGTCTCAAGGTTCAGAAAAGTTCAGTCTATACGAAAATACCCTTTTTACCATGTTTTTATTAACTCGCTTTCTTGGTTGTTTGTTTGTGTGTGTGTTTGTCCCGTACAAATCTTGCAATCGATTTTTAACTAACTTCCGGACTAACTAGACATTTGAAACTTTTAGATTAGCCCAGAACACGATGACAATGCATTATTTTAATACTTTTAGCCATCTTTAAGCATAATTAAATTCATTTTCAGATATTTTCAGTTAATTTTGTTTTGTAGACTGGTGCAGCCATCTATTGGCCGGGACGGGAACGAAAAGTTAAACGCAAGTTAACTTCCAATTAACTTCATTTCCTTTCAAGTTGATGGGATAATTCATCAAAAAATTTTAAAAAAGTATTTAGTAACACATAGAATTGTCAAGTTCATATGATTCAACAGAAAATTTAAAAACATGTATATAAAAAACTCTTTTTATCTTGAAATTATTATTGGATTATCAGCCTTTATGTATTAAGACTCAGGTGAACGAATCGAATAGGGTTAGTACACAGCAGTCTTAAATAAATTAACGTAAAAAAATAGAAAAATAGTTTGTTGCATTTAGAAACTCTATTACTTAAATTAGATGTAAAAATTCGATTTCTGTTTTTTACCCTAAAAAATAATTCTTACATTTATTATTTAGAAAAGATCCAAATCAATATCCTAAATAGCATTCAGGGTTTATTTTTTAAACATTTTATTGGTATTTAATCTTGCCTATTGTCATTATTTTTCACTTAATTCTTTAACTGGATCTCGTGTGCCGACCCTCGATGCAACAAGTGGAATTTATTTTTGTTTTAGGACTAGTCAAACATTTCATTATTGAAACCAAAAGATTTGAACTCTTAAGGCGACAATGGACAGTGAAAAACTTTTTTTTATTTATCAACCAATTGCTATGAAATTTTGTATAATTATACAGTGTTGTTTAGAGTTGAAAATGCTAAATTAAAAAAAAATCAGAATGCAATTAAGATATTAATTAAAATCAGTTTGTTAATTACCCTATTTAAAAATGCTCCATGCGCAAAAATTTTTGTCTCATATCTAATTTTCTTTCTTAAGCTAGCTTTATATAGTTATAATAAAAGTTACTAGCAATATTTGATTTACAGTCATATTTATAAAAACTAGAAAAGAAATCGATAAAAATAGGTCATTTTATGCAAAATTTTATAAAAATTTTTTTTTTGATTGTAAACATTTTAAGTTGTTTTAAAATAGTATAATGAATTCATTAATAAGTTTTATTCTAACATATATAAATAATCATTTTATGAAATTTTATGAAAATTCAAGAAAAATTATGACGCATGAAACATTTTGAACTCACCGAAACGACATGAAAACTTGTTTTGAGAAAATAGACTTTAAAGTTTTAATTTAACGTAACATTTCCATTGTTTCGTCTTCTTCTTCTTCGCTAGCACTACAGCCTGTTACAGGCCAAGGCTGTCTCGCCAATTTTTCCCCACCTAGCTCGATGCCGTGCAATGGCCCTCCATCGGTTCACTCCAATTGTTCTTAGGTCCTTTTCTACCTCATCCAACCATATAGTTTGGGGTCTTCCTCTTCGTCGCCTTCCCTCCAAATTTGAAAAGGTGACTTTTTTTGTGGGAAACGTGTCATCATATCTGGATATGTGGCCTAGCCACCTAATACGAGATGCTTTTGCCACCTTTAAGATGTCGGGTTCGCGATACTTTTTATATATTTCTTGATTATAGGCGATTCTCCAAACGTTGTTTTGCATAATTGGTCCAAAAATCTTCCTCAAAATTTTTCTTTCAAAAACGGTCTTCTTCTGCCCTGTTCAGAGACCAGTATTCACTCCCGTATAAGACAACAGGTCTTATCAGGGTCTTATATAGACTTATTTTTGTTTTGATGCTGATGAATTTGGATTTTAATTGGTTTCGAAGGCCATAGAAACATCTATTAGCCACGGCTAGTCTGCTTTTAATTTCGATTTTTAGGTCATTGTTGCTTGAGATCATTGTGCCCAGGTATTTAAAATGCTTTACATTCTCAAATGTGTAGTTATTGATCTCCAGAGGGGCTGTATCTATTTTTTTATTTGTTGCAATCATAAATTTAGTTTTATCCTCATTGATGGTTAGACCCATCTTTCCCGCTGCATTCTCCAGTGAAACGAAAGCCTCAACGACAGCTTGTCTAGTTCGCCCAACGATATCAATATCATCGGCAAAAGCAAGCAATTGGATTGTTCTCTGTAGAATGGTTTCGCTAGTGTTTATATCAGAATCTCTTATAGCCTTTTCTAGAGCCAAGTTAAACAAAAGGCATGAGAGGGAGTCTCCCTGTCGCAAGCCAAGGCTCCGAGAAGCTTGACATAATTTTAACTCTGCATTTTACTTTCTTGAGTCATTCCAGTAAGGCTTATCAGTTTCGTTGGTATGTTGATTTCCCTCATGGCTTCGAGTAATTTTTCTCTGTTGACGCTGTCATATGCAGCCTTAAAATCGATGAAAAGATGATAGGTATCAATGTTATATTCTTTTGTTCTTTCCAGAAGTTGTCTAATTGAGTGTATTTGATCTGTTGTTGTTTTTACTATTTGGAAACCACATTGGTAGTTGCCAATAACTTTGGAGGCGTATGGAAGCAATCGCTTGTAAAGAATGTTGGAAAAGATTTTATATGCTGTATTCAATAGGGTGATTCCCCTGAAATTACAACATTCCAGCTTGTCTCCTTTTTTATAAATAGGACAGATAGACCCTTCTTCCCACTCAGTGGGCATTCGTTCCTGTGTCTAGATACAACAAATAAGTTTATGGATTGCTTTATTCAGTTTGGTTTCATTGATGTTTATGAGCTCAGCTTTAAGACCGTCTGGTCCAGCAGATTTATTATGATTTAGTTTTTTGATTGCCAGCTCAACATCATAAACAGTTGGTGGGTTAAGCTCTATTCCCTCACTTTCACCGCTTATGGTAGACTGTACATTATGTGTAACTATTTCTTCTTCATTATCTCTACCCTTAAGAAGAGTTTTAAAATGTTCACGCCATCTAATCAGAACCTCTTCCATATCTCTTGTAATTTCTCCATTTTCCCTTCTGCAGGCTATGGTTCTAGGATTGAAGTCCGCTCTTACGCTATTTACCAGTTGGTAAAACTTTCGAGCTTCTTTCTGTGTCTGAAGACTTTCAATATTTAGGTATAACTCATCTAGGTATAATCATTTTTTCTTCCTATGTGTCCTTTTTTCTTCCCTTCTTAGACATTTATACATTTCCTCTGCATTTCTGGTGTAATGCTTCTGTATCATCAGTTTATATGCTTCATTCTTCCTTTCCGTTATCAGACGGCATTCTTCATCAAACCATTGGCTTCCTCTCTTCGCTTGGCACTCTATATTATTAGTATTGTTTTCTCGGAAGCTTCATTGATGATTTGTTTTAGATTATGCCAAGCATTTTCTATAAGCAGGGTTTCCTCATTAGATATGATTTTGTCATGTAGCTCTTTTTTATACTTTCTACATATCTCAGCTCTCTTCAATTGTTCAATATCAATTCTTTTAGAGCTTTGTTCTCTCTTTTTATAGAAAGTTCTATTGATCTTATGACGAAGTTTTGAAATGATCAAAAAATGATCCGAGTCCACATTCGCTCCTCGGAATGTGCGCACGTCTAATAAATTACTTCTGTGTCTTACATCTATTAATATGTGGTCTATTTGGTTTAGAGTTCTTCCATCAGGAGATCTCCAAGTAGCTTTATGGATGTTCTTATGCTTAAATTTTGTACTTCCAATCACCATATTGTTCGAGGTGGCAAAGTCTACAAATCTAAGGCCATTGTTACTAAACTTATCATGTAGACTGTGGGTTCCTATGAACATGCTCTCCTCTTTACCATTTTTTGCATTAAAGTCACCCATTACAAGCCTTACATTGCTTGGGCGACATCGAGCATAGATCCTGTCCAGACAGTCATAGAATTCATCCTTCTCCTCACCACTCTTGTCCTTTCCATTGTTTACGTTTGAAAAAAAAAAACTTATAACTCGGTCAATAATAATCGGATCAACATACTTTTTACCATGTTTTGATTAACTTGCTTTCTTGTGTGTTTGTGTGTTTGTCAAGTACAAATCTCGCAATCGATTTTTAACTAACTTCCCGACTAGCTAGACATTTTAAACTTTTAGAATAACTCAGAACACGATGGCAATGCATTATTTTAGTACTTTTAGCCATCTTTAAGCATAATTAAATTCATTTTCAGATTATTTTCAGTTAATTTTGTTTTGTAGACTGGTGCAGCCATCTAACGACCGGAACGGGAACGAAAAGTTAAACGCAAGTTAACTTCTAATTAACTTCATTTCCTTTCAAGTTGATGGGATAATTCATCAAAAAAATTTTTAAAAAGTATTTATTAATACGTAGAATTGTCAAGTTTATATGATTCAACAGAAAATTTAAAAACATGGTATATAAAAAGTTCTTTTTATCTTGTAATTATTTTTAATTTAATACTGATGAGTTGCAGAATCATTTTCTTAATGAAAAAAAAATCGTTTTGGGGACATATTTTTGTCAATCTGAAGGTCTATTGTCGCTTTAATCACTTTTAAAGTGAGATAATTTTAATATTTTAATGTTTTTTCTTTTGATTTGGTGTAAAACATTTTTTTATAGTCAAATGCGGATTCACTTGTCGTTAGACATTTACCTTTTGTTATTCACCGGTATTTTACTGCTACTTTATCATGGGAGCACCATATAGGTGAGCCAGCATTGCTCCCTATGAGGGGCACGACTCAGAAACGAACAAACCTTAGTTTGATCAGACGTATTTGTGGAATAATAATTACAAGATAAAAAGAACTTTTTATATACCATGTTTTTAAATTTTCTGTTTAATCATATAAACTTGACAATTCTATGTATTAATAAATAATTTTTAAAAAATTTTTTGATGAATTATCCCATCAACTTGAAAGAAAATGAAGTTAATTGGAAGTTAACTTGCGTTTAACTTTTCGTTCCCGTCCCGGCCGATAGATGGCTGCACCAGTCGACAAAACAAAATTAACTGAAAATAACTGAAAATGAATTTAATTCTGCTTAAAGATGGCTAAAAGTATTAAAATAATGGATTGTCATCGTGTTCTAAGCTATTCTAAAAGTTTAAAATGTCTAGCTAGTCGGGAAATTGGTTAAAAATCGATTGCAAGATTTGTACCGGACAAACGCACACACAAACAAACAAGAAAGCGAGTTAATAAAAACATGGTAATAATGTGTTTTAAGGCTGCTGTGTACTAACCCCATTGGATTCGCTCACCTCAATGTTAACCCACGGACAAAATTTGTCTGCTATTTACAGCTACATAAATTCCAAAAATCCAACAAAAATTATATTTTCAGATGGCCTGAACTTTTCTGCATCTTGCAACAGGATTCATTCAATAAATTTCGCCGGTCGCTGGCCGAATGGCTAGGGCATTCGGTACCAGAGTCTGTGGGTTCGAATCCCACACTTGGCATGGACGCTTGTAGCCGTTCGCAACCGGTTTTAAGCAGTAGGTCCCGGTCTAATTAGCCCTCGTGTAGCAAAAATTGACCATAGCGCTCCAAACCATACCAAACCATAAATAAATTTCGTCCACCAAAGGAATTTATGAGCGTTTAAAACACACTATACCAGATTTTCTCCGAATAATTTAAATATATTATTTGCATTTTTTTAAAGGAAAAAATGCCCCAAAGTGTAAAATTTCTTTCTCTATTATGGAGTGCAATTTAAAAAAATCTTTCAATCTACGTCGGCGATCCTTTGATACATTTTCTCCATAGGTTAACATTAGGTGAGTGAATCCAATAGGGTTAGTACACAGCAGCCTTAATTGAGATTTTACTTGCAATTAGGGACATACAGTCTATTGAAAAAAGTGTTTGATTTATTTTGACTTTAGTACTCTATGCGATGTCAAAATGTCTCAGCTAGATATTTTGTATACTGCATAAACCAAATAGAAACCGTCGGAATAAAGATTTTATTTTTATACTCATGGAATCATATACAATGAGATTGTACACAATGATGAATTTATATCTGTATTTATCTAAGTATATTAGTTAAAAATGTTCTGATGTATGATTTTTTTTGAAAAGAATAAAAAATTATTTTCAAAATGACAGGATACGTAGGCAAGGTCCGCTGCTTGACGGAGCGTATCCAACAGTTGTCCCAGTGTCAACCTGAATTCGATGTCGCGGCTGAATTCATCACTGAAACCATGCCTTTCAGCCGTTACAACGATTACTTTTGTGGGTAAGGAAAAACTCGCTAACGTATATTTCTGTTTTACTGAGAAAAATTATATGTTTTGAATGAAATGTTCAGATATCGATGTGTTTCAAATATGGATTTCACTCTATAAAATGCAGGTTGTCCTGGCTAAAAGTATCCAAAAGGTATGGCTTTTACGGAACTACTCATTAGAATTTAAAAAAATCATTTAAACAGAAACAACATCTTAACAAGTTTTAATATCAATCATAGAATTCGATGTGTGCACCTTTTGTACATTGGCAAACGTCTAAATGGTAATCCAGTTCTCTCCAAGTGTTTCGTAGCATATCAGGAGTTATTACACGAATTGCTTGAGTGATACGCTTCTTCAACTCATCCACAATTTCAATCTTTTGTTTATACACAACGGATTTAATGAATCCCCAAGCAAAAAAGTCCAATAACTTCTGATATGCTACGAAACACTTGAAGAGAACTGGATTACCATTTAGACGTTACTCGTGCTACAAAAAGTGTACACATCGAAATCTATGATACTATGATCGAAATCTATGACTGATATTAAAACTTGGTGAGATGTTCTTTCTATTTAAATAAATAATCAAAATTCTATTGGGTAGTTCCGTAAAAATAAGTCATAACTTTTGGATACCTTTAGTCCGGACACCCTGTATTTAAAATGTTATTTTTAAGAAGTCTTTTGCATGAATGTAAGTTTTTTTGCTAATATTTTCAGTTTTTCTTCTTGAATTTTTTATTGTAACAGTGTTTAATATTTTTCATGTTTTTCTTCCAAATTGTAATTTATTGTAAGATAATGTGAAAATTAAAAAAAAAATTCAAAACTCATTCATCTGAAGGTTTTAGGGTACTTTATGGCACGAAAGGGTTGTACGGGCTGAGTGAATGTTTGATTTCCACATATGTTCTGGCCTGTGTAATTGATACAGCATTATCACTTAAGAGAACAACTCCTTGCTGATGGAACAACTCTTTGCTGATGGACTAAAGTTGATTGTTTCTCAAAGACTTTTCATGTTACATTTGTGTAGTCATCGTGTTGTCATAGTAGTTTATCTTTTTTTTTGTTGTCTTTTTGATGATGTTAAATTTTATGGGTTTTTTCCCACCAGACTTCTATTTGCCCCCTTTTCGGGTATATGACGTCCCATGCAGGGAGTAAAATAGAATCACTTGAGTTAGGGTGCAAGTTGGAATATCGAATAGCTTGCTAGGTTAGTCTCGTATGCCCGTGGTCACTGCAGTGAGCCTATATCAAGAAAAAAGTTGTGTTAAAGTTTCAGTTCTGCGGAGTTTGGAAAGTGTATTTTTTAACGGAGGATTACGTTTCTCAATAAGGTAGAATGAAGAGAAAAATATTGTCAGGCGTCGCGAGTAATAATTTTGGCAGCGCGCCAAACCCAGTAGCAGTAAACAGTTAAACAAAAAAGTACCAAAATGAGTTTTTTTTTGTTTTTTTTAAACAGAGAGGTATGCAACGATAAGTAATTCTACGCTAATGACCCGCGGTAGTTTCGTTAGAAGAGACTACCTGAATTTTTTTTTTTAGTGAAGGTCGGATTGCTATAATTTACCAAGTAAAGTTTTAGACACTATGCCGTAAAGTTATCAAAAGTGTTCAACTTTTCAAAAATGGTTAGTTCTACAGCATTAGTTGCATAAAGTTTGTTCTATAGAGTAAGTACAGGATGCTTTTTTTTTAAGAACTTGTTTTTTGGGGGGGTGAGTGAGTTATCTCGTTATTTTATGACAGATACAGAAATTATCGGACATCAACAGATGTCCTACCGTAAGTCTTGTAATTTTTTAAAAAACATATTCGATGATCGCATGTTCGTTTAATCAATATCAAATGGGTATGTGCACCGAGGAAAAAGTTTAGAGACATCTTTGCCACTGGAAGATATAAAAATGTAGCAATTTACAATGGAGCAATTTATAAGCGGGAAACATATTATAAAATATGTTTCCCGTGGCCACTACGTTTAAAAAATGTCAAGAACAGGGAATTTCCAATGACTACATAAAAGTATTTAAAATTAATGTATTAAAGAACAATATACAGTAACAACATATCCACTTTATGTTTTGTTTTTCCTTGATTATTTTAATGCTCGTTTTCTTTCAGTTTATAGTTATGTATTTTTAGTTATATTCCTTCACTTATTTTAATTTGCATTTTATCTTTCTTTAACTGATTAATTTCTTTCACCTATGCTATATTTATGTATTTTTAGCTATGTTCATTCATTAATTTTCATTTTGATGTTTTTGTATAAGACAATTTCAGCCCCTCATTGGGAAAATATTCTACTATTTAAGCCAAATTTACTTTACACGTTTAAGGTAATTTCCCACATTGGCTTAATTTTCAAAAGTCAGTCACACACACACACACACACACACACATTTATATATATATATATATATATATATATATATATATTCATAACAAAGGAATGTTACAGGAAAAAATAAAATTTACGTACTTTTATAATATTTTTAATAAAATTCCTGTTTAAATATTTCTATTTAGTTCAATCATAATTTTTGAATAGTTCCCTTTTTACGTATGCTTGGTTATTTTTACATTACTCACGTTCCCCGGTTTTCTGCACTCCCTCGTATTCCCATTAACACGAATAATCAATAGTTGAGGCTAATAATGCACTTATCAATGCAGTGCCAACGCTTCAGAACTGTCAGATCTGTTAAGTTAGATGTAAAAACTATTACAGGTGGCATTAAAAGTTAACTCTCACCTTAAATAAATGAGATCTTTTTTAAAATAATTTATATTATTATGTTATAGGGTTCTGAAAAAACTGGAAACATGCTGGATGAATAAAGCGTATTCATTCTGCGGGAATACCGGGAAAGAAGTCATCGGAGATATCATAGAAATGGCTGCAGTAAACCTTCATCAGAACTGCAAATTTGGATTTCCAAACATCGAATGAAACTATGTCAAAACATGTGAGAAATTATACATTATATCATAAAATGTTAATAAATGTATCATCATTTATATGCATATGTGGAAAAGCTTTTTTTTTCTCTAAAAAGTGTGCACTCGTTATCTAATTTCATCAAGTTAGGGTTGTTATACCATTGAAAATGTAACATGCGTATTTCGTTTTGCGCCTAAAAAGTGAAGTTCCTTTCAGTTACCCCCTTTATAATGGATAATGAAGATCCGCGAAGTTTTGCTGGCTACTTAATTACGGGAGCACCATATAGGTGATCCAGCATTGCTCCCTATGAGGGGACGACACAGAAACGACCAAGCCTTATTCCGGATTTTACTGTGAGATAAAATTAACGCTGCTTGTTCGACATCAATATTATTCCACGCAACTGGTTTTACAGAGAGCGCGTCTTCTGGCATTTGGACACATACAGTAAACATAGGCACCTCTTGATATAGGTGCTTATGATTGATAGAGGTGCCTATGACACAGGGTGTCTATTATTAGGAAGTAAAAGTTAGCAGTGGATAACTTTTATCACGAGGTACTTATACAGAGAGACATGATAGAGGTTTATGCTCACGGTTTTGTATGCTTACGAAAAAGATGATATTTCATTTTAGACTTTACATCAACTACGATGTGTTTAACTGAGCAAACCAGGTCAGCTACCTAGGGCTTAACGGTGATAGAGCTAACATGGAATCATCATATCTAACACATATTAATAAATTTAACACCAAAATATGTTAACTCCTCAACCTACTTAAGAGTTGTAATCTTCACGCAAAGGATAAAACCTGCCTCTTAACGGATTTTCTGCTTCCCATTCTCTCCTGAAGCAATTCATGTCTGGATATATTCCACTAAATAGCACATAACAAATTTGAATAGTCTCCACAGTTTCTCATACGAAAATTCCACAACGGTTTTCCGCATTTCAGGAACTTTGCAGTACGTAATGATCTAGAATCTAGACAATCACACATTCACACATGTCACGAAGAAACTAACTTTAAACTCTTTTCATAAAATTAGGGATCTTGATTATGACATATTGCAGAAGTTCAGGATTACGATTAGCTAAAATCTGTCACCTTCAACTCTTCATGGAGGCTCGAGAAACTTGCTTCCAACTTTTTTCATCAAAACACGGATTTTAATTATGAAATCATCGAAGTAATTCATGTTATTCATTAGACACCTCTAAGTAAAGACCCACAGTGGCCCTCTTGGAAATCTTCTGTCAAGTGGACTAAATCCATTCCCTTTATTTCTGTTGTCTTTGATAAACCTTTGGAGGTGTTGAAACATATTCACCCTCGAGATATGCATGGATTTTTCTAAAAACAAGGGATAAGAAGAAGACCATATTTCTTACACTTTTTCTATTTTTATTAATTAAATAAAATAAGAATGGTAATAAGAAGCCTAAAAATCAATTCATCAGAAGCCAAAAAAGTAAAAAGAATTACCGTGAAACATTTAACTTTATGTGTCCTTGTTGTGCTAATTTTTGTTTGCTATTTTTTCCCTCCGATTCTCACTTCTAAATGCGGATCAAGAGGCGGGTCTTTTAACCCATTCAGAGAGCTCCATTTCACGCTGACCAACCAGTCTGACTTCAACCTGCCTTTGTCTACAGCCTAGGCACAAGTGGCGTTCCTCTGTTAAATTCTCTATTTTTACTTATAATTAATTTCGTCTAAATTTTAAGCTTCAAAATATTTTCTTTATTTACGGTTCACTTCAACAACATCTTCAAGCGTTTGTATCTCGCATTGAAACTGACCGTGAAAGGCCATCTGGGTAAGTAGGCCATTAATCGCTGCAAATTAGAATAGAAATGATATTTCTTAGTGTTTCTGAAACTACGTCTGAGTGGCATTTTTCATCACTGCAATAAGAGTTATACCATTTTATTTATTTTTGAAACACCTGCGAGGTGCTCGAATTTGAAATATTTCTGCCCAATCAGGAAGTACATTCAATAACTGTAACAGTTCGATGGTATATTTAGTCTTCAGAAGGAAGAAAATAAAGATTCCCTTTAAAGTTATGTAGCGGAATTATTTCATGCTGTTTCAAGAAACGGAAGTGCCAGAAAGATAATCCCACAGAGTTTTTACGGCTGTTCTTCTTTTTTTAAATGATATCTTGCATTTTGTTTCCCTGAAAAGAGATAGTTTAACTGAATTTTTAAAAAATGAATGCTTTAATAATAATTGTTTACTTACTTCAGTTATTAAGAAGTTATTGCTAGTTATCTCCCCACTTACTCTGGATTGTCTCTACTAGTGTATTTTCTACTTCAAATGTAGCAAGGTACAAATAATTTATCATGGGTTAGTAAAATATATCTAGCGTGTTGGTTCATTGTCTTACCTCAAGAGAACAGAATAAGTAATTAACCGGGTGACGCCCAGGCTATTCATTTTACTAAATGCATGTGGGGCTTGGGGAGTGAAAAAAGACCAACTATGTCTCTGAGAGTAATTACTCAATTAAACCTGTTAGAAAAGTAACTGTCATTTCCATAGTATTGTACTTCGTCCAGTTTGATGTAAATCGACAGTTTTACCATTCCTCATGATTCAATTTCCTGTTTTTCTTTTGGTCATTGTTGAAAAGGTCAAAAACATCACATTAAAGGTTTTTTTTTAATGAGGTATCATCTACCTGCATTTATTGTTGTATTTAAATTTCTCGTGCATAGTTTTTAATGATACCAATTTTTTTATGCCCAAGCATTGTTTCAGAATAAAAAATGTCATTTTAGAATTTAGATGGTAACTAACGCTAAACAGGATTTTATAACTTTTAATTTTAGTCTGTCGTTAAAGATATCTTTACCTTCTACACAGAATTCGCATGTAGTAATCTTTTTTCGATTTTCTTTTCCTTCTTTTTCCCTCTTCATCGTATCCTAGCTTCTGGAAGAGAAGGAGATTGTCTATTTTCTTCTTCCAAGTGATTAGAAAGTTCCTCTTATTAATTGCAACAACGCGTTCATTTTCTCTCATTTTTTTTGGAGGGAAACACAGTTGTTTTGTTTTTAAACGATTTGCACGCATTCGGATACGTAATATAAGAGTGATAACACATGATGTATTGGAGTATGAAAGCTATGTTAGTAGTGTTTTAACTGTAAAACTTTGACTCTTTGAGAAAAAGTAAAAATTCATTCAATGCAGTCGATTTATTTTATCGTTATACTTTTATATTTTATAGCGAAAGTTTTCTAAGATATTTAACCGAATAGTACATCGGTATGGAATACTTTTATAATTTAAGCAAATTTCTTTAACTAAATTTCTCTTCATTTTACGAAGACATTCATATATACATTCAGACATAATTAAATGCATGTGTATAATGAGCTCACCTAAGTAAAATCTAAACCAACAGGACAATCCAAGAAGGGGAAATCAAAATTAAAAGACAGTAATTTTATTTCCTCAAAACAAATGTTCTTATTCTAGATGTAAGAATTTAGTATGTACAAACATGCAATATGGTATTCGTCAAGACTGTGAATCAACTAACTGCCCAATACTTACACAAGGGAGTTTGGAACATCACGAACTTGGACATCCCATTCACTGGTTAAAGCAGCTTAGACGACGCAATTTGTGAGCGGCTTATTGATACATAATTAACTCCAAATATATTGCAGCAAGTTAGATGCTGAGCTTTCAAGGAATATTCCAACATGAGCTGAGATTAAAACAACAGCTTTTTATACTCTTCCTTTTTCGAAGGTTGGATCAAATGTTCAGGCTGGTAACAGTTCAAGCGTCGGTAGGGTTGCACAGTCCTCTCAACGAGTCTGCCTAACAGCTGTCCTGCATCACGACCACATTTCTCCTCCGCTACGTTGCGAATGCAGATGGCGAATTCGATATGCGTCCTAAAGAGGTATTAGAGAAAAAAAAGAAGCTATTGAACTGCAATATAAAATAACTAAATATTCAATCTAATCAAACAAAGCTTCAGGGTGTGTCAAAGAGCACGTTAAGATCATATCCATTGGTAAGTTTTGAACGAAAATATCTGATGGGAATTATTTATAAAGTACTCCTTGTTGACCTAGAATTTTCCCGAAAATCATTGAACCTTGCGTGTTGTATATTTAACGAAAGTTCTTCTTAGTTGGTGCCAGGCGATGGCTGAATGGCTAGGGCGCTGGCATTTGGTACCAGAGTCTGTGGGTTCGAGTACCAGTCTTGGCATGGATGCTTATAGCCGTTCGGAATCGGCTTTATGAAGTAAGTCAAAGTCTAATTAGCCCTCATGTAACCCCCCCCCCCCAAAAAAAAAAAAAAAAAAAGACCGTAGCGCTCTCAAGCAACCAACCATCTTCTTAGTGGCACCTCCCTTTTCTTAAGAAACGTCATCATTGAAGGCTCAAATAAGTTTTGAGCCTTCAATGATGGAACGTGATTAAAAATATATATTCAAACTTCATATTAAAGGAAACTTCCAAGGATCATTACTCTGGAAACACTAATTGTTAAAAGGGGGTTAAATTATTTGGGGAAAAGGATGAAATCGATTATTATCAAATTAAAATATATTAAGTAGTAAAACAAATGAACTCAAGATGTGTAATATATTTTTCAATGCGATTATTACATGATTTTAATGTAATTGTGGCACGTTGCAATCTTATTATTGTTGAACGGAAGCTTTTTAGAGAAAGGCAAGCTGGAGGATGAAATCTTTTTCTAAGGCAGGGTGCAACAGAAGGGACTCCCACATTTCTGAAGGTCACTGGTAAGGGAGTAGTGGGGGTAGGACGGCTCGCTGAGGTGGCAACAATTCGGACTGATTTTCAAGTTGTCAATAAACATCATGAGTTGGTCCGGAGAACAATGCGGTTTCGTTATCAAGGTGTGGTACGCAGCTTCACGGAGGCCCTATGTTCTTTCTATGCCATAGGGACAATGAGGTAGAGAAAACGAGTCGTCTCTTTACGACACAAATACGAACGTTTTTTTACAAATTAACAAATAAAATTACAGAAAACTCTCAGCAGGAGGTGGACGAGCCCACAGCATCTCACCAGACCCCTGCTCCCCAATCTCGATTCTAATTAAAGAATAATTAATTCACCAGAGGTGGACGAACCTGCTATATCTTGCCGGACCTCCAATCACTACACTCTCGATTCTAATTAATTAAATAATCACTAGTTCACCAGAGTTTAGATGAGCCTGCTATATCTCGCCAGACCTCCGATCACTACACTCTCGATTCTAATTAAAGAATCATTAATTCACCAGAGGTGAGATGAGCCTGCTGTATTTCGTCAGACATCCGATCATTACCAGAGACCCTATCTCCCTCTAACTTTTCTTCACTCTCCCCGGGCCCTTGACTCCTACGCCAGCCAATCACTCTGATTGGCGAGGGGAGGGTCACTGGGCACGTCATTTGTGCTTTAGGTAACGTTCCTTCTCAAATATTACACTACACAAGACATTCTCTAAAAACAACGATTCTGTAACTGCGACAAAGAGGGCATTTAAGGCGCGCTTTGGGCTCTATGTAACTGATGCCGTTTCTGATCGAAAAACAATCTTACGATGGTTTTCAAACTTGAGAGGACAAGGAAACCAAGTGGTCGTCCTCGGAACATTAGAACACTTGAAATGGTGCAACGAGTCCTTAAGTCCTCTATTCGTGAGAAGCTGCCACCTATCCTCTCAGGGATGACCAACAGAGTGATGAAAAACTTTAGAGAACGGCCTCGGCAATGCATCGCAAATAACGAGCTCCACCTAAGTGGTGTTATTTTCAAAACCTAGTGGGAAAAAAACTAGATTATTAGTACCTTTCGAAAATATAAAGTTTTTTCTGTAAATTGTTTCGTTGGTTTTCTATTACCCTTTGAAATGTAGGAGTCCATTCTACCGAAACCCTTATAAGAATAATTTTTTTTAAATTTATTTTAAAATTTAAATGAAAGATTTTGTATTTAATTTTATACTTAGTGGTACTGTAAGGCAGAAATATATTCATTAAAAATAAATCTGTGAACAGTAATTTTACTTACAGGCATTTGTATACGTTGGCGCTGAGGAGGTAAGGTTTTTGAGTTCTCATAAGCTGCTCGCTTACTTTTTGCTCAGCTACGTATGAACACTTCTGCAGCTCCTGAGACGAGGTACTCAAACAAGAACTGTATTTTTCAAAATCTAGGAAAAATATTTTAAAGCAAAATAACACACTTTATAGAATTTTCACATGTATAATGTTATCTAGAAAAAGGTTTAGTAAGATCTTCCTAAACCTTTCTATGTTAAAATATAGTTTCTCCTTCCTGAAGAAAATAATTAAACACAAAGTAAAATTACTCACGAGATAGGACTCTTGCATGTATAATTCTTTCAAAAAAAAGTTTATTTATATCCTCTTGTCTCGTTTAAATACAGTTTTCCTAATTAAAAAAAATTAAATAACATAATATTGTTCCTACACTAGATAAGGTTCTTGCATATAAAATTTTATTTAAATAAAAGCTTATTAATAAGTCGATCTTTAACCATTAGACATATTTTTTAGCCAATCCATTAAAAGTCTTGAAAACAAAATTATTGTTAACACGTTAGATAGTTTTCTTGCAAGGGTAATTTTCACATAAAAAATACTTTATGCTATCTTTTTGTTATCTTTCATTGTTTAAATCGAAGGGTGATATCAAAATAGGTGTTAAGCTTTCAAAACGGAAATATTGCTATCAATTTGATTACTTGATTCTCGTCTCAAATAATCAGAATTACAAAGGTCACACCTTCCTAACATTTTTTACCCGACTAAGCAAATTAGAACATTTTACACAACAGATGCCTGATACAAGGCAATCACTCTATAAAATCGATGCTGTGGAAAAAATCACATTATCCCAGATTCAGTCGATAATAAGAATCAATTATAGTTGTGCTTTTCCTCCATTATTATTAATACATATGATGGAAATTTAGAAATTTTCATCTCTATGATCTCTATCATGTTTTGTTTATTTTTTCCCGGTAGCTGTCTCATACAGAATATATTACAAAGCGTAAAGAATGAGATTTTACTATGAATAACTCTTTTTAGATATTCAGTAAGAATAAGATAATTTCAGGTAATTTATACAGGTATTATGATAACAAATTGATGGTGGTACCGCAACTATGGTTCGTGGATCCCAGATATTATAACCATTAGTAGTTTGGTTTTTTTTCAACCGGCAGCTTTAAAACCCCTTTTACGGACCTATTATTTTACGAAAAATGTTTTCGAAAGAAAGAATTTAACTGTATCCGAAAAGGATGTATTTACACTGGTACTGTATGAGGCTCTGAAAGAGTTGTCCACAGAGAAAATAATCTCAGATTTTCTAATATGAAAAAAAAATAATTATTCAGCATTCCCTTAAGAAGTCCTACAGATTGTACTTCACTTTACCTGCAATTTTCTTTATAAACTATCCAGTTAATAAAATTAAAAAAAATTTCCCCTGTGGTCCTTTTCTGGGCTCTATGAAACGGATGGCTCTATGGCAGGGGTTCTTAAACTTATGTAGTCCGAGGACCCCCTCTTGAACAACATTTTTTTTTTGCGGACCCCCATCCCAACCCTAGGCATTTTATGTCGTTCTTGAGGCTTAATTTCTGGCTCAAGAATCTCAAAGGCACTGCGTTGTAATAAATATTGGCAAAAATGTATTGCTGGTTATTTTAATAAATGGTCTTGCGCATTTATAGAGATGAACATTTTTATTAGGATATAGAATAAAAAAGCATAAAATGAATAAAAATAGTAGTAAAAAGAATTTAATGAAGTTAATGAAGAATTTTAAAAAGTTAATGTCAAAATTGTTTTGAGGACTCCCGGTAATGGCTACGCGGACTCCCAAGGGTCCGCGGACCACAGTTTAAGAACCTATACTCTATGTAATAGCTATGAAAGACGATAAGGCATCGATAAAATTGAATTACGTACGAACAACGATCATACACTGGTGATGACTACCACATGTTGTATCTAATATCGCATGTAATTTTTAAATCAAAAATAAAGCTTTAGCCTTAAATTTTGCTTACATCTCAACAATATTTAAAGAGGTTAGTTGCTTTTTGGAAAGCTGAAATCAATTTTTTTGCGATACGAGGGCTAATTAGACCGACACCTAAAGCCGACAGTGAGCGGTTACAGATGTCCAAACCTACACGGGACTCGGAATTCACCGACACTGATTACGAATGCCAGCATCCTAGCTAAGTAGCCATCGTCCGCTCATGAGAGAAAAAAATTAAGGCTGCTGTGTACTAACCCTATTGGATTCTCTCACCTCAATGTTAACCTATGGAAAAAATTTGTCTACTATTTAAAGCTGCATAAATGCTGATAATCAAATAAAAATGGTATTTTCAGATACCCAAAACTTTCCTGCACATTGCAATAGGATTCATTTTATAAATTTCGTCCATCGAAGGAATTTATGAACGTTTAAAATACCCTATGCCAGATTTTTCCCCAAATAATTTAAATTTAAAAATATTACTTGCATTTTTTTTAAAAAACGAAAAATGCTCCAAGGTGTAAAATTTCTTTCTCTATTACGGAGTACAGTTTTTAAAAAAAATCTTTAAATCCAAGTCGGCAATCCTTGGACACATTTTCTCCATAGGTTAACAGTTAGGTAAGCGAATACAATAGGGTTAGTACACAGCAGCCTTAAGGAAGAGAATTATTAGAAAGAATGTACTGACTACTTAAGAGATCTCTTTTCCTAAGTATTACAATCTTGAAATTTCTCAAACTATAAAAAAAAAAATGGAAAAAAGTTACTATGAATAATGTAGAAATAGTAATTAAAAACTGTTTTTAGACTAATCTTTAAGGGGGGGGGGGGTAAATATTGATGGTTTTTGGTGAAAAGGAATGATAATGTGATATGTAAATTACACAAAGACATCGATATAGTAAAATATATTAAAATCAATCGCATGAAGTTTTCTGAACACAGATACCGAATGAATTCCTCTACAATAACTTATAAAAATTTCACTCACAAGTCCGTATGGCACGAGACCTAGGGGAAGACCGTGACTGCGTAGACGATGATTTTAAAGTCATCCGTAAAACCAACTGGAAAACCCGGTCCACCAGAGGGCTAAATGGAAGATTGCTCTAGGGTAGAGATGCGACATCGATGTCGATGGTTACAAAACATTGATGTTTTGATAAAAACGTAGATGTTCTAAAAATCGATTTATTGAAGCCGATTTTTTAACATCGATATTTTGTGCTCGATGTTTTACGTTGTCTTGATGTCTTTTTAATGAAAAAGTACCATAATAAAAAAAAATTAACCACGTAGCATAATTTACACACTCAGTAAATGTAAGTCTAAATTCTGAAAAGGACCAGAGGTGGACGAACCTGCTATATCTTGCCAGACCTCCAATCACTACACTCTCGATTCTAATTAATTAAATAATCACTAGTTCACCAGAGTTTAGACGAGCCTGCTATATCTCGCCAGACCTCCGATCACTACACTCTCGATTCTAATTAAAGAATCATTAATTCACCAGAGGTGAGATGAGCCTGCTGTATTTCGTCAGACATCCGATCATTACCAGAGACCCTATCTATGTACAGAAAAGGGGGAACGATACCCTAGCAATGAGACAAATGGCAATTAACAACCAATGAATAATAATTATATGCCCCAATAATTGTTATTAACAGTAAAGAAAAAGTAAGCTTGTACAGTAAAGCAGAACAGTAAAGAAAAAGTCAGTTTTCCCCCATACGTTGGCTTTGCATCAAATTGGTGCAAATGTATGTAATTTTCATTTGTATTATTTAATTTGAAAATAAAAGATTTGTTAATAAATTGCTCTTATTTATTTTTTTCATATTAAACTCTGTTGAACTAAACTCAAAAATTCTTTTAAGGGATTTTTCCTTATACTCTACTGATATGAAACCGATCCTTTTGTCATGTGTTACAGTCATGAACTTCATAATTTTTTTTATATACTAAATTATGCAAACCTCCTCGAAGTAAATTATTCTCCAACTTGTAAATAAATATGACTTGATATTTACAATAATTTTTCACATTCAACCAATTTAAATTAGAAAACATCACGGATATTTCTTTATGCCTTTGGTCCTATCATTTGTTTGTATATCAATAATTTCTTCCTCAATTTTCTGGTAAAACTAACAAAATGTATAATGGAAATTCTGTGATATGCTCTGACTCTAACAACCAAGTTTTTGTCATTTGTGACAGCCCAAACAGAGTACTATTAACCCCCCCCCCCCCCTGACGACTAACCATAGTAATATTAATGTTAGAGGTTACTAAACCAGTTTTAAAAAATGGATGCTAAAAAACAGCGATGGTTTTGGGGCATTGTTTTATTAGCATAGATGTTTTAATGGTTGAATATCGATGTTTCAAAACATCGATGTTTTGTTGTAGATGTCGCATTCCTATTCTAGGGAAGGCCCTTGCCCACACTGGGCTGTTTTGCCAACGATGATGTTGATGGATTAATTGATTTAATCTTTCTATAAAGCAGTGGTTCCCAACCCGTAGAAGTCTGCGGACCACTAAGCCAGAAATTGAACCATGTGCGGACCCCCTCCCCCCCTCCGCCTTGAGGGGGGAACCTTCCGGGGGGTATGGGAGGTATAGAATATTCCTCAGGCAAAAGGGATACAGGATTAACGTATTCACATTCTAACATATAATATTCTAATAATCAAATAATTATGTCAAACTTTTAAGAAATTTTAATTCAACTCCTGATAGTCATCGGATATATTCGGTCCATCTAGTTCAATGAACATTGCTTTCAAAATCCCCATATTTGGCAACTTTTTTTATATGTGGTGCCGGACCACTCCCGAGGCTCTCGCGGACCACTGGTTGGGAACCACTGCTTTAAAGGCTTCTGCGGTGTTTAACCGGACGGAATATGGGCCGAAGTAAGGGGAATTTTTGACGAGGTGCCAATATAGATACTCAAAATTTACGGCAGGCAGCATTACACTGTTATTCATCCTTTATCTACCAAAAACTGCAACATTTAAACAAATATCTTTAAAATTTACTACATAATCTTCAATGAACATACAAGAAACATACATTTAATGAAGCTACAAAGCTTCCTTTTCTCGAATAAAAAAGCAGTATTCGAATGAGGAAGTTGGTGATGAATTTTATGAAGTTTCAATCGGGGCCTAAAATATCTCTTTGTTCTTATTTATCCTAGAGTAAATTAACAAAGAAGTTAAAAAAGAAAAAAAAAGCTAACCCAGGAAACTGACATTCGTTTGCTATGACAGTTCATGAAATCGTTATTGAAAATAGTATATTTGAAGATGCTAAGAAAAAAAGGAGGGCATTAGAGGGATATATGATATTTATTTTAGTTGCTTTTTTTAAATGATCCATGTGGTTCATAACTTACAACTCACCCTTCCGAAGTTCTGAACGTGGGTCGCAGAGGTCTTCCATGATAGCCTTCAAACCGCTCATATAAATGACCATATTATGGATAGCGAAGGGTTTGCATTTCGTCCAGTGATTTCTCAGGCAACGGAAGCTGTCCAATAGTGCCCTTTGGTAGAGATATATTTGTTACTTGAAATAATTAAAAATAGGAATAGGAACAAAATAGGGTATGAATAGGTGTTGTACGAATTTATCGACCGATTAATTCTGTGTAAAATCTTATGCAGTGAAAATAAATTATTTTACAAAAATTTATGTCGACAATTAAAATCTGATACGATCGTGTATATTGCATCAGCTTTACATACGATTTATTAAAGGATCAATTATACGATCTATGTCGTCACTCATGGGATGAACAAGTACTGTAAGAGTCATTAAGCATTTCTAACTCTTTCAAGAGTATTTTTGAACCAATACATGCATTCCTGAAAGTAGACAAAATAAAAGTGTACCGATTAACATGATACGTTAATCTCTTAATTTCATAAGTAATTAGCTACATGCCCGGGTATGTAGTTTTAGAAAGCCCTTGCGGTGATATTAATGTATGTATATATATATATATATATATATATATATATATATATATATATATATATATATATATATATATATATATATATTTTATACAGGTGATTATCAAAATAATGGAAACACTAAGAAACATCATGAAAACCTTTATTAATACGTCTCAGGATCACCTTTGTCATGTAATACCACCTGATTCACCTTAGAATTGGATTATAAAAGTCATGAATAGTGGTTAAGAATATATTATACCATTCTTCTGGGAAAAATCATGAAAGTTCCTGTAGAGATGCTGTGGTGGATATCGATACCTTTATCTATCCGCTTATACAGATCACAGTGGTTGGATGACTTATAGTCGGGGGGATTGTACAGGGCAAGATAAGGCATTGACTTCTTTTTCATGCTCTTCAAACCAATACTAGATAGATTTAGCTGTATGTATAGGGGCACTATCATACCGGAGAACGCCATCTCCTGCAAGAAACAATGTTTGCACCATAGCATGAACTAGTGAGCTAAAATTTCGACATAGTCCTTCTCATTCAATCTCCCTTTTAAGGTTACGATAGGGCCTGAAGAAAACCATGAGATGCCATCCCAAACCGTGATAGATCTACCTCCATGATTGACAGTTGAGATGAGACAGCCAAATTCTTACGGTTGTGTATGTGTTCTCCAGACATACGCACATCGTGTTGCGAGGAACAATATGAACAATGATTCGTCGGACCAAATGCCGTTTTTCAACATATTACTCGACTTGAAATATTACTCGAATTATTATTCGACTAGGATTTGCGCTCGTGGCATCATTGTGCACGATATTTTGTATTGGCATGTATTACAAGTGGTTTCGGAATAACTAATACTAGCTGAGTGGCAACCCGATGTGTTGCTTTTTCGATTTAAAATGAAATGGTTTCATTTCTTAAAGATTAAAAACTGTTTAATCACTTTTAAAAATATATTAGAATTTTCAAAAAACAAAATAATTAATTAAAATTCTCTTTTTCAAATTTCGGTTTTTGACTTTTGAAATAATTCTTTCAAATTTCCGTTTTCAAATTTTGCTTTTCAAAGAAAAAAGTTCATTCAATTAGGAAAAATTCTAAAGGTTTTAACTTCTCATTTCCTAAAATTAAAATTATTTCAGGCACTTTAAAAATATTTATGAATTTCAATTATTAAATGACTCGTTCTCAACTAATTATTTTTCCTTTTGGCAACATGGCCGAATGTAAATATTAAATCTCATGGGAGGAAAAAGTACTAAAAAAAAATAGAAAGACAGTTCTGATGAATTCAAAATTGGTGGCGGAAGAATCCTCATCACATGCTCATTAATTAGAAACAAATTTCACGAACTTGCTGGAATTATTAGTGAGTAAAATAATAAGTCAAAAAATTACGAACTCGGCATTCAGTTTCATTAAGATACAATGGCGATCATCGCGGGAAATTTCAAAAATGAGTTTTGTAAGTACGCATTTTTAGAATGATGACATTTTTTTTATTAAATGTATTTGGTATATTTTGGAAGCTGAACATCTAGCAAATGCCGATAAATCATAAAATTGACATTAATTGACAGAAAACCGAAATATTTGTCCATCAAAATTGACGATTTCATGAAATTTGGAAAACTGCTTTGGGGAAAAAGCTTCGTTTGCAGTGAAAAACATTTTTAACTTTTTAAAAATGTGCATATCCTTAAAGATGAAGAGTTGTAGAACACATGGAAATAAAAAATTTGTCGATTGGAGGACGGAAAAGTTGAATTTTACAGGCATGAAAATAGTGGAAATTTGCGAATCGGAAAGGAGCTGACCCACCCGGAATGTCAGCTGTTTCTGCTGTCCGCTTTTCAGTTCGGAGGTTTTAATTTAATAACTAAAAAAGTTTAAAGTTTTGAAAGTTGAGGAGTATCAGTGCACGCGTCTCGTCTGTTCGCGTTCATTAGTCCCAGTCGCGATATCCTGCTATGCTCGATTTGCGAGATTAGCCCGTCTCCGTGTCACTAACAAACATACGTTTGTTTACCTTCAGCTGTTAATAGTAAGATTCTGTAAATGCTCTGTTTGTGAAGTTCCCTTTTGCCTCTAATGGTTGATACCACAACATGCAGATGCCGATTGAGCTCTTCGGTCATTTTGGTTACAGTTGGTTTCTTTCTTCGTGTCACAATCCGCTTCAATACCTCGCCCGTCTATTTCATTCAGATCTCCCTTTCGTCCACTGTCCTGTTTGGCAAAGGATGTTTTTCCGTGCACTCTGTATGCTATCATGACTTTCGATACCGTAGCTCTTAAAACACCCATTAGCCTGGGGGTTGCAGTAACAGATACTCCAATTTAAACGCTCAAACAATTTGCCCTTTTCGCAAGGTCTCCAAGGTTTGACATTTTACGCTGTTCCCCCCCAAAAAGCACAATGCCCTTAGCTTCATTGCTGCTACCTGACAGTAGAATAACACATACACTATATTATATAAAAAAACACCGGTGGCCAGACTTGTTGTTTTTTAAGGAATACGAAGCACATTTATAAACACCACTAATATTGATAGGTGTTTCCATTATTTTGATAACCACCTGTATATATATAGAGAGATAGATAGATAGTTTCTTTACGCATCACCCATGTTCATAATTTCTAAATATGTTTAGTATAAAAATCAATCTATATACTTAAGTGTAGGGATAAGTAATTTTTGTATTTACGAAATAGATGCCAATAGATCCGAAATTTGCCGATATGAGCGAATAAAAGCGAAAATTATTTTTTTACCACTTTTCGGCAAAAATTCAGTCATAAACGGCTTTTTAAGCGAAATTAGGTAGTAATAGTAATAATTTATTAACATAATTGCTTATCTAAGACCATCCACTGTCTTTAACTGAGGGATGTCACTCTCGAAATTTGTTTATTACTTATTGCTAAAGACTTAAGGAAGAGAATGTGGAGACTACTACAACGTTAGCTTTTAACTAAGAATTTTGATACTTACCTAACCAAGTAAGAAAATTGTGATTTTTAAAACTAAATGCAAAATTTTTGAATTTATATATTTTTTTGCGAATAAATGCGAAATTTTATATATTGTAAATTTTTTTTGAGAAATTTCGATATTTTTTATGCGAAATTTACGTATCCTAACTTAAGTATATAATTAATTTGTAAACAAAATCAAATACATACTGAGTTAACATTATTAAAGAATAGCATCTAGCGTTGCCAGCCTGCACTAAAGAATTGTTCCTTAATGAGAATACTAGTACTTTTCTTAAAGCAAAGTCTATAAATATATGTTCGTCTCTTACGGGCAGTCATTTTCAAGAGTTTCTTTTCTAAAACTGAATAATCCTTCTCTTTCAATAGCTTTAAACAGGGTGTTGCATGGCAAACGATCGATTGGTTGTAAACAGCTGGAAATTTCCCTGTGTGGACCACCGACAGCAACTGAAACAGAGAATTGAAATCTTATTAATTTAGTTGAAGATATAAAGAAGATCCTTTTGTAACTGTCAAAAAATATGGATCTGAGAATTAATATGGGATACATATCAGATTTTTCCCGTTGAAGTTTTTGCTCTTGAAGGAATGATTACTTTTGTATTGGAAGTCTTTGAAAATCGTTCGAAAAAGTACTTCTTCAGACTGTCGGGATGGACTAGGGTTCCCAACCTGTGGGTCACAAACCCTAAGGAGGTTACGAAGTGTTTTCTGAGGGGTCACCATGGGTTCAATTTAAATAACTCTTCAGCGAATTTCCCCCGTAAAATTTGTCAATATTTATTTACCACGAAACTGCAAAGCAGTGATATTTTTAAAGCGGAAAAGTCATTTTCAAAACGCAAACCCAGTTTGTTAAATTCTATTGCTTTTATTTGGTGGTAAATGAAATTCGAGGTTACTTACTATGTACAGTATACACATTCTAAACGTCAGTTTGTCTTTCATCACTCTCTGTTGTCCCTTTTGGCTTTACTATTGCAGTTTCAGAAACGGAAAAAAAAGCAATTTCATATAGGTAACTGTTTTTATATTTTTATTGCTATATAATTCTGAATCCATACGGTATGTACATCATTTTTCTTGAGTTTGTAAGGTATACATAAGATTCGATTCTCAAGAATTGAACTTTTGAGTGAATGAATTAAAGAAGCTGCTTGAGATATGCTAATTTCGGCATACGCGCTTGGTATAAATACCAAGCAGCTTGATTAATACAGAGGTTGAAGAAGGTTTTGTTAAGGTTGATAGATAAGCGAGTTAAGGGAGCTACGAGGAAAGCAGCTCCAGGTGCTATTCTGCGCTAGTGCTTAGGGGGCCCAAAGTTTACGTGGCAGTACTGCTGGTTTGACTCTCTGCTGGTTTGTGAGTATTTGCAAAGTGTATTTCGATTGAATGTTAATATATATTCCGTACAAGTTGTACGTATTGTTATTGCTGTAAAAGCAAATTCTATATGTGCAACGAATTCAATAAACATTGTTTCATGTATAAACTGTGTTTGTATCAAATTCATTTAGAGTGCCACTTCAAATTATATACACCCAAGTATGGGTAGAAGTGAGCTATACTCTATAAGTTTATCTTCTGTTCTTGCTTTTACAAACCCTTGACTAAACGGTGAACGTTTCTTAACGTTCTTCATTTCTTACAAATTTCTTTTTTATTGGATTAAACATTTAGTTGGAATTAAAATTATGGAAAATGCATTTTAATGTTTTTCTTTATGTCTTAAAAGACCTTTTTAATGAAAATATGCAAGGGGGAATGGGGGTCTTAAGGATGAGTGGAAACCATTGCGCGCAACTCGAAAATGGTTGGGACACACAGGGCTAATTTCTTCGGGACCTAGAGGCGGTTTCATTCCCGATCCTTGTAGACCAGTGGTTCTTAACCGGTGGTCCGCGAGAGCCTCGGGAGTGGTCTGGCACCACATATAAAAAAGTTGCCAAATAAAGGAGATTTTAAAAGCAATGTTCATTGAACTAGATGGGGATTTTATTATTAGAATATGATACGTTAGAATGTGATTACGTTAATCCTATATCCCTTTTGAATCAGGGATATTCTATATCCCCCGGAAGGTCCCCCCTCAAGTTGGTGTTGGGGGTCCGCACATGATTCAGTTTCTGGCTTAATGGTCTGCAGACTTCTACGGGTTAGGAACCACTGTTGTAGAGAGTCATTACATCGGTACCTAACCGTTCGAAAGAACGCCAAAAGTATCGCTAGGAAGCATACGGCAAATATTCACCGTGTGAAAAATTCAGGATCGTCGAACGATTATATGAAAAAAGAACAATAAACAAATAAATAAATAAATAATATTTACAGGCTAACATTATGCCTTTGGTTTGAAAGAGAAAGGGAATGTGTGAGGGAAGCTTCATTGAAAAATACTCTTCCTTGCATGACCGATGTAGTTCGTTTGTCAGACTGACGACCCGAGGTTGCGAATCAAATGCTGAAATCCCACTCCTCGTTGACGACCGGTACTCAAAACGCAAAGGTAAAGCATGAATTTAAAAGTTTATAAGTAAATTATGAAACTAAATCAAAAATATTTTGTAGGAAAAGGTAGAAACATATAAAATCGAAAGCGTGGTGCAAGGGGTTTTAAAAGTCATGAAAGAATTAGTAGCATAAAGAAGAATAGAGAAAACTGATAAGACGAAAAAAATATTGATTTACACGTATAGAGACTGATAGTTCTTTATAAGCGATTCCACTAAGCTAAATAATTAATTCTGAAAATCCATAATTAGCAAAAATGCTCTGTATATCACTTTATATTAGAGTCATGCAGCGATCTTGTCACTAATACTTACTTCCTTCAATTAAATCAAGTAACTTCTCTTAAAATAAGTAAAATATAAAACTATTCTCGCATATGATAAACTATATCCAGTGTATTCAGTATCTTATTATGAATGTTTTACACCAAATCAAAAGAAAAAGAGATAAAAATTAAAATATTAAAATTACCTCATTCAAGAAGTTATTAATAGTTTGAATCTTTTGGTTTTAATAATAAAATGTTTGAAAAGTCCCTAACCAAAAATGAATGCTACTAGTTGTATCGAGGTTCGGCACATGAGATCCAGTTACAGAATTAAGAGATTAAATAATGACAATAGACAATATTAAAAACCATTAAAATGTTTAACAAATAATCCCTGAGTGCTATTGAGGATGTTGATTTGGATCTTTTCTAAATAATAAATGTAAGAATTATTTTTTAGAGTAAAAAACAGAAGTCGAATTTTTACATCTAATTTACGTAACAGAGATTCTAAATGAACATTCTTTTCTATTGCTTTACGCCAATTTAAGGTCTCCATGAAAATATTCCCAGAAAAAAATTTCAATGGTAACCAAAATATTTTTATTTGACTTAATGATAGTAAAAAAGTGAAACCCTAAAAGAAGTTAAACAAGGATAACTTTTTTCGCTTTAGAATAAAATAAAGACGATTCGTCGAGGTTCTTCACTCTGAGGAAGACAGAAAAAAAATTGAGATTTCCCTAATTCATTTCATTTTTAGCACTTTTACTTTGAGATTGAAAATAATTTTTGCTATTCAACTATTTTTGGAGAGTGCTAACTCAGTAAAATTTAAATGATAAGCTCCTTTTTTTAGCAGGTCAGCGTTTTAAATGCTAAAAGATTTTAATTCTTTTTATTAGGTAGTTTGAAGGCATTTTCCATTGATAGGCATAGCACGCCAAAGTGAAACACGTTGCTTAAATTAGTTTTCTTTGCCGTCATGTATTTCGTGAAACACGATAAATTTAATTTGTTGTTTTAATTCAGATAAAGAAATTCCGTGTTTGTGATATCATAACTCGATTGTTAGTTTTATTATAAGTTTTATTTATTTATTTATGACCATAACTTTATTAGTTTTGTAATTATTTTGTTATTATAAAACAGTGTACCTCTTCAAAACACTGGATTGAACCAATCAGAGTTTTCAGTAGTCTGCATATAAGGATTTATAAAGGGTTTTATTAAATATTTTTATTTATCAAATGCCAGCCCGTTGGCTATTAGGTCATAAGGCCTCGTGCTCTCCAATATTTTTCTACAACACAATTACAATAAGATAATGAAGGGCATTCGTCTATGTGCGCAGCAGTCATATGTTGCACATAGAAGAATGCCCTGCATTGTCTTATTGTAATTGTGTTGTTGCATGAAGCCTTATGACCTAATAGTCAACGGGCCGGCATTTAATAAATAAAAATACTTAATAAAACCCTTTATAAATCCTTATTAAATATAAATAAATATATAATAAAACTTAATGAATTTTAATATTTTGATGAAAGAAACTCTTTCACTTAGGATCATTGTACTAATGCATGGTACTCCATGTCATTCAAATAACTTAGGCCTCATAGTCTTTGATATCATAGCAATGTAATTGCAAACATTTGTAATGCGATCTCTCTTTTTGATAACCATTGAAAATTACAGTGCTTCTAATAAGATGAAGCAGCCATTTCAGTCTCACAATTCAACAAACGTGCTTTCATGGTACCACTGATGGAAAATATAATCATAATTGGTCTCTACATTTGAACACAGAGTTATGCAAAACAGATCCAAAAGTGTTTACATTGTTGTCCAGGTTATAAATTCAAAAAATTTTTAGGCTTCACAGCCTGTGATATCATAATAGAGGATATTTAAAAAGTTATATCTCGATCATTGTTATGATACATGCAAGCAGTTACTATGCATTTCAAACGAAATAAGCAAAAAATTTCAGTCTCAGAGTGGCATAAATTATTTCTATAATGCACTAAAGAAAAATATGACTATGCCGTTTCCATATTAAAACATATGGAAATGGCATAGTCATATTTTTCTTTAAAGCATTATAGAAATAAATTAGGCAATTCTGAGATTGAAATTTTGTGCTTATTTCGTTTCGTTTCGTTTTAACAAAGAGCTATGAAAAATACATCCAAAACTGTTTAAAATGTTACAAAGGTTATCAGTTCGAATAACTCAAACACCATCTTTGATAATAGTAGCAGCAGATATCTCATTACGTTCCTTGTTATGATACTTATAAACAAATGCTATACTTTGCAAATGATATCAGTCTAGTCTCATATATTTACTTACCTGCTATCATGGCTGCGCTGAAAAAAAGCACAATCATAGCGGTTTTCTATCTTTCTGTAACAGCACTGATGATAATAGTTATTACACCTTGCTTTGCTTTATCTGCATTCTTGAACCAGGATGAACATCCGTCTTCCTCTTCCGCTACTGGGAGACGGAAAATAATTTTTAGAATTATTAAAAGAAAATACAAAGTATTTCTTCCCTATAAAATGACACTGCTTATGAATTTAAACAGTTAAACGTTCTGCTTTAACAGGCTAATGATGTTCCTCCTTTACCTTAAATGGGTTTCATCACACTATGTTATACGATATAAATTTCAATCACCAGATAAAAAAGAAGGCACAGGTTCATTTATATTTACATACATGAAAACCTTCACGAAAAATAAACATGGTTTCTAACAGATTTACATACCGACTTTTAGTAATTATTATTTTTGAACTGAAGCTGGGATTCTTTAAACCGTTATTCTTAATTCAAAGGCTAAGTTGAACTATTCAGAGGCTTAAAATAATCTATTTGTAATGATTTAAATAGAATTTAAATATAATAATGATAAAACTTTTGATTTTCATTTTTCCTCCAGGATAAAGACTGTTATACCCTATCGTTCGTGATTCATATTTATTCGGACACTTTATGCCTTATTTCGGCCTCTTTGTATTAGGGTAGACTGGGGCATGTTGGCCATAGTGACACATTGGCCCATCTGCGATATTTTTGAAACTATCCGGTAGATTGCGTTCCTAGCTAAGCGACGTGTGTCTTAGCACGTTTTCTTTCACCCATAACAGCGTCAGCAGCGAAGAAGCAATCAAACGGCAGCCACTTCAATTTTTCAAATTTTCACTGAAGTGAGTTTTATTTTTTTGCAATTATAAATAATCGGTTCTCATTTGTTTCTAAATTAATGTTTCACTTAAGTAAATAGCATTAAAAAAGATCGTTGTTCAGAGCTAATTTTCTACCTACTGATTTGAAAAAATATTAACAGAATATTTGATGCAACGATCAAAAGCCAAAATGGCGATACGGGGCAAGTTGGCCCATTTAATCCGGGGCATGTTGGCCCAGTGGCCCAAGATGTTCCGCAGTCCAAGAGTTTGTTTTCTACATCCATAAACCTATAAAGGTCAACAAAATTGTCAATAAATCAGGAGAAAACTGGATTCAATGTATCAGGTGCAATCGTTGGACACATGAATGATGTGTCACTGGGGACACGATATTTTATGTTTGCATTCATTGTGATGATGATAAAGATCGATGAAGGCAGTAGTTAAGTTGGACACAATATCTTTTCTTATGCTTTGTGTCTTTTATATACCATACTAATATTACATTTGATATTTTGTGTGTTTTTTCCTTTCCGTTAGTAATCTGAAAATCAAACCAACTTAGAGGGTCAATCTGCCCCGTTCGATGGGGCAGGTTGTCCCAGTGACTTGATGTCCTGCTGAGCTTCATATAGAAACTATTAATTAATATTTTTCAAATATTATCATACGTAGTTAGGCTTTAAGATGTGCTGACTGTACAAACTAAAAAAATTAAAAATTTTAATAAATTATTTTTAAAAAAATATTGAAGAAAAAAGGGGCCAACAAGCCCCGGTCTACCCTACAACATTTTCAATACTGTACGTACGGTTGACTCACAAAACGGGTAATGGAAAGATCAATGAATATCCTTAAAGTCTAGAAACGGGAATTTTTGACCTCGCATTTGATGCTGAGTGAGAAAAATTACTTGAAAATCAAACTGCTAAACAATGCGGATCTGGTGACAAAGAAACTACATTATCCATCATGCATAAGACCTAAAAAACAGTAATTACACTCTCGCGTATATCAACGCTTAATTATTATTTTGTTTACAATTTTTGGTACCTTTTGGTAAGAGTGGGTCTGTACATGGCTTAAGTGGCCACTCTGCCACAATTTTCCATATTCATCAACTTTGACCCCTTTTAAAATACAGTTGGCTAAGGACAGAACTGAATTCTGATTTCCTTTCGGATGTGCAAGCCATTACATCACGAAGCTAGTCATTACACCTATCAGCTGTGTTCTCATCTTCACTAGCGCGCCGTTGAATTTCCAAGCAAATGAAGCAGCAGCAGATTTCTTTTTCGTGCTTCAAGTTGTCTACATCACGCTTTTAACATTTGAAGGAATAATATAATACGTTCACTCGACCGATATAGATAACATATGAAGGCCTTATTTGAATAGTGGGCCAACTCCATTTTTGTTCTTTTTGAGATACAGAGCCTTAAAGTCTAATGAATGCTGAAAAATGACTTCTGAAGTCTGATTTGTGGTGTCCTCTGTTGGCAGCAGAATTAAGCTGGCGTTGTACCAGTTTTAAAATAAGATAGAAATGACTTGTATGAACATGAAAGTGAGGCTAACTGCATTTTTTTTTAAAGTGGAGTTGGCCCAATATTCTAATAAGGCATTCATATATAATACGACAGTTTTATAATACATATTATTTTTTAATTAATAATAGACATTTTTGGAGTTTGATTATATCTAACTAAAAAATTTTTGAAAAACTATTACAGTTAAAGTTTCTGATAACTACTTTGAGTTGAACTTCAGCCAATGTTAAAACAGATCTGGTAGTTTTCCCTTGTAGCACATTCGCATAAAAGTGGTAAATGAAACTGCTGCATATTCACACAAAATTGGTAGATGATATATGCCTTGGATGAAGCGACAGGATAATAATCTTTTACATGATTCAGATTGTCTAAATTAAGAACATAATATTCGAAAATTTATAATCTAATCAAACTACATAAAATTGGTAATTCATATATCTACGTGGAGAAGAGGTAAAACTATATTATTACCTTTTCAACTGAACGGCTTTTTTACTACATAAATAGGCTGGTTCCTCTGTTATCCATAGGCAAAGGAATTTAATAATAATAAAATTGCTGCTACTTAAAATTTGCTTGGTAAAGTTTCACATTTTTGAGAAGCCCTAAATCTGGTTGTGTGATTCTTTCATTTCTCTGTTTGTTAATTCTTTATAATTTTCTTTTAATTTCATTTCCGTGTTTTTAACAGGCAAAATGACTATATATCTTAATCTATGCATTTATAAATATATTTGCATGTGTGTATACATATATTTCAAGGAGGTATTTTTTTTAGCGTACGTAATATTGAATTCTAATGAATGGTCAGTTATAAAATAAATGTAAAATAAATTATGAAAAAACTGAATTAGTAAGAACGTGATTTCTTTTTTTTTTCAGTAGAAATTAGCCTCATGTTTAACTAGAGTGAACCAACTCCTGCTATGAAGGAAAAAAAAAACCTGTTTAAAATTTTTATTGCCTTCGAAACATTATTTTTAACTATAAAAGTCTTTAAAACTAGTTAATATACAGGGTGTCCGGGTTAAAAAGTATCCAAAAGTTATGACTTATTTTCCCGGAACTACCCATTAGAATTTAAAAAAGATTATTTAAATAGAAAAAAACATCTCACCAAGTTTTAATATCAATCATAGATTTCAATCATAGATCATAGATTTCGGTGTGTGCACCTTTTGTAGCACGACTAACGTCTAAATGGTAATCCAGTTCTCTCCAAGTGTTTCGTAGCATATCAGGAGTTATTAGACTTTTTTGCTTGGGGATTCATTAAAAGGGATTCATTAAATAAGTTGTGTATAAACAAAAAATTGAAACTGTGGATGAGTTGAAGAAGCTTATGATTCAAGCAATTAGTGTAATAACTCTTAATATGCTACGAAACACTTGGAGACAACTGGATTACCATTTAGACGTTTGCCGTGCTACAAAAGGTACATACGTCGAAATCTATGATAATATGATCGAAATCTATGATTGATATTAAAACTTGGTGAGATGTTCTTTCTATTTAAATTTTTTTTTTCATTCTAATGGGTAGTTCCGTGAAAATAAGGCATAACTTTTGGATACTTTTAGCCCGGACAGCCTGTATATCTAAGTAGTGCAATGAAAGATGACTTTAATTTGGCATTTAATTTTAAAAAATTGAATTCAGAGATATTTTTTCTTGCAATTATAAAATTTAAATGCAAATTTTTTGTGACGTTGTTGATAAACCCGTCTAGTTCAACAACCCTATCATACATGTTCATATCCAGTTTATTATTGTTGCTCGCCCGCGTATTTTTGTTTACTGATATAAAAGTGTTTCCGTTGCCTAGCCTGGATTACATCTGTTTGGCATATACGATCGAAATATACCATACTTTTCACGCAGAAGTGAACACTTTCGGTCATAAACACCATCTGTTTGTGTCTTAAAGTAGAAGCTTAAAAAAAAAAAAAGAAAAATAGAAGATTTTATCGCTACTACTGAAAGACTGGTTCGAACGTCGCGGACGGATGCGATAACATTCCCAAATATTTGTGGAGGGAAATAATGGAAGCATTTATCTAGTGAACTAGCTCGGAAGACAGCGTATTCTCGTCTGCATGTCCTCTTGAAGTAAGTTCTTGGGCTTTATTAACCATTATCCCATTAAAAAAATCATTTTTCGAAGAATATTCAAGTAGATATTTTAATTTTCAAATACTCTTATATTTAACTAGCTGAATCCCGTGCTTCTCTACAAAACACATTAGTACCCTCAATTACGTAATTTGGTTCATTTAATTTGAATTAACTTTAGCAGTAAAGTGCTGCCATTCCTCAGAGAAGTTCACCCTGTAATTTAACAACCGTGCTTCCACGTTAAATATGTTAGATAATTTTTACACTTTTAAAAATTTTGGGGATTTAGGCTTCCGTTTTAATTCCCTTAATTGTTGAATTTTTAAAAAACTCTCTTAGTGAGCACCTAAGGCCTAGAGCAGTGATTCTTAACCTTTTTTTTCGTCCCGGTACATTTTTAATAATTAAAAGTTTTGGAGGCACACTAGTAATATGAAAAATTTAAAAGAATTTTACTTGGATAATTGATTGATGTACCTATAATATATTTTGTAAAAATAGCATACAAAATAATTCGCAGTGGTGGCACATTTCTAGAATCTCGCAGCACAGTGGTTGAGAATCCCTGGCCTAGAGGAATAACCATGCAAAATTTCAGCTTTCTGGATCTTATGGTTCCAGAGATACAATGATCAGTCATGGTGTCAGTGTTTTGTTTCAGGAAAAAAGATTTCTTTGTGAGCACCTAGGGTCTAAGAGGAACCGCTGTGAAAAATTTCAACTTCCTAGGAATCATGGTTCCAGAGACACAGGAATCAGTCAGTCAGTCAATGTTTCATTTTGGGGACTTAAACCCCTTTTAATCCCCTTAAAGTTTGGATTTTTAAAAAGATTTCTTACTGAGCACCCAAAACCTAAGAGGAACGCCCATGCAAAATTTTAGTTTCCTATGACTCCAGAGAAAACGTGATCAACGAGTAAGTGGTATTATGTATATATATATATATATATATATATATATATACATATATATATATATTTCTTCTTTTTTTGGTAATGTCCCTGGGGGATGACAACATTACACCCCAGTCCGGTATACATATGAATACAAGGAAACAGAAACAGAAAAATCACACAATCACAGAAGAATTTTATTAACAAACGATGACACAGGCGATGGATTAGTTACAGCTCCCCTTTCCAGACCCCTTCCTTTTGCAAGCAGAAGACTGATCGGTTCCCCTAGAATACAACTAAGTCTTATGCGGGAATCGAACCCGTGCCCTCGACGTGGCAGGCTGATGCCTTAACCACTTAGCCACTGGGCGACACACACACACACACACACATATATATATATATATATATTTCTTTTCCTTGCTTATTACGTCTGATTTAGATTAGATTGAAAAGAGCTCTATGTACCCATAAATAAAACCATAAACTCTGACTATGACAGAAACTTTCTGAAAATGTTTTTAAGACATACTCATTTAATATTAAACATAAATTCGAAGCGATATCTAATTAAAATTTTGAAATCCATTTCTGATATATGTTCGGATTACAAGTATCATTTTGCATTGCTTCACTAACGGTTAAGTAAATGCTTTACTTATATCCTTTCATATATCCGAAGGCGTTTCATTACACTGAGCAAAACAATGAAAAAAACTTCAATTAACAAAATGGAAAGGGTAATTAATTGTTGCATGCTCTATGCTCTATGGCACTTTGGGAGTGACTTTTGGCGATATTCATGTAAACATACATTTCTTTTCTTCTGAAAGCTTAATTTAAAAATTAAGAAAATCCACTTCTGGAAGGACTTACAGCTAAGTGTTTATCCGAATGACACACACACACAGATCTGCAATAGTTCAATAAATTTCTAACCCTGATAAAGTTAAAACAATGGAAATGCGGGCACTGGAATGTTCCTCTATAGGACATTCCACTTTTTTGTGACTAACCTTAACCGTATCATGAGTGGTATCACAATGAGCCAATTGTAGATAATCCTCTGAATTAATTGTACGCCGTTAACGGTCTTTGTACTCGTAATGTTACATTTAACTCTTGCTACAATTGAAATTTACAGGAAGTTTGTTACAGCTGAAAAAAAATCTGAATTGTTGATGATTTTTTTATTTCCAAAGGCAAGGTTACAAGGACTACTGTAGGAAAAAGAAGTAAAAGAACCCTCCCAAAACAAAGCGAACAACAAAAAGAAACACAATACCATCTACAGCAATAATTTACAAATCCATACGATCTCTGGCTTCCCTGCAGCTGTCGGAATAAGAGTTCTTGTTTATGTAGGAATTGCAGAACGGGACTAAATATTCAGGACCGGGATATCGGTTCTCAAGTTTTTCCCAAAACCGGGTACCTGGTTATTACCCAGGTTTAAATAATAAATGAACCCAGTGGCGCACCCAGGATTTTTCTTGGGGGGGGGGGCGAGATAGACGGAAAAAATATTTATAATGCAAAATCAATATTCATAATGCAATTTCTATTTCTTTGGGGGGGGGGGGGGGCTTTGGGTTCCCCCCTGGGTGCGCCACTGAATGAACCACAAAACATTTGCCCTAAATAATAGTGAGGAAAACTTTATTTATTTATAATGTAAAGTATTTTGGTTTATTGTGTAAGAAAAAAAAACATATTTCTTTTTAATTTATTTTGGAAGTACACGTGCCAAAAACATAACGTAGCCATACTTTTGTCCCATAGGCGTTTCTTGGGGGCGTGTCTTTTGACAGCAGGGGGGAATTAACTTCTGAGACGGTTGAGGAGGATCTAGTGGTTAATACTGTTGATACGATTAAGACAAAGGGTTCCAAAGATCGAGATAGTGATAAATTGGGATGCATGGTTAAATTATTTTTTTCCAATTGAAATTTTGTTTTTTAAACCTATTTTTTACTACTTTCGAATACTCGGTTCTATAACCATTGGAACCGGGTTTTCGGTTACCGTGATTTTCCCGGGTATCTCGGGTTCTGAAATCCCTAAGTTTATGTTTGCAATATTGGTGTTATAATGGACGCAATAATACAGCAGTGGTGCGAAACTGTAGGTCGCCACCCACAGAGGGGGACCACAAAAAATGGAGGGGTCGCGAATAGTTTAAAGTCAGTTTACATAATTGAATTATTTAAATAAAAAATATGCTCTAAATTTCCTATAATTATATATTTTAAATTATTTTTATCTAAATTTTTTCATATGTTAAAATATACAGGGTGTCTGGGCTAAAAGTATCCAAAAGTCATGACTTATTTTTACGGAACTACCCATTAGAAATTAATTTTTTTTTTATTTAAATAGGAAGAACACCTCACCAAGTTTTAATATCAATCATAGATTTCGATCATAGTATCATACATTTCAATGTGTGCCCCTTTTTTTAGCACGAATAATGTCTAAATGGTAATCTAGTTCTCTCCAAGTGTTTCGTAGCATATCAGGAGTTATTACACGAATTGCTTGAATGTAGGGATGCGACATCGACAGCAAAACATCGATGTTTTCAAACATCGATATTCAATATTAAAACATCGATGCTAATAAAACATCGCCCAAAAACCATCGATGTTTTTAACATCGATGTTTTAGAACAACTATTTTTTAAAACTGGTTTAGTAACCTCTAACATTAATGTTACTTCAGTTAGTCGTGGGGGGGGATGATTTAATTTTACTCTCTGATTGGGCTGACACAAATGACAAAAACTTGGTTGCTAGAGTCAGCGCATATAACATAATTTCCATCATACATTTTATTACTTTTACCAGAAAATTGAGGAAGAAATTATTTCAATAAAATCAATTGATAGGACCAAATCCATAAAGAAATATCCGTGATGTTTTCTAATTTAAATTTCTAATTTAAATTGGTTGAATGTGAAAAATTATTGTCATATTTATTTACAAGTTGGAGAATAATTTACTTCCAGGAGGCTTAAATAATTTAGTTAAAAAAAATCTGAAGTTCATGACTGTAACACAAGACAAAAGGATTGGTTTCATATCAATAGAGTATAAGACAAAATTATTTAAAAGAATTTTTGAGTTTGGTTCAACAGAGTTTAATATCAAAAAATTAATAAGAACAATTTATTAACAAATCTTTTATTTTCAAATTAAATAATACAAAAGAAAATTACATATATTTACACCAATTTGAAGTACTGATGCAAAACCAGAGTATGGAGGAAAACTGAACAAGCTTATTCTTTCTTTACTGTAAATAACAATTATTGGTGCATATAATTATTATATGCCCTATAATTATTATTTACAGTTTTTTAAAAAAGAAGTTTTTTACTTTGTTGATTGCCATTTGTCTCGTTGCTACAGTATCGCTCCCCCTATGCATTCGTCCTTCTCAGAATACAGACTTACATTTACTGAGTGAAACTTATGCTACTTGGTAAATTTTTTTATTATGGTTCTTTTTCATTAAAAAAACATCGAGACAACGTAAAACATCGAGCTCAAAACATCGATGTTAAAAAACATCGGCTTCAATAAATCGATGTTTAGAACATCGATGTTTTTATCAAAACATCGATGTTTTGAAAACATCGACGTCGATGTCGCATCCCTACTTGAATGATACGTTTCTTCTACTCCTCCACAGTTTAAAATTTTTGATTATACACAACGGATTTAATGAATACCCAAGCAAAAAAGTCTAATAACGCCTGATATGCCACGAAACACTTGGAGAGAACTGGATTACCATTTACACGCTTGTCGTGCTACAAAAGGTGCGCTCATCGAAATCTATGATACTCTGATCGAAATCTATGATTGATATTAAAACTTGGTGAGATGTTCGTTCTATTAAATTTTTTTTAAAAAATTCTAACGGGTAGTTCTATAAAAATAAGTCATGACTTTTGTATACTTTTAGCCCGGACACCCTGTATATATGATATTGTTATATAAGGTGTCAAACAGTCTGGCAAGGCTATACTTAACATTGCTTCTATTCGCTGCTACCTATCTGTGCGAAACCGGGATTTCAAAATGAGAAAATTTAAGAACGGTACAAAGATGAAGGCTTAACTCGGAAGATGATATGAGTGAAGCACTCTCAAATATTTCAACAAATATTGGACAAATATTATTTGGGGTCTAGGCTCGTCCTTCTTATTCATTTTTATCTATTTTAGTTTTATATAAAAAAAATAAAGTTTATAATTTTCGATGTTTCAATATAAAGCTTACGATTTTGAATTCATACGTATTAAAGAAAATTAAAACATGATTTTGAAATCATGTTCCAATTTTAATTTTCGTTAATTTTTGACCTAAATGAGTTTGAAAAAATGTTCGTTAGGGAGTCGGTGATTTTTTATTTAAAGAAAATGTGTCACGGTCGAAAACAATTGCATATTAATATTCTAATATGAAGTTTTGGTCGGGGGAGATTAGGCAAAAACAAGTGTAGAAGGTAAGCAAGACATTTTTTATTGCTATCATGCACACTAAATATATAACCACACTCTACAGTTCATTGATTTTAAAAGTTTGTTTTCTATTTTTTCTGAATATTTTACTAATTTTTTTTTTTAAATTTGCTACTGCCAAAAAATGTTCGTTAGGGAGTCGGTGATTTTTTATTTAAAGAAAATGTGTCACGGTTAAAAAATGTTTGCGCACCTCTGATCTACAGAACTCGAAATACACTGCTTTATCGCTTTTAAGTCTTCAACATCTTCTTTATTATTTTCTGACCGAAATTCAATTTCTTTCGAAGATTTTTCATGTAGATAAATCAAACTTCATATTATTGTCAAAATTTCCCATCTCTTTTTTTTCTTGTTAATTATGTCTGATCTGGAGTGAAAAGTTTATTTAAACGTTAAAAAGTTAGATACAAAATGTACACAACATTCAGTCGTATGAGAGTATCAAATTTCAATAGACCAGACTAGAACACTCTCAAAGCCAGCCTCTTTCCGAATGATACGGGTAACATGATCAAAGGTCCTGGGGATTCTCATAGCATGACAACAAAGACAACTTACAACTAATCACTCACGTGTGCTGTGATTAAAACAATGATCGAGGAGAAAGATAAGGCCCGGCAACATCATTTCGTACCATGATCAGAATCCATATATGATATGTCATACGTTGACAAGACGTATTTAAAAAAGACCCTAGTTATGTTATGTTAACTATCGGATTGTTTCAGAAAATTGATTTATACAGAACGGCATGAATTGCAAAGGAGAAGTTTCAATACACCCAATAAAGAATGTGTTCCCTTCTTCATGGTGACTACAAACTGTATGTATGAGTGACTACAAACTTTCCGTAAATTAGAAATATAGCGAAATTTGAATGCAATAGTATGTGTACAAAGAATGTTAACGGTGCATAATTTAATTCAGTGGTTCTAAATTATTCTAAAATCCATGATCGTATTCTAAAATATTAATTCTTTTTTTTCATTTGCAACACTTCCTCTTTCGTTTAACTCGGTACAACATAATATGAAAGGAAGTAAAAAAATATGGAGAAAGGAAAAACAAATGCTGTTTGTTCGTTATATCAATTACTCCGATGCACTCAGTGATCTAATTTCACCAACAGGTAGATCCCATTGAGTCACTTCCACTTACGGGAAGTGACCACTTCCAGTGGGGCAGTGGTATCTTTAGCAACCCGATGTCCGTTCAGTCATGGTTTCGATTCTTTCCAAACAATACGGAGGCATCACAATTAACAAACAGACGCGTTAGGCAAAGAAGAATATCGCTTCCTCATTACTTCCTTCCTGCTTCAGGACGCAGCACTCGAAACAGGACGTCCACGCGAGGAGCAACAGGGTGTTTGATTCCGATGACTTTACTGGAAAAGGACTGACTGACTTATCGGGGAAGTATGATCAGCAAGATGAAGTCCGCCTCCCTCCTCATAGTCCTTATTCTGTCAGGTGGGTATAAGGATTTGAAACTTTTTTTAATCACTTTCTCGTATACTGCATGCACTGAGATTTATTATTTTGAAGAAATCTTCAAAATTGCATTGCTCTTTATATATATATATATATATATATATATATATATATATATATATATATATATATATATATATATATATATATATATATATATATATACAGGTAACCCTCCCATAACACGGTAGATAAGTTCCTAGAAAATGCCGTGTTGTGTGACACCGTGTTATATGAGATCCAGAGTCAGTTCATAAGAGGGGGATTACGTTCTGAAAACTTATTAAAACGAAGCATTTTTTAAAAATTCCATATAAGTAACTTATTTTTTATTAAAAATATAAATGTATGTATAACACAAAACGAAAAGAAACAAAAAAATATTATTTTCATTTAGTGCGACCTTAATTTAATAAATTTCTTCCTCATCACTGTTCAGTACAATCAAACGAGAACGTTATTTCGATTGAACGATATCACCTTCACTTTCAGAACCTTTTCCTTCACTTATATTTTTTGCACATTCTATCCTCTTTAAAAAATCTGCAATTTTGGTTTATTTGCTGGTTCTTACAAGGTCAATGTAGATTCACGGTACGGAGATAGACAATTTTGCAGCTCCTTTTTGAATTTTCGGCTTCTTTCAGCGGAAGGGTTTGCATTCAGGAAAAATGATTAAAATTTTTCAGCTAAGCTTAGGCCTTCTTGAAATTTTATAGAGTTATAAATGAATAAATTATAATTTGTTTATCCATTTTCATGTAAAGCCACTATAGTTCATTATTCCTTCCCGTCAATATTTTAAGGTAATTTAGTTTTCAAATGTGTTAAACAAAAATCATGTTATCTAGTGCTATAGAAGTACAATGTTGTACAAATGCTTTCGTAATTTTTTTTTATCGTGTTACAGCGAAACCGTGTTACAAGTTGCAGTGTTATACGAGAGTTCCCACAATTTATCTTACCGTGTTAGAGCGAAACCGTGTTGTAAGATGCCGTGCTGTAGGAGGGCTACCTGTATATATATACATATATGTGTATATATATATCTATATATATATATATATATATATATATATATATATATATATGTATATGTGTGTGTGTGTGTGTATATATATGTATGTATGTATGTATATATATATGTAATATATGTATATATATATATATATATATATATACATACATACATACATACATATACACACACACATATATATGTATATATATATATATATATATATATATATATATATATATATATATATATATATATATATGTGTGTGTTTGTTTGTTTAAATATAATAGACACATGTATATAAAATTTAAAAATATTTTTTAATTAAGGGAAAAACCGTAAAGATATAAAATGTCAAAAAAAATCTTTTTTTAGAAAAAATGGCTTCAGTCTACCCGTTTTTCTTTCTGGATTTGGGAATTACAAAATGGATGTCTCCACTAAGTCTAGTATTCGATGTGTATTTGTTCTGATGAAAAATAAAAAATGCATATTAATTGCAGGGTTCGTTTTTGGTGTAAGCAGATAAAATTGGAATCATTCCAACTTTTTTATTATCTATGCTATCGAGTTTTAAAAAGGAGCGAGCAAAAGCTACTTTTTAAAACCAAAAGCTCTCTCAAATCAAATCTCTTCAAGCTTTAAATCCAAGAGCTAAATCTTGAAGAGTCTTGATTATAGATATATGATAATATCTAAATAGGCAGAAAAATGCTAATCTACAGTATAGTTTTTCGTTTAAAAATATTATTAAAAGCCACGTGTCCTTTAAAATAGTACATATCATAGTTCAAGAGTAGAATTATTGAAATTAAATCTCATCTTTATAGTGATGGGAAATTACAAAAGAAAAACAGCATATCAGTATTTTTTTAAGGGATGGAAATTAGACAATTTTAATTAAATGGGAATTCTGAACTTTTCTCTCAATGTTTTAGACAATACGTTGCAACATTTCAAGGAGCTCGAAAACGAAAGAAAACGAACAGATGATACATTTAACACACATGGAAACTATAAATTTCAGCGAAAGTTCAGATTTAGGTTTTACAAACGCAGATTATTTTTTTTAGAGAAGAACTAATTTTTAATAGTTGAAAATTTATTAGTAATGTATGCGTTTGTTCTGTGTGAGTAATATTCATTTTACTTGTGTAAATCGCATGTAGTATTGCCTGGGTTAAGGATGATTTTTAAAATCTATTTTGCGTTTCTAATTGCCTTCTTTCAACCTTCTTGCCTTCTTTGAGAAAATCTTAAAACTTGCATCTATCCATTTTGCAATTTTACCTCTTTTTGTTTCTCACATTGAAATATTGATGATGCTAATCGTTTAGAACACCCAGTGCCTAAAGACTATCTAAACCAGGCCTGCATAAAATTCGGCCCGAGGGCTGCATGCAGCCTGCCAGCACTTTGCAAACACTGATGATTTGGCCCGCGATGCCTTTTTGTGAAAACGCATATTAATAAAATACGGAATATTATTTTTAGATTAATATTATGAAAGGAATATATAAGCAATGAATATTATTATTTATACAATTTTTCAAATAATGAGTCATTTATTTTTTTTTTTCGCTTTCCCATCGAATCTACTTTTTAGCGGCCCGCTGCAGCTTTCCGCCTTATCCCATTTCGAGTTGTCCGGGCCTGATCTAAACAGTTTCCACACATTAAAGAATTAGAAAAAAAGGGAGAAAAGTTTGTTCTTTAATTAGATTGCAGCATAAAATTTCACGAAAGGTTGTTTTTGAAGGATTATTTGATATTATTTATAAATTTTTGATATAAATTAAGCCGTTATAATAGTTTGGTAAACATTTTGAAGCTATAGTTTCTTGCTCAGCCATAAATTATACCATCAGTTTTCTATTTTCGATTCTTCATTTCGAATATACAGTAAATCCCCCGAATTATTTTTAAATTCAATTAATTAATTTTTTTTAAATTCATAAAATTTATTATTTATTCTCCTTCCTTTAAAAAACTAGAGACCACTTGTTTTTAATTTATAATATTCCCGATTATAAGCTAAGCTTTCCATGGAATAACTGCATTTTTATTATACTACTTTTGAATCGTGATATGCCCTAATTTTTAGAATAATTGAATTTTAAAAGCATTTTTAAATAAAAAGATGTTTTGCATTTAGTTTTTTCTTTGCCTATTAGGTATTGCATTGTTTATCTATCTATTAACAAGGCTATTCAAAAACTAAGCGTCACTTTTCTTAAACGTGCTAGAATGGGAAATACAAAATGTTCGAATGACCTTAATCTTTTTGGATGAAAACAAAATTGGGCCATATTTCAATTCATCCAGCAAGTGTAATTTTGGAGAAAAAAATGTTCTAAAACTGAGAAGAGCACAACCAGTAATGTGAGAATCACTCATGTGAGTATCACATTATTGGTTGAGTCATTATACCTATGAGTTATGAACGATAAATGCATGAAACATGATGCGAAAAAGCTCCTTTCACTTTTCAAATGCTTCTTTTACTTTTCAAGTGCAACATGTAATGAGCTTAAACTGTGAAAATTCGTAGCAAGTATGAGTTGCACTATATGTAATCTATAAGAATAATTATATATTTTTTAATTCCCTATAATTCCCGTCTTATTTTCTCTGTCTATCTTTGCTTTACAAAACTCAGACTATTTTAAAAATTATCCGTATTTTGGATCATCGATGAATGTAATCAATCTATTTACTAATATTTCTTTTTTTTAGTATAACTTTGTTCGTTTACAGCCATGATTATTCATAAACATTTTTTCAGCTCTTACTTCAGTGCCTGCATCTCCGATAGAACCGCAGTGCGATGATGTCCACCTCACTTGTACTAACTCTCTGCCTGATGCCTTAGCTGAGGAAAGTTTCAGTATATTGCACGAGGAAACGCTCAGCAAACATTGCGGGTAGGTCGAATTTGTGTCTTTTTGGGGTGTTCTTTTATTAAATCTTACAGCCATGTCCTTCTTTCTCTGCGTACAAACACACATGTATAAATGCAAATCTCTCTCTCTGTCCGTCTCTCTCTCTATAAATAAATAAATAAATATATATATATATATATATATATATATATATATATATATATATATATATATATATATATATATATATATATATATATGCAGTCGAACCCCGTTATAACGAACTTCAAGGGACCAAAAATTTGGTTCGCTATATCCGAACCGTTAAGAAAAATGATAGAGTTTACAAAATGCATAACTCATTAGCTGCAATCTGCATTCAATAATGATGTACTAATAAAATGATAAAATCTATTAAAAATGATGATTAATGAATAAAATCGACTAAAATCGATTACATTAAACTGACACAACATTAATTAAATTACGTACAATAGGAAGTGTTTAAAGTACAGGTTAAGAATTTATTACCAAGCAGATTTAGATTAGTTGCAGTGAATAAATACCAAGTACTTTAAAACCTAATATGTGATACTTCTTATATTGATTTTGTTTTAAAGAAAAATGAACGTATTTTAACTAAAGCATATGTGATGGGTTTGTCTAGCCATTTTTGTCTATATAAACTTTCATTTTGTCTGTATCGGAAAAATAGCAATTATAATGAGTTTCAAACATTTTCAAAATCTTCCAGGGACATCATTGAAGATATCGCATGCAAGAAAAGATATCTTTCTGCCTGCGATTCCGAAGGATTCAAAGCGTTTTCGTTGGCAACAGACGGAGTCGTAGCATTATTAACAGAGCTTTGCAATGATTCATCTGATCTCAGGAAAGGTAAAATAAAAAAAAAATTCAGGTAGTCTAGTCTAACGAAACTACCGCGGGTTATTATCGTAGTATTACTTATCGTTTCTTACCTCTTTTGTATGTATATAAGTATGTACGTGTTATGTATATATGTGTGTATGTATGTATGTATGTATGTATCTCTCTCTCTCTCTCTCTACATATATATATATATATATATATATGTGTGTGTGTGTGTGTGTGTATGTGTGTGTGTGTGTGTGTGTGTGTGTGTGTGTGTGTGTGTGTGTGTGTATGTGTGTGTGTGTCAGTCAAAATTTTGACGCATCTTGGTACTTTTCTGTTTAACTGTTTAATGCTTGCCCAAACGATACAGACTGGGTTTAGCGCGCTGCCAAAATTATAACTTGCGACGACGGACGGTTTTTGCGTCTGAAATTTTGCTTTCCGGAGGACCTTTATGGAGGAACATAATCCTAGAAGAGCTTTTGTACATAGTCTTCTAAGAAAACTTCTAGCAGTCTCCTAAACTACTTTTTTATTCGATTTTTTTGATCGTATGATTAAAACTTTCCTAAATTTTCTTCGTGTACAGTTGCACAGTTGAACTTATTTCTCAACCGTTCAAATCACCTATAAATGTTATTCAAAGGATTAAGAGGATTTCTAAAAATTATTTCCTATTCTTTAGCTCACCCCTACTTAACCTTTTCTTCTCTCGGGCGAATGCATTACACACAAATGCGCAAAGTCCGAAATGTTACATTATTTTGAACTTGTGTCATTTACAAATGATCATTTCGCGCATGAGTAAATCAGAAGTACGCAGAGTACGAAACTTAATTTCATTTCGCCCTTTGAGCATTCTAAATTGCTCACTTTGTGAATGGGCAGTTGAAGAATGATCAAAGTCAGAAAACAATCATTTTTAACTCTAATTATTTGACTAAATAAAATTAATGAAATGAGTTAAAAGATCCTTTTAACGATATGTATTAACTATTTTAAAAACCTCACAGTTAAAAAGTAGTCCATAGTGAAAAAAAAGTAAAATAATAAATGATGGAGAAAATTATGAAAAATGCACTGTTACTTATTCTTGCATGCAGAACTGTTATGGCTCTTTGAGTTACATTTGATGCCAGTTGATAGACACTTGCATCTTTTGCTGTCACACTGCTTTCTACAATTGCAGTGGACGAAACCTTGTGAGTTTCCTGATTCCAGGGTAACTGTGATTCGAAGTGAGTGTACGAAGCGTCTTTTTCTGGTATGAAGTTGTCTTCAGTCAATTGGAATTCATTTCTGGAATATAACTTCTCCAATATTCCTGATTTCGTACCGAGTTTGTATAGCCCATCATCGTTCACTTTCATTCTTACAGCTATCACATTTCTGGGCACAGCTCTTCCTTTGTCGAGTTCTGGAATCCGTAACACAACGTTCTGACCGACGTTCATGGGAGGAAATTTAGCGTCACTGCCTTTTAGCATTTCGTCCGTTTGGTTTTTCATTTTTTTGTTATATATATATATATATATATATATATATATATATATATATATATATAAATTTTGACGTATTTTTGGTACTTTTCTGTTTAACTGTTTACTGCGTGTCCAAGCAATACACACTGGGTTTGGCGCGCTGCCAAGATTATAACTCGAGAGGTACGGATGGATGGTTTTAGCGTCTGAAATTTTGCTTTCCGGAGAACCGTAATCCGACGTTAAAAATAAAACTCGTAACCTAAATGTATTCAAGCGTTTATATAAAAATGAGTGTGATTTTTATTTTAAGACAAACTTTTGACAATATTAAACGAATCAGGTTTATAATTGCTACATGCTGCAATCAATACGTTTTCAAAATAAGAATCCGTAAGCCAGTTTCTATACACGCTCTTCGCGTTTCATTTTAGAATTGGATGATCCACAAAGGCCCATTTTTGTACAGTTTTTACCATGTTTTTATTAATTTGCTTTCTTGTTTGCGTGTGTGTTTGCGTGTCCAGTTCAAATCTTGCAATCGATTTTTAACTAACTTCCCGCCTAGCTAGACATTTGAAACTTTTAGAATAGCTCAGAACACGATGACAATGCATTATTTTGATACTTTTAGCCATCTTTAAGCAGATTTGAATTCATTTTCCGTTAATTTTGTCTTGTAGAATGGTGCAGCCATCTATCGTCCGGCACGGGAATGAAAAGTTAAACGCAATTGATTACGCATTTGATATCTCTTTATTACGCATTTGATCATTTTATTTGAAGTTGATGGGATAATTCATCAAAAAAATTTTAAAATAGTATTTATTAATACATAAAACTGTCAAGTTTATATGATTCAACAGAAAATTTAAAAACATGGTATATAAAAAGCTATTTTTACCTTGTAATTATGTATTTTTTATTTCCAAAATTATGCACACAAAAGCACCTGCCGGATAACGAGTGTGAGTGTTTTGGGCTGCACATGAAAGCTTGGCAGGCCGCTTGTGCCCCTGGGTATCCCTGCTTTAGCTGAAGGTTATTCAAAATGCCGTTCATGGAAGATTTTTTAAAAGTACTGTGTTTAGTGATACTGTAGAATATTTTTCTTATTATTTTAGTTTATGGCCTGCACAGTCCCTGTATAGCAAATACCAGCGATGCCTACCAAGACTGCATCTTGGACACAGCTGAGAGAGTATCTGATTATGATAGTAATGGGAATGATTTTTACGAGGATGATGTTGACTCGCCTGATTCAATGATACGAAGAATGTGCCTGTAAGTCTGAAAGTTAATAACCCTCTTCTCATCCGATGCTCTCCAACAAGAAGGCAGACGGTGAAAATCCTTGTCTGTGCTTTAAATGGTATCGGGACAGCTTCTAGCGAGTTGGTTTTTTAAGATAATTATTGTTAAATGCTGATCGATTTCGTGGCAAGTAGTAAGCAATGTCCCAGTGGTTTCTGGTGATTAATAAAACAGGCCAGAATTTAACAAAAACTTAACAGATTTAATATTTGGATTTGAACAAATTACAATTTAACGAGACGACTGGTTGCAGAATATTAACATATCAGCGCCTTCCCATGAACTAGTTTAGTTCAGGAGGCAGAACTCATGTGGCCGCTTCTGATGTTAGCAGGGATCAGTCTACAAAACAACGTGTCTGGATATGAAGGCCTTATTTGAGTAGTGGTCCAATTCCCTTCTTGTTCATTTTGAGATACAGAGCCTTAAAGTATAATGAGTGCTGAGAAATGACTGCTGAAGTCTGATTTGTAATGCCATCTGTTGGGAGCAGAAATAAGCTGGAAGTGTACCAGTTTAAAAATAAGATAGAAATGATTTGTATGAACATGAAAGTGAGGCTAACTCCATTTTTTTTTAAAGTGGAGTTGGACCACTATTCAAGTAAGGCCTTCATATATATCCCACTGACATTCCTTACAGCGATATGGGGGTTCTTCTGTGAAAACATCTTGTTTTGGGGATGGGGTCGTACCGATAGGCCATTAAGTCGTAACTTATGTCTTCTGAGTATCAAAATATCTGAATAACAGCCACCAAGTGACAGGTTTAGGAGTCCCCAAAGTTTTTTCTGATGTAAACACAGATATTTTCCCAATCCTTCGGAAAAGATAACACACGCATGGCTTATAGCTTCGGCCCAAAGAATGTTAGAATTCGATGGGGACTCACTTATAGTTTCTTCAACCAGACAGATTTTTTTTTTAATTCTCTGTTGCCGGTGATTGCCCCACAAGGTTTTACGTGCTGTTACAGTAATATTCTTTCGAGATCGATGTTTTGTCAGTTTAGCACAACTTTGAGCTCAAGCCAAAGTATAAGGTACAAAAAAGTATTTGAAATGGAGATGAACTGAAGCGGATTTAGAGTTTTTACAACAAGTTTATTAATAAAAGTGACAAATACTGCACTTAGTTTAATGAATTTTTTAAAGTTTTACTTATTAAGTTTTAGTTTTATACAAAACATATTAAACGGACAAAGTCAATCACCAGGTCACTGAAAGTTTGGAATGGGATATATGAGAAGCTTTTCAATGTTTGCTTCCCATGCCACTATGAATTTTGAAGATTCAGGGTTTAAACATCCTACTGTTACAAGTTTATAATTGTCGGACGCATTAGCATTGACATCCAAGTATTACTGATTGACTTTAGGGGAGTCATAACCTTTATACAAGATGAAAAGACAGAATTTTTGCTGTTTGTTCAAACTTCTATAATTTTTTTGTTATTGTCCATTATATATGAAATTTCCAGTATTAGTTCTCTAAACTTTATAGATCATGTTCCCTGAATTAATTTTATTACAAGTAAATAAGAATTTTATTTATGAAGTAAGAAGTGAGTGTATTTTCTGAAAATTTCAAATTTATTCTGATACACTGCGGGCAAACTTACAATACTTACTAAGTTTCAATAATAATTATTGCATTTTTGTGATGTTAAAACATTAGGTATGTTTCTACACCTATTTAAATTTTAAAACACCCAAAAAATGTACTCCTGGACAATCAGATTTTTTAAAAAATCTGTCAAATGCTATAAATTCATTAAAGTCAAATGCTATAAATTCATAGTAAAAAATTTTTTTCAAGAAAAAATTAGGTGCATATTTTTGTAGCATCATTATACACCTATCCTAAAAATATGAAAGCGATATCTATAGTAGTTTCCTTTATACAGTGCGCGCAAGCTGGAAAATGATCATTACGAGAAAAAGGCTTTTAAAGTGCCCACACTGGTAATGTTTCCATTTTAACTGCTTCTTTTGTGTCATAGTTTTAAATGTTCTAGTTGGAATATTGTAACGCGGTTTGTTTTAAATGACCCAGAAATGTTCAAATATTCTAAAAATGCAAAAAAGTAAAATTCGATATTTTGAAGGTTTAAAGGTGATGACTCCCTTTTAGCTATTGCTTTGTAAATTTAGAATCTTTTGGGGAGAGCTGACCAGTTACTGATCATTGAACTCTTTGTGGTTAATGCAGAAGAAACAGAAAATCAAAAACCTAGTACTTTTGCCACAGTGTTTGTTCACGGGGAACACATATTTTAACTAGCTTGGTGCAATCCTCGTGTTTGGAAAAAATTGTGAAATATTGAGGTAAATGGGTGTCAAATTGTGATTTACAATCTACATATTTGACAAAACTAACACCTAGCTCATGCTTCTATTATATTCTAACAAACTTTTAATGCGGTAGAAATGAACAAAAATTTAATTCAAGAATAGTACGCCTGGAAAGGACAAATGAGTACTTTTTTTCTGTTTTATTCCTGATAATATTAAAATATACAGTTACAAATCAATTTTAAATCTAATTTGGTATTAAAGTTTAAATAATTTTGATTCCACTTCTTTCCTAGGTTTTATGAACCATTTAAATCGTGTGTGACCCGAGAAACTCGCAAATCCTGTGGAGATTCTGCAGCCCAGTTGGTAGAAGAAATGATTGTTCGCATGGGAAATGCTGCCGTCAAAGCTAAATGTATTAATAAAATGGAATAAGTAGATTTTTTACATACTGTATATACATATATGTATACGTGAGAAAGTGGACAGTTATATTTTGTAAGAAATTAGATACTTAAGGGGGTCCAGGACACAAAATTGTTCGAATTTTCGAAAAAAAATTTATTGCATTAAAATTTTTTGTTCTTTTACGCTTAAAATGACGTTTAAATCGTGTTTCTATCTTAATTGAACAGGATAAATTATTATTTTTTTTTAAACATTCTAATAGTAGCCAATCATTGTTTAAACCTGTGAGTTTTTCTGCATGATGGGTTTTCCCCATTTCTCATCTTTAGAGATAAATGGTTGAAACTTGGAACATGTCTTTTTCAACTATTTTACTTTAATTTTGATTGAAAAAATTTGAAAAAATACTTACTTTTGAAAATATGATTTTTAAAAAAAAATTACACAATTTTTTTTGTAATTTTTAATCTAAATATTTTTAATTTCTTTAAAAATTAATATTTCAAAAAATGCTGAATCAAAATTAAAAGACTTATATATTTCTGTTGCATTAAATGAAAAAATTTTGAAATTCGACCAATAATATTTCGAGTTATAAAGATTTTAAATTACCCCACTTTTATTAAAAATTTTAAATTTAAAATTTTTTAAAAACTTTTTGAGAAATTTTATGATGTGATTTTGTTTACAAATTATATGGTTAACCATCACAAAAAAATTCAAAATTCTAACTCAATAAATAAAATTTGTTTTAACATGTGTCCCGGACCCCCTTAAAGGACTTAGATACTTAATAGATAATTAAAGGAGTTGTTCAGGAAACAGCAAGTGGAATTCTGTATCTGTAATATTGGTTAAACTTCTAGCAAATAAATTATTTTCAAAGTAACGGTATGTGCTTTGTTATGCGTTATTCAAATAAATTAGAACTAAATAAACTGCCACTACGGATTTACCAATTCTTTTTCAATAGAAGAATATTTTGAAGAAAACTGCGCATTTCGTTAAATAAAAAAATCAACAAAATCTTTGAATATTTCTTAAAATAAAGGAAAAACTTTGCAGAAAAAGGAAAATTCTTAGAAAAGTGCTTTTACTTATGCAACAATATGCTCTGTATATAAAATACTTTTTTTACATAAAAAGCATAGCATAAAATATGCTCTGTATATAAAACAATACACTCTTTATATGAAATACTATTTATGGTATGTAAAGAGCATGTTGTTCAAACAAATCTTTCAGATATATTTTTAGTTATTAATTTTTGAACTAACATACGAAAGATTGATTTATTTTTTTTTAACTGAACATCTATGGAATTATTATATTCTAGGGAATATTCTAGATTTTTTTGCGGAAATTGTATGCTGAGAAATTGTTATTTGAACTTTATGCAACAGTAGAATAGATTCAAAAACATGATGGATGAAAATATTTTTAAGAGAAAAGTAATTTTATTGATATTGGCAGCCAAAAAAATTCAGTAAAGATAAAACGATGTGTAATGTGATTTGCTTTTCTGACTACAATATTGGAAAATTAGGAGTAAAGTATTTTCTCTCATTAAATATTCTTATTTATGATATTCACAAAGTGCCTTTTTGGAGAATGGATAGCTTAAGGGTTAAAATCTACAATAATTTCTAAAGGTGGCTAGATGTATTGGACCAAATGAAACGTATATCCTCCAAGTTAAAAACGTATTCTAAAAATTGTTTAAAAATAAGTAAAAGTTTATCTTCAACTAACACATATTCTGAGCTTCTTCAAGAATGTACAGGAATTATCGGATTATTACAGATTAACAAACATAGAGAAAACTTTATCAGAAATAGGAATGTGAATATTTAATTTGTTTGCGGAAGAACTAAATTTTTTTGCGCTACTGATGATGAAAAATTACCAATTTGTACTGTCAAAAATTTACTTATCTTTTACTGTATTTTAATATTTTTTTCGATAATGTCCAATCGTCTGCCGCATTAGCAAGAATAAAAAAATATTTTTTCCCTATTTCGTTGTCATGCACGTAGCGATAAATTAATTTAAAGTACCAGAAAAAGAAATCTCGTGATCAGTATTTAATTAATTAAATTCTAAAAATTATTCTTTAAAAATTCTCCAAAAATCAGAAAATGAAGGTAAAGATTTGAAAAAGATTTCATTTTAAAGGAATTTTTATGATCTTTCTCGTGATATAAATTTTATAACCCTCAAATTATTATTTTAAATGTAAACTTAAAAAAAGTTACTAAAACAAATTAAAAATTTAATTAAAAAAATCTCAGAAGAATTTTCCAAAAATCTTTCTTAGTGCACCCCTACACTATAAGAAGAATCGCCATGCAAAATTTCAACCCTTTAGGTCCAGCGGTTTGGTCTGTGCGTTGTATGTCAGTCAGTCAATCAGTCAGTCAGTCAGTCAGTCAGGTACGGAAATGTTTTATATATATAGATAAATAATATTTCATATAAAGAGTGTATTGTTTTATACCTAGAGAATATTTTATACTACGCTATCTATAGAAAAAAGTATTTATAAAAAAAGTATTAGTTTCATTAAAGCTTTGTAGAAAACAGTAAATAAAAATTGTTGCCGCTGGGGTTGGTCGTCCAAAATTGAAGTGGAGCAATGTTAACTCACCTGTATGTCTGCTCCCAGATTAAACGTAGTCAGCAATTTCCACGGTATACAGTGCGAATGTTCCAGGTCAAATACCTCCTCATTAGATAAAGATAATGTAAATATTTAAAAGATGAAATGCGTAGGCCGCAACCTTCTGTGGAAGGAAAGATGGGGAAATTCTCTCGTGAATGACGACCTTTCCTCACTGATAGAATACGGGTTACTTATGTTTAAGGATACATATTTTCGTATTTACGAAATAGAGGCGAATAAATGCGAAATTTGCCGCGAATAAATGCGAAAATTATTTTTTTACTTATTTTTGGTTCAAGCTCAGTGTAAACGGCTTTTTAAGCAAAATTAGGTAATAATAGTAATACAGGTAACCCTCCTATAACACGGTAGATAAGTTCCTAGGAAATTCCGTGTTGTGTGAAACCGTATTATATGAGACACAGAGCCAGTACAAAAAGGGGAGTTACGTTCCGAAAACTTATTAAAAACAAACTTTTTTTTAAAATTCCATATAATCAACTTTCGGCTTTACTCTAGCATAACCTGATCAATTCAAAGCTTTTCATAAAGAGAAAAATGTTCATCTAATCTAAGCAAAATCAAAAGTGCATCTACCGACGTCATCAGCACGAATTTGAACAACGCAGCGTTCGTCCACGTGGGGGTATTACGTCACACGTGTAAACTGTGCATGACGCTTTCCTCTATGACATCGGAATAGAGTTCTAAATGAATAAATTAAAATTTGTTTATACGTTTTCATGTAAAGCCACTATAGTTCATTATTCCTTCCGTCATTATTTTAAGGTAATTAAGTTTTTAAATGTGTTAAATAAAAATCATATTACCTAGTGCTGTAGAAGTACAGTGTTGTACAAAGGTTTTCGCAATTTTTTTTTATCGAGTTAGAGCGAAACCGTGTTACAGGTTGCAGTGTTATACGAGGGTGTCCGCAATTGATCTGATCGTGTTAGACCGAAACCGTGTTGTAAGATGCCGTGCTGTAGGAGAGCTACCTGTAATTTATTAACATAATTGCCTAAGTAAGACCATCCGCGATCTTTAACTGAGAAATCTCACTCTCCTTCGGATTTGCTCCGAATTTTACCCTGACAGTTTGTCCTTACAGGAGTCGAACCTAAAAATCTAACTATAACCTAAAAATCAACCATCAAGTTTTGTGGAACAATTTAGCAGATTTAAGAACGTCTCTTGGGCCCCAAAGTCAGGGGTATTTCAGCAACTTACAGTAGTCAACCAAGAGACTGTAAAGGGATTAATAATATGCTAAATTGGATAATAATTTTATTTGTAAAGGGATTAATAATATGCTATATTATGCTAAATTGTTCCAAAAAACTTGATGGTTGATTTTTAGGTTATTGTTAGATTTTTAGGTTCGACTCCGGTAAGGACAAACTGTCAGGGTGAAATTCGGAGCAAATCCGAAGGAGAGTGAGATTTCTCAGTTAAAGATCGCCGATGGTCTTACTTAGGCAATTATGTTAATAAATTACAGGTAGCTCTCCTACAGCACGGCATCTTACAACACGGTTTCGGTCTAACACGATCAGATCAATTGCGGACATCCTCGTATAACACTGCAACCTGTAACACGGTTTCGCTCTAACTTGATAAAAAAAATTGCGAAAACCTTTGTACAACACTGTACTTCTACAGCACTAGGTAATATGATTTTTATTTAACACATTTAAAAACTTAATTACCTTAAAATAATGACTTGACCAACTTACAGTAGACAACCAACATCCTCCTGTTGATGTTGTACAGATTTTAATTGCAACGAAGTGCTGCTACTTTAACTTTGCAAAGGCTTTACAAAGCTATACAAAGCTTTTGTAGTCCTGTTAAGGGGACAGTGCACCTTCAAGCCTAACGTTTTTTGTTTTCAATGGATTTGCTTGAAATTTGAATATGTCATTAGTACTATAGATATGTAAAAGTGGTTAAAATTTAATGATGAAATATTAATAATTTATGAATTATCAATTATCAATTATATCAAAAATTGGCCTCATTAAAAATGTTCCATGCGCATTTCTTTTAACTATAATATGGTAATTTTTATTTACAGGATACCTTATAGAACTAACAATGAAACTTATTGCTTATTTTAAGCATTAGTTAAAAATATAAAGAGAAAAAATAATAAAAGTGAAAGCACCCTTTTTATTACGCAAAATACCTCTAAATCATCTTTAAAGTACAAAATTTAGAAATTCTGAGCTACGAAGCATAATTATTTTCAATAAGATTTATTTGATATACAGTTAATTATATAAAACTTAAATTTCAAAGCAATACGATAGTTAGAAATGCGCCTGCAGCAGTTTGAATATTAGTATGACATGAAAATTTTTATTTTGAGAAAAATACATTTAAAGTTATTGCTATTAGTAACCACATAATATCTAAATTAAATACAAATGCCTATAACTAGGAAAGTAATCACAGAAATTAAAAATTCTTTTTGCAACACATCCCTACTCGTTCGTAGTTTCACAATTCAATAAAATAAAAAAAATCGAATTTTTGGACAAATTTCACAATTTTGAAAGTCCACTGTCCCCTTAACAGAGTAAATGCTGAGATATTTTAGCATGTATAACATAGTAATTAATGACAGATGACAAAGACTTGAACATAATGTGGAGACCTACTACAACGATAGCTTTTAACTAAGAATTTTGATACTTACCTATCAAAGTAAGTAAAATTGTAATTTTTCTAATAAATGCGAAATTTTTGAATTTATATATTTTTTTTTTTTGCGAATAAATACGAAATTTTATATATCGTATGTTTTTGTTGTTGTGAAATTTCGATATTTTGTATGCGAAATTTACGTATCCCTACTTATGTTGTTTGTTGTTTATTTCTAATAGACATTTTAGAACATACATATAAGAAGATAATTCATACATAACTCAGATAAAAGAAGTACAGTTTATTTATTAACCATACAAAATATAAAATATTGTATAACATTGCGCTGTGGAACGAGTTATTACTTAGAACATCATTATGCTTATATATATATTTATAAAAAAGATGTATGATGCATTTTATAGAGAGTTCATTTTTGCCAGAAGTAAACTAATGATCCTGAGTAAAAAATTTGTACTCTTTATAAGCTTCTTTTTCGAGAGCAGTGTTGTGGAACTGGGCTGTCTGTTCATGTTGACATTAATTTATTAATACTCTCCAGCAATATAATACATCGAGCAGAAGAAAATTTAAAAAAAATCGCATTACATGTTAGGGAGCAATATATTTTGATTGCAGTTTTTAATCATAGATTCGAACCATATTTGGAAACTTTCCTAATACAAAATATTAACATTGAATAAAAAATATTGTTAATTGCTAACCCTTCAAAAATTCAGAGAGTAAGTATTTAAAAAGAGCCCTCAAAACTCATCATAATTTCTGTTTTTTTCTGAAATAAGGGCCATCATGTCTTATTTCGGGTTAGTTATCATTTTCCTTCGAACAAGTCTGTAGACCGAGAGAAGGCGAATACAGAAGAGCCCTCCGCATGAAAGACGCAGACTCCATTCCACATTTCTCAGCTGCTGTGCTCATCAGGCATGCTCGAAGCATCATCTCAAACCTAAGCAACAATGATATTTAAAACAATCAGTGAAATAAATAAACGGTTTTATTTACTGAAATTGCTGGGAATTATATCTATAACTTTTTATTGCATATTAATATTATGTTTAATTATTACTATTATTATATTTTTATAAAACAAAAAATATTTTACTATTAAAATTATTATTTTTTATTATAATATAATAATAATTTATTATTATTATAAAATGCTAAAAATATTATTATAAAAATATTTTATTACTATATTTATATACTATTATATTTTTTATTACAATAGTTTTTATATTATGTAGATAATTACATTTTAAAATTTTTTATATAATTATTTCTTATTTCTATAATTTTATTGTATATATTAATGTTATATTTAATTATTACTATTGTTATATTTTTATAAAAAACATTTTATTATTAAAATTATTTTCTATTATAATTTAATAATAATTTTTATTTTAATAATATTTCATTACCATAAAATACTAAAAATTTTATTATAAAAATATTTTATTACTATATTTATATGTTATTATATTTTTTATTACAATAGTTTTTATATTATGTACATAATTACATTTTTGTAATTTTTATATAATACTTTTTATGTATATATATATATATATATATATATATATATATATATATATATATATATATATATATATATATACACACTAGGGTGGAGCGAAAAATGCAATTTTGACAAATTCTTTCCTAATAGCGAAAATAATTTGACCCAACCGTTCAAAAAGCGTATCCTAAAATATTTTAAATTTATTTTGAGTCTATCTACCGACGCATTTGATTTGACTTTCTCCAAATCTGATCCAATTTCTCTTTGCAATATCATTTGTAACCACGAAAGAGCAAGAAAGCAAAAATCAATTAAGTAGCCAAAGAGCGGTTTTTTTTGCAATCATATATGTGTGTTCGGGTCAATGTCCTTGGGCTGTCATTACTCCTCTGCCCGTGCGCATGTGCAAGCACACGCGCCATACACACTTCTTTGGTCAGAATCAGTGATTTTCAACGATCATTGTTCACAGTTCGGTCGTAACTAGAGTTTCGTTTGCTAATTGTTACAGAGTTGAATATGGATAAAACAAGAAAAGCTTCTAGTTGTATTTTTGGCAACATTGAAGAGGTGAAAGGTAATATATTACCTACGTATAAGGAGGCCATGAAATTTTATAATTTTGTAAGATTTCAGCTAAAGCTTAAATCGGATACTCGAAGGGAGCCAGCTGTTTTACTTATTGCGGAAATTGTTGCGGTGAGAATCAAAACTATATGGCAAAAAGCTTCAATTCCAATCGTATCCCACACCCGCATTATACAGTTGATAAAAGCTTACCATTCGAAATATAAAAAATTGATAAAATCTTGGAAACGATTGATTGACGATAAAAAGATTATTTCCATACCCGTAGTAACAAACTATTTGATATCTGTGCTTGTAAGTGCAAAGATTTTCTACAATGTAAGTGTCCAAAAGGAACAAAAGTAGCGAAAGAACAAACTTTTTTGACTGATCAGAGGACTGAAAGAAAAAGGATTATTGGTGGTATAGACTTTTCACAAACGACAAAAAAAAATACAAAAACGAAATGGTAGAAATAGAAAGTTAGAAGTATATTATGCTTCTGTGACAAATACAGAGAAACGCAAGAATACAGAACTTTATCCACGAAGCTCTGTTATATCGGACGAGTCAGAAGATACAATTGATATAGGCGATAATTTAGAACCGTGTTCTTCAAAGCTCCAAGTGCCCCAGAAAAAATCAAATCTCAGCTTGCCGTCTTTGTCAAAAACATGTGATCGATATAGCCTATCTGATAGAGCTGGTGCAGCAATCGCGTCTGCAGTTCTTTATGACATTAAATCAGATGTCGAAATAATAGACAGATCAAAATTGCGCCGTGAGAGAGCAAAAGAACGGACAGAAATATTAGCTAAACATAGAGTTTTCAGTGTTCCAGCTTTATTCTTTGACGGCAGAAAGGATAAAGTTTTAACGATAATGAAAAAGGGTGTCAAAAAATACCGCCAAGTGATGGTAGAAGAACACATTTCAGTTATCAAGGAACCAGACTCTGTTTATGTCGGCTACACTGTCCCAAGTACTGGGACAGCTAAAAGCATAGAACTAGCTATATGTGACATGCTTTCTTCTAAAAACATTTCAATGAGAGAAACTGTAGCGGTCGGATGTGATGGAATAGTTACAAATACAGGAAAAAAATGTGGTGTTATACGGTTGTTAGAAAAACGCTTGAATCAGCCTTTACAATGGATCATATGACTTTTACACACGAATGAACTGCCTTTAAGACACCTGTTTTCATACTTAGATGGCGAAACTACTGGGCCTACTTCCTATTCTGGTACTATTGGAAGATTACTAGAAAAAATGTGAAAACAATCAGGTTGTACATTATGAAAAGATAGAAAGCATGTTGCCGGATATTCAGTCGGATATCATCGGAGATCTAAGTTTGGATCAGTCGGAGATCTAAGTTCGGATCAACGTTATTTGTATGATATTGCATCAGCTGTAATTAGTGGCGAGTGTTCTTCCGATCTAGAAAACAGAGCTCCAGGAAAAATGTCGCATGCTCGATGGTTAACGAATGACAACGGGATATTAAGGTATATATTTCGACGAGAAAACCGTCTGAATATCTTAAACATCTTGCCCCGTTTGTTGTTAGAGTATACGCGCCTGTTTGGTTCCAAATTAAAATGCATCCGTCATGCAAAGATGGGTCTAGACATTTTTGGAAATTGGTTTCAGATTCTCGATACTTTCCATCTCAACTAAAACAAGTAGTCGATCCTGTCATTGAGCGGAACAGCTTCTTTGCACATCCTGAGAATGTTCTATTATCGATGCTCTCAGATCCTGAAAAAAAAGTTCGTGAACTTGCTGCTAGAAGAATTTTAAAAGCAAGACGCGATTCATCATGGACTGTTTCCTCGTGTTTTTGAGGTCCCTAAAATAAATCTTAGTGCAAAATCTTACACAGACCTTATAGATTGGCAAAAAAAGTATTTCCAACCTCCCATTCTAAGAGACGTCAAGGATGAAGATTTGCTCTCGATGGTGGAAACAAAAGGAAGTGAAAAGACCCGTAGAACGTTCAGTAAAGACACTAACGGAGGTTTCTATGCAGGTATGTGATAAAAAGTCCAGAGAAGGTCTCATGAATTCCAAAATTGAGTCAAGAAAATTGATGCCCAAATTCGACACCAAACGTGATTTTAAAATATCCTTTGACTAGTTTTATATGTGTTTTATGTTTTAAGTGAAGCTTTTTTTTATTAAATTAGTAATCTTTTGTTCCTTGTGAGTCGTTTTATTCTTAATAACTAATAGTTGATATAGAATTTAGAACAATATCCTTGTTCAAATTTCATGTGTATGCCAGCAAAAATGTAAATTTTCAAAGCAAATGCGCCGGTAAAAGGAAAATATTAATAAAAAAATTGTAATACATTTTTTGTTCCTCTATAGGTAGGTCAAACTTTTATCACTATTAGAAATGCAAATTTGAAAAAAAAATATTTTCCCTATACGAGCGCTCCACCCTAATATACTCTGTCACAAAAAAATATATTCACCCAGAAAAAATCGAGCTACTATCCCGAAACTTGGCAGGAATGTAGTCTGCTAAGAGATATGCAAATGTTTAAAATTTCGACGCCAATGAGACAAGGGTAATCGAGCTATGTACATGTGAGATGCGCAGCTGGGAGAGTTTAAAAGCATGATTGCTCGTGCCATAGGGTTATTCAATCAAATCTGTCGACTTGGATGGACGGTATTCTGACTAGAGATGCCTCTGAGACGTACCCAGCGACAGTACGAACGATTGTCGGACTTTGAGAGGAGGCGTATAGTAGGCCTGAGAGAAGCAGGTTGGTCAAACAGGCGTATCGGCCACCACCTCGGTCGGAGCGATATGGTAGTTGCTCGGTGTTGGCTACAATGGATCACGGAAGGGATAGTCTACCGTCGCGGAGGTTCAGGGCGTCCCAAAAACTCAAATGCGCGCGACGATCGCGCAATCATAAGAGCGGCCACGTCAGCACCAACAACGTCGCTAGAATCGGTTAGACACCTTTTACCACCTTCCAGACATCCGGTGGTATCAAGGGAAACCATTCGGAGACGACTGGCCGACGCAAGTATAAGGAGCCGACGTCTATTAAGACGCCTACCACTGGCCCCACATCATAGGCAGAGTCGATTGGATTTTTGCCAACCTCGGGCAAGCTGGAATGTGACCTACTGGAGGCGTGTGATCTTCAGCGATGAATCCCGATTCAGTCTCAATGATGGTGACCAGCGCATACGTGTGTGGAGGCGGCCAGGCCACCAGTCCGATTCGGCATTTGTTGTCGAGAGGTATACGGAGATTACACATGGTGTGACAGTGTGGGGAGCAATTTGTTGGGACATACGATCACCTCTAGTCGTCCTTCAACGCACTTTGACGGCACGCATTTACGTGGACGAGATTTTAAAGCAAGTTGTACTGCCCATGCTATCAAGTCGCCAAGGTGCCATTTATCATCAAGACAACGCTCGTCCACATACTGCGCGACTCTCCCAACAATGTCTTCAAGGATATGGCGTACTCCCATGCTCTTCCAGGTCACCAGACCCCTCACCAATAGAGCACGTCTGGGACGTGCTTGGAAGGCAACTGCAGACGTCCCTGAACAATGGTGAATTAACTGCCCAGTTGCAAAGATTATGGCATGATCTTCCGCAGGAGATCATAGGTGACCTCATTCATTCGATGCCATGCCTTGTTTCGGCTTGTATAGCTGCCAGAGATGGATTTACTACGTACTGATCTGTATCCTTTTTCATGTCATATCTTATTAATAAAACGGTCTGTTCTTCTGAATTTGTAATCATTTGCTTATCTCCTCATACACTACATACATGTTACGTTTTGTGATAGTAGCTCGTTTTCTTCTGGGTGCATATATTTTTTTGTGACAGAGTGTATATATATATATATATATATATATATATATATATATATATATATATATATATATATATATATATATATATATATATATATATATACACATATATATACATACAGGGTGCGGCAGAAAGAACGTTCTGATTTGGAACGTCGATAACAAAAAATACAAAGCAAGATAGAGAAAGAAATCTTTTATACCTGAAAAGTACACAGTATGCCATTGTCATCCATTAAGTTTTAAAGATTACATCAGTTAAATGGCGACCGTCATTTTCGATGGAGTTTTGAAGTCTCTTTCGGAAATTTTGAAACTTTGCATGGATTTGCGGACCATGTCCCGCGGAATCGCCGTGATTTCTTGCGTAATTGTTACCTGAAGTGCTTGCAAATTTTTTTCTGTGAGGCTATCTCAAATGAAAAATGTACCAACACCGACGAACAAATTTGCAAGCACTCAAGGTAACAATTAAGCAAGAAATCACGGCGATTCCGCGGGATATAGTCCGCAGATCCATGCAAAATTTCAAAATTTCCGAAAGCGACTTCAAAAATGCATCGAAAATGACGGTCGCCATTTTAACTGATGTAATCTTTTAAACTCAATCTATGACAATGGCATATTGTGTACTTCTCAGGTATAAAAGATTTCTTTCTCTATCTTGCTTTGTATTTTTGTTATTGACGTTCGAAATCAGAGCGTTCTTTTTGCCGCATCCTGTGTATATATATATATATATATATATATATATATATATATATATATATATATATATATTTATTTATTTATTTATTTATTTATATATATATATATATTTCATGACTAAAAATTTAATTCAAAATTAAAAAAATAATAATTTCATGTAAGTTATCGTTAGTAATTTTTCAAGAGGATTGAAATATTTCTTTATCGCTGCATTAAAGCTATAATATCGTATTCTATGACTATTGATTTAATGCAAAAGGTAGAAAAAAATCTATATTTACATGCAAGTCATTGTCAGTTCTTTCTCTTCAGTGTCCGCTTCATGAAATGCTAAAAACTCTTGAACTTTTGTCGAGCATATTTCAAGGTCTTCCTCATTTTCCCGAAAGCAGGGAGATGCTTTTATATACTCTAGAACACACAAATTTATTCACAAAGGCACTTAAACTTATAATATAAGTTATAATATAAGCATATAATATATGCAGAACTATGGCTACAATTAATAAAAATGTCAACCTCAAATTACGTCGAAATCAGTGGCATAGCGAAGATAATAAAGCACCTTTTGGGGAATCTCTCTGTTGTACCATCGCCAACATTTAAGATGGACAGACGCCCTTTCAATTACTGCTTTGAACTATTCGTGTGTCTGGCAACTACTTGGATTTGTGGTTTGGGAACAAATGCCCAACCCTGGTAATGTTTAGCAAAAATAAAGTCTGACGAAAATTGATGCCACAAAACTACAGTTAAAGGACTGTTATTTTTAAGGGGTCACATTAATTCGGCACATAAACTCAAAATCACCAGTAAATCATATAAATTCTAAACTGCTAATTTGAAAATTATTTATAGATTTATAATTTCCATTTTTACATATGACATAAAGATATGTACTTTATATGTATAAAGAAAGAAAATTTCTTTTTCTAATATTATTTGAGTTCTTGTGGTTAGAATTAGACTATATTTATAGTCGCTTTTTGGAGCTTCAAAGTCCTGAGCCCCTTTAAGCGGTTTCAAAATATTTTCAAACAATGTACAGGTAACCCTCCTATAACACGGTAAATAGGATCCTAGAAAAGGCCGTGTTGTGTGAAACCGTGTTACATGAGACCCAGAGACAGTTAAAAAAACGGGGGTTACGTTCTGAAAACTTATTTAAACTTTTTTTTTAAATTTCATATAAGCAACTTAATTTTTATTACAATATGAATGCATGTATAACACAAAACGAAAAGAAACAAAAAATAATATTTTCATTTAATGCGACCTCAATTTAATAAATTTCTTCCTCATCACTGGTCAGTACAATCAAACGAGAACGTTTTTTCGATTGAACGATATCACCTTCACTTTCAGGACCTTTTTCTTCATTTAGATTTTTTGAACCCTTCTATCCTCTTTAAAAAATCTGTAATTTTTGTTTTATTTGCTGGTTCTTACAGATTTCACAGTATGAAGATAGACAATTTTACAGCTCCCTTTTTAATTTTAGGTTTCTTTCAGCGGAAGGGTCTGCATTCAGGAAAAATTATTCAAGATTTTCAGCTAAGCTTAGGCTTCCTTGTAATTTTATAGAAATATAAATGAATACATTAAAATTCGTTTATATATTTTCATTTAAAGCCAGTATAGTTCATTATTCCTTCCCGTCATTATTTTAAGGTAATTTTGTTTTCAAATGTGTTAAACAAAAATCATGTTATCTAGTGCTATAGTAGTACAGTGTTGTATAAAGGTTTTCGTAATTTTTTATCGTGTTAGAGCGAAACTGTGTTACAGGTTGCAGCGTTATACGAGGGTTCCCGCAATTTATCCTATCGTGTTAGAGCGAAACCGTGTTGTAAGATGCCGTGCTGTAGGAGGGCTACCTGTATTCAAAATTTTATCTAATTCAGAGAATTTTCAGTTCTATCAATACTTACCCACTTTTCCAATTATTAATATTAGAATAAATTATTAGTATTAATATTATCAATTAATTATTTCAGTTATATTTATAATTTTATGCCTATAAAGGCGAAAATTAAAAAAGGTCTAAAACAAGCACTCGTTTGGTTAAAACTTGTATCAGTAGTTTAAGACAGTGGTGCATCCAGAGGGGCAGCCAAGGAGCCCTGGCACATCCCGAAGTAAAAGGTAAAAGCCATTAGAGAATGTCTTAAAATCATTTCCAAGTACAGTAAGGCCGTCTGCACACGGAGCAACTCAAAAGAAACTGATAACTGACTCCAATCACAAACCAGACCGTGATGAGTCGTAACCTATGTAATTGAATGGAGCCATGCACACAGCGCAACTGGTTACAAACCCGTCGGACGGGTTTGTATCAGTTATCAGTTGAGTCAGTTAGCAGTTTCTTTTGAGTTGCTCCGTGTGCAGACGGCCTTAAACCTAGTTTATCCGGACTAACTGGGACCATAGGCAATCCGGAAAATCGAAAATCCGGGTAATATGGGTAATAAGCAAAACAAAATCCTTAGCTAAGCAGACTTACCGTTAATTACGTTAAAAAAAAACCTATGTTTTGTAACAAAATTACATAGTATTGTTTACGAAGCATGAAAAAATATGAAAATAACTTTTCACATCATTTCTTAGCAAAGAATTAGTAAGTCTAGTAAAGCTTTCTTAAACTCAACAAAAAGCATTTTACTACCATAATTTATTGTACATTCTATGCAGGAACTCTACATTGAATCAAACTAAAGAGCGAATATTTGGCGTACTTGTAGTTACGTTCTTGCTATCATAGTTAAAAATTATTATCTAATGTGAACATTAAATTAAAAAAATGTCTACAGATCTGATCCGGATTATCTGGAGATCCGGATCAACAATGCCCGGATAAACGAGGTTTTACTGTAAATTTTTTTAATGTTGTGCTGTGTTTCTATACTATTTATGAATTAGCGGTCACATAAGGTCGGAAATCCCGATAACTCTCGGAAATCACGGCTGCTGTGAACACAAGGCGAACGAAGTAGTGCTCTGACGGACCAATATCTCCTTGCAAAAAATGCCGTTCATGTGTTTAAAAATGTGACAAAATGATACAACTTTGCATCTTTAACTACCTAAAATTATTATTTGCAACGCCTCCAATAACAACATGCGTCAGTGAAAGGTCATTCTCTTACTTAGACATTTTAAAGTCTATTTCTGATGGTGATTATGAAAGTGGCCTAAGAAATCAAGAATAAAAAAAAAGTTTATCAGTTATTTCATAATTCATTCTTTTATATTACCACTAGCTGAAAACCCGCACTTCGCTACGGAGTATATTCAAATTAAATACATCTGTCAATGTATGCAATTAATGGCAAAAATAATATATATATATATATATATATATATATATATATATATATAGTTATAATAAATACGATGATCAATGTATACAATTGATGTAAAAAAATATATTTATATATATAAAAAAATCGCAAGGGATATTTTTATAGACAAAATAATGTAGAAGAAAATATTCATATTAAATGTAATAGGACATACTAAAGAATATAGTACAGTTAATGTAGTGCAGTTTGAGGAACATAATATCTTTTACTGTATTTTAATATCTTTTTGGATAATGTGCAATCGTCTGCCGCATTAACAAGAAAAAAAATTTTCTTGTCTATTTCGTTGTTATGCACGGACGATAAATTTATTTAAAGTACCAGAAAAAGAAATTACGTGATCAGCATTTAATAAATTAAATTCTAAAAATGAATCTTTAAAATTTCACCAAAAATCAGAAAATGCAGGTAAAGATTCGAAAAAGATTTCATTTTAATGGAATTTTTATAATCATTCTCGTGATATAAATTTTACAACCCTCAAATTATTATTTTAAATGGCAATTTTAAAAAAGTTACTAAAACAGATTAAAAATTTAATTTAAAAAAATCTAAGAAATTTTTTTCAAAAATCTTTCTTAGTGCACCCCTACACTATAAGGCTCGGTGCACACGAGCGATCCGGTGTCGTTGTGGCACCGCAGTTGCGATCAGGCAGTACAGAGTTGAACTAGCCAACTCACACGAGCCTAAGAAGAATCGCTATGCAAAATTTCAGCCCTTTAGGTCCAGCGGTTTGGTCTGTGCTTTGTATGTCAGTCAGTCAATCAGTCAGTCTGTCAGTCAGTCAGTCAGTTACGGAACTGTTTTATATATATAGATTATCTGAAGCAATCTTTGCAAATTGTAGAAATTGAACCGTTAGATTGAGTTGGTTGTTGCGTCATTACACAGACTTCAGTTCATGTTCAAACTCAAAACTCCAAATATCTCAAAACTAAAAAAATATGACTTAGATCACTTTCATAATTATCGGCCCATTTAAGGTCTACCATGATACAATCCCGATTGCGCGGACTTGCTTCGCAGTATATACACAGAGAGAAAAATGTAACCAAGACTGCGTCAATTCAAGTGCTTTTTGAACAGAAAAAAAAATTGGATTTTATTCTTTAAATAAAATTATATAATCACCCAATAAATTTTATTGAATTTACTCTTCAAAATATTTTCGTCCGTTGAACTCGGCTCCCCCTTCCCCTCCAAGATTAAATCCCAAGTACACCATTGGTTTAAGATAGTGTGTATGTACAGCTAATAGAATATAAAGTGACGTTTAGTATGATACTGAAACCACGCAATATAACCTGTATATCAAACACAGAACAAAATATCCTGCCTCCTGATAAACCAACTAGAATGATATAAATACAAGATGGTCAAAAAGATTGTTTATGGTATTTAAAATGCTCACCTTTCCGAATGTTTGATTGCTTATCGCAAATTTTGAGGAGGAATTCTGCAGGTCTCTCAAACTGATCGTGGAAGTTTTCAGCTATCATTTCTGTCCCGCACTCTTTAGCATAATCCTTAATGCAGTCGATTCCCTTCTTTATGACACTAGAAACACACAGAGGGATTTTACGTCAAATAGCCGGAAAGCAAATTTTCTAGAACATAAAACACATTCACTGGATTGGGACTACATGTATCTGGCATTAATCTTTGGTGCTATTGATGATATCGTGAATAGCGTGCGGGGCAGTGCTTAGTGAGATGGATAAGGACTAGGCAAGCAACTCGCAAGCTAAATATTCTGCAAGGAAATGACACACGATACCGCTGTTTTTATACTTAAGGCGACAATGGACCTTCAGATTGACAAAAATATGTCCCCAAAACGATTTTTTTTCTTTCAGAAAATGATTATGCAACTCATCAGCTTTAAATTTTAAAAAAAAGTATGTTGATCCGATCATTATAAACCGAGTTATAAGTATTTTTCAAACGTAAACAATGGAATTGTTACGTTAAATCAAAACTTTAAATGCTATTTTCTCAAAACAAGTTTTCATGTCGTTTCGGTAAATTCAAAATGTTCCATGCGTCATAATTTTTCTTGAATTTTCATAAAATTTCATAAAATGATTATTTATATATGTTAGAATAAAACTTAGTAATAAATTCATTATACTATTTTAAAACACCTTGAAATTTTTACAATCAAAAAAAATTTTTTTGATAAAATTTTGCATAAAATGACCTATTTTTATAGATTTCTTTTCTAGTTTTTATAAAGATGACTGTAAATCTAATATTGCTACTAACTTTTATTATAACTATATAAAGCGAAAGAAAATTAGATATCTGAGACAAAAATTGATACGCATGGAGCATTTTACAAACAGATTTTACAAACAAATTAGTAATTAATAAACAGATTTTAATTTATATCTTAATTAATTACATTCTGATTTTTTTTTTAATTTAGCATTTTCATCTTTAAACAACACTGTATAAGTATACAAAATTTCATAGCAATTGGTTGATAAATAAAAAATAAGTTTTCATGGTCCATTGTCGCCTTAATTATCTGTTATTGCTTTGCCGCTTAACGATCGGTTATAGCGTACGCAAACCTCTTCTGAAATAACTTATGGAATTGAAAACAGCATATTTATCGTTAATCCATGCAGCAATTGATCTGATTTACTGCCAAGTGTATAGATTAGTTTCACACCCGAAAAGCTAGTACAAAGAAAGACATTCTATACCGAAATTACTATGGTATCGTAAACAGTAGATTTAATAACTGGTGTAGTCTTGATGGTCATGGGAAAAAAACACGAAATTTGGTGAAATAAATGGACTCTACCTTCTGATCATCACAGAACGTGAAGACTCAAAGTTTATATCAATTAGTGTTGTAAAATTTAACAAAAAACGCACACGACTCACCTATAACAACTAGTGATGAACAAAGAAGTGTAGTATATTCAAAATACGCAAAATATCGCTAACCAATCACTTAATCAAACTTGACATCTTGACTTATTTACGAAATAAGTCACGAAATAAGTCTACTTAATCATCTTGACTTATTTACGAAAAAAGTCAACTCCAAAACTATGGAGAAATAACTGTCACACCTACACTTTACAAAAGACTTTGACACGATGACTACTGCGCAGTTGTATATCTGATTGAATTCAAATTCAAAGGTTATTAGGTAGTTTTATAATTTTTTCATATTTAAGGCATGTATCAATTTTTATTTGAAACCAAAAGTCTTGAAATTTGTGTTTTGCTTTTTTCCAAGAACTTTTTTCCAAGATGAAGTTTCCCTGAAATTTATTCAAGGACCTCCAAGGGGTCCACGGAATACAGGTTAAGAAACCATATAATACACGGAATATGGCTGAAGCAGGAATTCAACTCACTATTTTCAACTTCACTGTAACCAATGAACCACCGTATCGTGTCATCGATCGCCGGTAGGAGTTTTCTCTGAAGTCTTGAAATTTGTGTTTCGCCGCATGACCGACTTCTTGGACTAGAATTCCTCTCCAAGTCAGCGAACCCCCTGAAATTTATTCACGGACCTCCAAGGGGTCCACGGACCACAGGTTAAGAATCCATGTGCTATATTAAGGCACTCTTTCCCACGTGCGCTATTAATTAGGTGGTGGTACTTACGGGCAGCTGACCGTCAAATCAATGGCGTCTTGAAAAAGACCTTTTTCATGTCCGAATGTTGCATTGTGTAGTGGTTCCATGCACTCTAGATACTTGGAGACATCACATTTCTCGTCGTCCGCAATGGCAGAACCTAGAAATATTAACTTATAAATATTAAAAACTTACTGCATACTCCTCACTAAAGTACGAAAATGGGTGACGTTATAGCTCAGACAGGAGAAAAAAAGACTTTCTTTTGAGAAGAATGATAGAAACACGATCCTGAAAAATTTTTAATATATTTTTTTCGGTTTGCATTTCGTTTTGCTTGTTCATGAACAAGAGAATGACCATTATGTGCATTTAAAGGCATTTATTGAGACTTCGATCGAAACCAGGTACTTAGATGAAGAACGATCTTTTTGATGGTATCACGGGACAATCTCACTCATGGGATTATTTGTCTTGTGAGACTACTGGGGAATTCAGGCAATCCAAAGAATAAAATTCTCGGAAACTGGCTTTATTTTTTGGGGGGGGGGGATTAAATCATTTCATAAAGCTTTTTAGAATTAAAAAAAACCCAAACTAAATGCTTCTAAAATGACTACACTGGCAGATACAATATTTTAACGTTGCATTGTCTATGCCTGAAGTACATTCCTGAAATGCAATATCTCAGAAATTTTCTCCTTAAAATGCATATATCTTGCATTGAATTCCTTTCGCTGCCGTATATATATATATCAATGAAATTTTGGACAGCGTTCCCTTGTTGCATTTTCATTCAAATGTATGCCGCCTTTTTTGTTTAGGGTAAAAAGTTCTGTGAATATTTTTCAGGAAACAAAACATAACCCCTCATAAAAGAATTGTGCCCTCTATATCGATTAAAAATATTAGAAATCAAAAACAAATTTTCACAAATCTTGAAAACAAATTACTTTGGAAACTTTCGCATGCAGATAAGTGAAAACATTAATGCCAATAAAGCTATTGGTGCAGCAGGTATTGAAAAAACTAAATGTGCCTTAAATTTTGAATTAGATCAAAATTGCATGGGGTTCAAGTATTTTTCCATGAATAATAGGCATTATAGACAGACTTGTATGATGGGGAATAATCTTACTAAATGCGTATAAACAAAAACATAAATATTTTGAGTCTCCTTCAGGAGCCATCTTAGTTTATAGCCACACATTTTAATTGCGAGTTCTGATAGTAGTACTCATTTTTGAGCATCGCAGATTAATTCGACTCCTGTATTGAAACTATGCCCTGAAAAGTACCGGGTGGTTATAATTAAACTTCCCGTATAAACGGCATCCTACAGCGCAAACGGGTGGACGGAATGCAACCAAATTTTGTATATGGGCTATACACAAGGTGCGCTCACGGAATTTCGAAAAAAAAAAATTTAGTTCCAAAATGTCCACCAGAGGGCGCCTTTTCGGGAAAAACATGAAATTTAACACAATAAACGACCAAAACGGAATACAGAAACAATATTAACATTTATTGACTAGTTTCTGATCACCTTGTCATCGAACCACATTAAGTAAAGGTAAGGGAGAAACAAAAACAGTTCAGTTTGCAGAAACAAGAACAGATTAGGACGAAATTGCACAAGAGGAACAGTTGTTAATCGTGTCCAGAACGATGTAGGGAAAGCTGCTCCACGTGACCACTTTCATTCACCTGCAAAATTTCAAGTCGATGGACAGTATGTTCAACAGCAGATCGTAACTGATCAGTTGTGAGGCTTCGCACATGAAGCGTTATGGAGTTCTTAAAGTCATTCAACGTCGCAACACCTCCACGATACACTAGACATTTAAAATAGCCCCATAACCCTATAAATCGTCCTGGACACGATTAACAACTGCTCCTCTTGTCCAATTTCATCCTAATCTGTTCTTTCTGCAAACTGAACTGTTTTTGTTTCTCTCTTACCTTTACTTAATGTGGTTCGATGACAAGGTGATCAGAAACTAGTCAATAAATGTTAATATTGTTTCTGTATTCCGTTTTGGTCGTTTATTGTGTTAAATTTCATGTTTTTCCCGAAAAGGCGCCCTCTGGTGAACATTTTGGAACTAATTTTTTTTTTTCGAAATTCCGTGAGCTCATCTCGTATATAGCCCATATACAAAATTTCATTGCATTCCGTTTACCCATTTGCGCTGTAGGATGCCGTTTATAGGGGAAGTTTAATTATAACCACCCAGTATATCTCGAATCTGAGTATCAATATTTATACTTTTTAGTAGCGATTCGACAGTTTTTGAAAAGGAATTGTCATTCGTTAACTAAATTTCATTGAGCAAATTGCGATCTTTGTTGTAAAAATAATTTCGTTTAGAAAAAGCGTAACAGTTTATAAATAGTTCGTTCAGAAAAACATGATATTTGCCAATTTTACATATGAATATACGTTACCCTTAATTCACTATACTACTTCAAAGATTCTCCCTTCGCCACTCATCGGCGTTAATAACTCTTGTAAAAAAAAACTCAAATTCCAAAAATTTAATTGACAATAAAGTTCAGTTTTCTGTGCTAAATAACGTGCTAGGCCGCTGTGGCCCAGTTGGCAAGAGCAGCGGGCCAGAGATCTGAACGTCCCTGGTTTGATGCTCGTCGCTGAAAATCCACCGCCGTGTTCACTAATAGTGGCTGGGGCACGTAAAATAGGTCGTCGCTGCAACGTCCTCCAAGTTCTCAAATTTACCTCTGGAGATGCGAGGTCATGTGTTCCGGTTTCGTCGCTTGACTCGGTTCAAAATTACGGGATCGGTCATTTAACTAAGTCGGACTCCGACCCTTGTGATGTTAATTCAAAACAGGAGCCGCCCCTTTCAGCCAAATAGCCTATTAGGACCAGGTGAATGGAACCTCCAACCAAAGGGCATTAGCAACAACAATATATAATAACAATAAATAACGTACTAGTGTACACGAAAAAATAAACACAGAAAATACGGATAGTTTAAAAAAGGCCTTATATAACCAGGAAAAAAAGGTGAACTACTTAAAATGATGCATATATGTACATTAAATAATGTTTAATTAAAGTGATAGTAAAACTTTCGTTGATTACCAGCTTTTATGCTTGATTGAGTAAGTCATACTCCTTTGATTCCGAACCATGTTAAAATTCTGTCGGATAACTTGTATTTTTAGTTCTAAATTTTTGTTTCGTAATGAACAGATACTGCATAACTAGGGGTATGTAAATTTCGCATAAAAAGTATCGAAATTTCGCCAAAAAAACTACAATATATAAAATTTCGCATTTATGCACAAAAAAATATAAAAATCAGAAATTTTCGCATCCATTAAAAAAAATCCCAATTTTACTTACTTGGTACGTATCAAAACTGTTAGTTAAAGCTAACATTGTAGTAGTCTCCACATTATCTTCCTTAAGTCTTTGCCGTCTGTCATTAATTACTATGTTGTGCATACTAAAATATCTCTCAGCATCTATGCTGTTACCGAGACTATAGGGGCTTTGCATAGCTGCCTTTAAATTAAGGTAGCAGCATTTCGTTGCAATTAAAATCTATATAACAGGAGTCTTTTATTTGACTACTGTAAGTAGCTGTCTATGAAAATGATTGTATCTATCAATGAGCTCATCCCATGGTATTTCTTTAAAAAATGGTGGCTTATAGAATCTTTCCAATAATAAATTTGTGTTCAAAGATGATTCGGGCGGAATTAGTTTAAACTGTTCTCTGCTGCTGCTGTCTTCAGCATAATATTGAGCTCCTGATCGATTTCACCATTCTCATTAGTCAAAATGCTTTCTGTTTTTACACCAAAATACCCTTGACTTTGGCGCTCAAGAGACGTTCTTAAATCTACTGACGGTTAAGGGGACAGGGGACCTTCAACCTCGAATATTTAAATTTTTTAATTTTAACTCTATATACAAAATAAGAATAATTAATTTTCTTTTCTACGATATTGATGATTCCTAGAATTCAAAATAAGGATTTTTTGGCAGAATAATGCCTGTTTTTCAAAAATGCTAACATTTTTCAAAATGCTCCATGCGCATTCCATATCAATTGAAAACTTTAATTTGCTTATTAAAAGTTTACCATATATGTATAAATAGTACATCTGTGCATTTATTTATTTATTTTTTTTTGTGGATCTAAAGTTTTAAATTTTACTTTTCTATTCTGCTTGTTATTTTTTTTATATTTTTGCATGTTTTCACTATATTATAGTCTTTAAATTTGAAAAAATATTCGTGATTTTAAATAATTATGTGCAGTTTTGTGACAAACACTTCAATAACCAATCTTGAGAAATTCAGAAGAAATCAAGAGGAAATAAATGCGCATGGAACATTTTGAAAAATTCTAAAATTTTTGAAGAATTTTTTTGAAAAACAGGTCTTATTCTTCCAAAATGCTTATTTGTGAATTAGAAGTGTACTCAATGTACTAGAAAATAATATTAATTATTCTCCTTTTGTTTGTAGAGCAAAATATTGAATATTAAAAAAAAACAAGGTGAAAGATCCCGTGTCCCCTTAAGTCTTAAATCTACTTACTGTTAGATTTTTAGGTTCGACTCCAGTACGGACAAACTGTCCAGGTGAAATTCGGAGCAAATCCGAAGGAGAGCGAGATCTCTCAGTTAAGAACGTGGATGGTCTTAGTTAGGCAATTATGTTAATAAATTATTACTATTGTTACCTAATTTCGCTTAAAAAGCCATTTATCACCGAGTTTTCGCCGAAAAGTATTAAAAAAATCATTTTCGCGTTTATTCGCTCATTCGGAAAATTTCTCATTTATTCGAATCTATTTCGTAAATACGTATTTCGTTACGTATCCCTATGCATAACCTTCTCTTAGATAGCGGGGAGTTCCGCGTATACACAACATTAAATATGCATACTCACATAAACTGTAATGTACAGGAAATATAAGTTAATGAAAATCTTTATGTCCCAGATAAACGCTCGGAGCCCTCACTAAGCGTTAAACGGGGGATATATTTCATGCACTATGGATTTAAGCAGCATAAAGGCAATACTGATAAAACAGATTAACGCATTGGAAACGAAGTTCATTCCACTATAATAAAACTTCATGAATGAACGGCATAAATTCAATAAAAGAGCGATAAATATTTTCACAAAAGAATTATGTGAATGTCAGATGTGGGCAGTCCGTATAAAAACATTTGAAAAGATGGATTAATATACACAGACTGGACTTTGGCACTAAAACATTAACCTTCATGTCGTAGGCGATTTTTCGTATCTTTCTGCACAAAATTTAAACATAGTATAGACACCTTGTAAGGAGGCTTTTAATACAATTAAAAAAATTAAAATAAGTGGAGAAAAGGAAATATTTCATTTATTAACTTACGACTTTATATATCGTGTTTAACAATAATTACAAGATAAAAAGAAACTTTTTATATACAATGTTTTTAAATTTTCTGTTGAATCATATAAACTTGACAATTCTATGTATTAATAAATACTTTTTAAAAATTTTTTGATGAATTTTCCAATCAACTTCAAAGAAAATGAAGTTAATTGGATGTTAACTTGCATTTAACTTTTCGTTCCCGTCCCGTACGATAGATGACTGAACCAGTCTACAAAACAAAATTAACTGGAGAAAAATTCAATTCTGCTTAAAGATGGCTAAACGTATTAAAATAATGCATTGTCATCGTTTTCTGAGCTATTCCAAAAGTTTCAAACGTCTAGCTAGTCGGGAAGTTAGTTAAAAATCGATTGCAAGATTTGTACTGGACAAACACACACACAAACAAGAAAGCGAGTTAATAAAAACATGGTAAAAATACAGACGACTGTTTAGAAAATGAAATATTTCCTAGAAGTAAAATTATCTAGAATGATACGTGTTTTTCAGAAGAAATATTTCTTAGAAGCATAGCTGGTGAAAAAAGTCTTCCCGTATACAAATAGATGAAAAAAAAAAAATTCACTCGACCGCACCGTTTCCCGTTGTTCAGTTACTCAAAAAATTCAATGCGACGGGATAACAACGAGGCCCGCCGAAATAAACCGAATAAGTATAATGCGATTTCGGAATCGTCCAGGGTTTGAGGGTTGAAGGAACCCAAAATTCCCAACAATGGCACGTTCCGACGATGATTACATTGCCTGATACAGTATTTTTCTGATTTTGTTGGGGTGACAAAAGAAGGGAATGGCATTTAGAAATAATTAATAAAGAATTCTGCAGGAAATGCCGTTATGAAACATTTAGTGGTTATGTTAGGTGCTAAATGCGTCGTGTGTAGTGTTTTGTGCAATAACCAAAATATGTAGCAATAACCAAAATATCTAGATGATGCTCCCATATTGGATTATGGATTAAAAGAAAATTCTGAAGCTAAATTACCGAAACAAAAAAAACCTGAAGGTAAAAGCTAAGAAACAAAAACCTGAAAATTGAAGTCAAAACCTATGAAGGAAAAAGGCTGGAAAATTAAAAACTTGAAACATTTACTGAGAGGCAGAAACGACATGACTAGGATTAAAAGAAATTAATAAGCACAATTTACTGACAGACATAAAATTACATTACATTTTTAACTGATTCATAAACATCAGCTAAAAATGTAATATTCTACAGATACCACTTAGATTAAATCATTATTAATTTCATTAAGACTGCTATGTACTAAGAAAAAAAAAATCGCATTTCCCTTTTCCTCTTCTTGCAGACACTTGTGGTGGGAGGAGTCCAGTTGACAGTTCGAGAATTCCACCCCCCATAGGATTGACATTTTGAGGGATTGTAATGGCTCTCTCTCTATAGGGGGGTTAAGCACTGCCCCCAAATTTTTTTATTTAAAATATATTTTTGCCAACTATTTACAGGTACTTAAATGTTGATAATCAAATAAAATTGGTATTGTCAGCTAGCCTGAACTTTTCTGCAAAGCGCTACAGGATTCATTTTATAAATTTCGTCCACCGAATGAATTTACGAGCGTTTAAAACATACTATATCAGATTTTTCCCCGAATAATTTAAATTTTAAAATATTAATTGCATTTAAAAAAAACGAAAAATGTACACAAATGTAAAATTTCTTTCTCTATGACGGAGTACAAATTTTTTTTTCAAATCTTTGAATCCAAGTCGGCAATCCGTGGACAAATTTTATCCATACGTTAACATTGAGGTGAGCGAATCCAATGGCGTTAGTACATAGCAGCCTTAAGATACCAATAAAATTTCGGGCCCACATAAGTTAGCTGGTGAATAAAATAGAAAAACTTAAAACAATTAAGTTAAATAGAAGAAGGGAAAAATAAAATCCTACTGCCGCAGCGAAAAGAAAAAAAAAGGGGAAAGGGAAAGATTGGGCATGTCCATAAAGGAAAATTAATCTTTGCCACGGACGTCTCACCATCAGGCTCCGCTGGGGTTTAGTCTGGGTGGCTGGGTGTCTCTTGGCTCGTATGTGACTCCAGCTCGCCTCCCGTCCGAATAATAATAATAAAAAAATAAATAAAAACCCTCCTTCGCCCCTGAACAGGTTATTTTACCCTTTTCCGTCTTCCGCCACCACGAACGATGCACGAAAAAGAGACAGCTATCGCGCCATGAAATTAGGACTTTTACATTTGAAAATGTACACTCTCAGACAAAGAAAAAAAAGACGCACCGAGAAGGAGTTATCCGAATGGGACGAAAATCCGTAGATGAGATGTACATGTACAGAAAACAAATGATTACAATTTGAGAAAAATTGGATGCTTTATTCAAGAGAAAGAGCTTCCCAAAGTGAAAAAGTCAATAATGTGTTGGTCCACCTCTGGCCCTTATGCAAGCAGTTATTCGGCTTGGCATTTATTGATAGAGGTGGCGGATGTCCTCCTGCGGGATATCTTGCCAAATTCTATCCGATTGGAGCGTTAGATCGTCAAAATCTCGAGCTAGTTGGAGGCCCATAATGCTCCAAACGTGCTCAATGGGAGAGGGCTCCGGCGACCTTGCTGGTCAAGGTAGCGTTTAGCAAGCACGATGACAAGCAGTAGAAACTCTCGCCGTGTGCGGGCGAGCATTATCTTGCTGAAATGTAAGCCCATGATGGCGTGATATGAAGGGCGAAACAACGGGGCGTAGAATATCGTCGACGTACCGCTGTGATGTAAGGGTGCCGCGGATGACAACCAAAGGGGTCCTGCTATTAAATGAAGTGACACCTCAGACCATCACTCCTGGCTGTCGGCCCGTATGGCGGAAGACAGTCAGGTTGGTATGCCACCGCTCTCCAGACACGTATTCGCTGGTCATCGGGATAGTTATTCGGGAAATATTCCAAGAAATACTATTAAAAAAATCAAAACTTGTCATGACCAATTTATGTTACCATTACAAAGCTTTGGAGATTCAGGAAAATTGCGCATTTTTCCCAAATCCTGTTTACATTATTTAGGTAACTAAAAATTAGATCACAACCAGTTTAAAAAATTTAGAGCAGAGGCTTAAACAAAGATATGTAAAACAAAGCTGTTATATTTATGGTTAAATAATTTAAAAACTGAAATTATAATCAGTTATTAGAATGATTATTTACTATTACTATATTAAATTAAAAGTTGATTTATCTATGCAATAATATGCTGTTTATGTGTACCTGCTGTATATCAATCAATACTTTCAGACTATTCATCCCGGATTGTTTTTTTTTTCAGGATATACCATCTTTAAAAAGGGATATATCTAGGATTACTTGTAGGCTATCTGTTTAAAATGATGTACATTCTTTTGTTCTGTTTCCCCCCATCTGTATTCGAGATTTTCGATTTAAAAAAAAAAGCGTTTTGCCCCTTTTAAAGTGAGCAAAATTTTATGAATGAAATGTTTAGAAATCCTTCAGACGAATTATTTTTAAAAAATTCCGGTGCACGAAAGTAATTTTTTTTTTCAAATAGAGTTACTGGTTATTTAACTTTAGTTAGTTATTTAACTGGTAACGTGTTTAACTTTAGATAAATCTAAAGTTAAACACGTTTACATTTTGGTTAGGAATTTTTTTAAAATAGAAAATTTCAAATCTTTTTGCTAGAGTAGCGATTATTATGAACACACATTTAATGAAAGAAATCGTTGCAATTTTTTTCCCCAACGCGGCTGAGTTCTCAGGATATTCGCCTATCCACATTGCGTAGGGAGCTCTGCAGATGTGAGCCAATGCTACTCCCATGGAAGGGACAACACAGGAACATCCATACCTTGGCGACCCGAGAACTGTTTGGGGAAACTCGAGCCGCTAACCACAATACAATATGGGTTACTCATTATAACATACGCATAAATAAAAATAGAAAATTATCTACCGTACTCTTTTAATATTAACGTTCCAGTGCCAGTGAAAATAAGCAAAAGGAAAAAAATCCTTTAATATCTCTAAGTTCTCGCAAACCTTAAATCGAAATACCATTGGTTATATTTAAAGCGTACACAAAAAGCAAAATAGTAAGCATGTACAAAGAGTATCCTTTGCAGTAGTATGTTTTACATTAAGTAATAATATCAAAAAAGTTTTACACGCAGCTAACACTATGCGCATTTCGCAAGTAAAAGTAAAGCAATACAAAATGCGCATAGTATTTGATGTTATGCATGTACAGTATTTAAATAACAGTAAAATCCTTAAAGTTAATAAATATATCATACTGAGTACGGGAAAATAGAACCCAAATTTGAACATTAATGAACAAGTTTTAATAAATTTTGCGTTGTAAAAGGCTGCAAAATACACACAAAAAATCATTTATGATCACTGAAGGGCAGCACGCAAATTTTCAATTCCGCGAAAGCCAAGAGTTTAATTAGGTTAAGACATAAATAAAAGCCATGACGTAAGCCGAATAGTTAAGAACCCCTCAAACACCCAGGCAAAAGCATAAATAAACCAAACATTAACTTTAAATCTAAAATTAGTGCACAACTTACCCCATATAAATAAGCTGAGAATGACAAACCGCCACATGTTGCGGATATGCAAAAGCACAAATGAAAATGGGACCTTGAATATCGAAGCAATGGTCTGTGCTATCGGGGAGTTAGTCCGGTTTCTGTGCAGGAAATCGCGCGATTAAAAGGCTTTCACAACTTCCTCTGCGGGCTTCTGAGCATTGATTGTAAAATATGACGTCAAAACAAATACGTTACTACCATTGTTACTTCCTCGAATGTAAAGCAGCGTGTAAAGTTAGATGACCATTAATAGATTAATGGATTAATTATATTGTTCTATTGATGCATTTCCTAAGATAGAAGATTGGTTCAAAAATCGCAAGTTTTGAAATTTATTCGGAAGCTCTTTTGTGTATAAGTACATTTTAATCATAGATAATTCCTGACTTTGTTATATAACTGTATTTTAACCTCTGCATTCATTGCTATTAGCGAAGCAAGAATTTCGAGAATGCCCCCCCAAAGCCGCTTTCGCCAATCTTAACTCTAAAAATTGTCGTCCCTATTTAAAGCACGAAAAGTAAAATAGTAACTGCTCTGGAAAAGTGTGTTTTAAAAGTTTAAAATTCGCGTCGTTGAAATTTCACAACAACAAAGTGGTCTAGATAAGCCCTGATGACCACCTGTGTCCACAAAGGGGGACCCCAGATATTCAAAGGCTCGCAGAATCCTTCTATGATTTTATTACGGAATTATATTACAGCCTATACTTAAGGCCTTAACCCTACAGCGGGCGCGCCCGTGTACAAAGTGCAGCATTTTCGTAATTTTGAATGATTTGATTTTACATGTAAGGTTTGAATGTTCTAAGAAGTTTCTATTTATAGCTACACCCTGTCTAATGCAGGTCTGATTTTCTTACCCTTGTATTCCTTTCCATTCATTGTTAGTCATGAATTAACAGTGGTAAACCAGCGATTATACTGGAATACAATACGATAAAAGCAGGAGTTGATATAGTCGATCCAATATGCAGCTATTACATGATATTACGCATATCACGAAGATGGACAATCTCATTGTTTTTTAGATTTTTGGACATAATAGGAATCCATTCGCAAGTTGTCCTTAGATCCAATAAACCGGACAGTTTCGAAATAAAGCGATTGTATCTGCGTTCTTTGGCCTTTAATTATAAATATATCTCAATATTATCAACATTTTATATCTTGTCATAAAACGCAGAATTACTATTTTCAGTTTGAAAAATAAAAGTTTATTACAAAAGGAGTAATCAAGGTTGAAGGAGACGTTGCACTTTGTGCCACGCGCGCCCACTGGTGTTCCAAAATTGGCGCGCCCGCTGAAGGGTTAAAAAAAAGCTTTTTTGAATTAATTTTCAACATAATAGCATTTGGGAGCTCAGAATATTCATTTCAATTCTAATCTTATGAAATTATTAATAATCCATCAGCCTAAGTACTCCCCCCAGTCTTTTCTTTCAAACTATGTGCAATATTTTAAAGCAATAAACACGCTTGTTTGCACCGATTACGTTCACTGTAACAATTTTTTTCTGTATTCACACAAGAGTGGAGCATCATGTCAATTAAATTATGTCTTTGTTCAAAGGTTTGAGATTCACTTATAATTAAGACTCAGTGTATAATTATCGATAGTGTTTATTTGATCATAGTGAATAGCTAGACGTCAGTTATAAAAAGCAATTTCCTTTTATACATATAAATATCGAGAAGTTTTTTTTTTCACTCATGAAAACTTGTAAAATCGGGGAAACAACGAAATAATGCCGTATATATGACCTTAGTATGTCGTAGTCGGCCCCGTAGATTAACACTCATACGGAGAGAGACAATGCAATGCAATTATATCATGTAATATAAAGACATACATGTCCAATATAAAGACAGCAGTAAAATTTTAATATAAAATTTGCTGTGCTAAGCTATTAAAGTTTATAAAACTTAGTTATAAATAGCACTATATTTTATAAATTTTAACGGTTTCAGAGTAGCACTAACCTACAAACTTTAAAAAAAAACCTGCTATTTTATTATTGATGACAAAGTCGCGTGTGATCAAAAGTTAAACCGGATGCTAGAATCAGAAATTTTTAGAGGAAAATACAATGTTATTTCAGCCCAAATACTTTACTGGGAGTCAATGCAGGTAAAAGTTCAGGGAAAATTCTGGAATAAAAATGCATTTTCACTGGTGATGGATTAAATACTTCTAGACATTGTCTTCCCGTAAACAGTTAAAACCATGAAGAAATATCTATGTTTTTTTTTGTTTTTTTAATTGTTTCATTAGAAATCTCCTCATGCACCACAAAGGTATAACACGAGGCTTACAGAAGTAAGTGAAAAGCACAAAAGAAAAATTAAAAATTTAAATTACAGACAAAATTTCACAAGACAGCAAGACTTTCAACACACTTAACGAGATCAGAAAAAACAGGAGGCCAACAAATGGAAAATATCTATGTTTAAGTTGATGATTTTCTTGAAAATAAAAGCATTTAAGCAGAGTTAAGTTTTTAAAGCATGTAAGCAGATATTTCAAGAAAAGTCACAAGAGATTAAAATTGCAGTAAGAAATAGAAAGGAAATACCAAACAAATCTTACATTTTCAATTACTTCACTCTGGAGTGAATTTTTATTTTCGGTAAAATACTGTTTCATATATTTTTTTTATATAGTCCTGAGCTTAAAAGACTGTGGATAGTCACGTGCAGTTTCTAATTTCCATCGGATTTTTTTTCTAACCGCCATAGTAGGTATTTTAAAGGATAAGTTATCTTGAGAAATAAAAATATCATCTAAAAGCCCCTGAATGTTTTCCTTGGGGGAATTAACGCTCCTTTCATCTTACCGATCAAACGCTCAACGCAGATTCCTTTTCCGGCTCAGTAAAAGTTTCTTTACTGAAGCGTACCCCGTAAATACAAACACTTTCTCTGTTTGAGATTAAAGAATCTCTTATACGAGAATATACAACAGATCTAACTTTGACCGCCCCGGATAATTCCTTTATGTTTCGGATATCAATATTTAGCATAGGCAAAGTCAGATGCGACGGAAAAGCTGACATGTAGCAAAATATGTAACATGATAAATATTGCAATATAGATAGACATAACCAAAACCCTTTCTCTTAAAAAGTATGCATGAATGTTGATTGTTTGATTATGAAGACTTTTGAACACTCTCAAAGTCAATTATATCTACAGACACTTGTTTTTAAGAAGAAATCGAAAAATAACTGCCTTAGTGTCTTAATAAATGAAAATGTACAACCATAACATCTTTGAAAACGGACAAATGAAGGCTATAATTGTTGATGATGTACGAAGCCTTCCTTGGCAAATAGCACATGTTCAGAGTAGCATGGACAAGTGAAATTAGCGATTTCTTGACTTAATAAAGGAAAATAGTTGACTTAATAAATGAAAATGCACAACCACGACGTCTTTGAAAACGTACGGAGGAATGCTATATTTATTGATGGTGTATGAAGCCCTTCCTTGGTAAAAATCACATGTTCAGAGTTGCATGGGTAAGAGAAATTGGTGATTTCTTGACTTAATAAATGAAAATGGTGACTTTGTAAATGAAAATGTACAACTATAACATCTTTGGAAACGGACGAATGAAGGCTATACTTATTGACGGTGTCTGAAGCCCTTTCTTGGCAAAAAGCAAATGTTCAGAGTAGCATGGGTAGGTGAAATCAGCGACTTCTTGACTTAATAAATGAATATAACAAACTTAATAAATTAAAATGCACAACCATGACATCTTTGAAAACGATCGAATGAAGGCTATACTTGTTGACGGGGTATGAAGCCCTTCCTTGGTCAAAAAGCACATGTTCAGAACAGTATGGGTAAGTAATATCAGCTACTTCTATCCTTTCTTCGCCCATACCGATTCTACGAATCGATATATCGGCTTATTCTCTCTGTATCATCTCGATGAGTCCAGACTAGTTGTCATCCTGATTTCGCGTTCCCCACTCTAAATTCTCAAGGACTTTAACTGAGTAAAATACTTAGAAAAATCCAGTAAAGACTGAACTAGTAAAAAGCATAGAAAGAAGCACTTCCTCCAGCCCTCCAGTAATGATTATTACTCCACCAGACAGAGATCGAAAATTTCTGGTGGAGGTCGATCGGTAATATTCACATGTTAATGCAAACTCTGAAGACTCCTTTAGAAATTCAGTTTCTGAAAAATAATAAAAAGACTTATTGAAATTTCCTTTCAAAATTCTACAGCATATTTCCTTACTTGTCTTTCTTATTCAAGCTTATGTCTGTTGGCAGCTGTCATATGCAAAGAACAGGACACACGTATTGTATATGGTGTAGAAGGAGAGGTAAAGCATATTTTATAACGGTACCCATCCCCCCCCCCTCCATTACCCGTTGGATCCCGTACTATCTATAGATTATGAAGAAATCACGATAATTTCAACAGTGCAGCGAGATAAAGTTCTTTTGACGCAGCTAAGTTAAATTCTTTCATATATTCGTGTTATTTATAATAAAAGATTCAAAATTGATTATTTTTCATTATTTTCAGAAATAAATTCAATATGATCCAACCTCTAACATTACTCAAAAATGCTCTTTTTTTGACAACATTTCTTGTAGATTTGGCCAGCCCCAGAAAAGTACTCCAACATTTCTTATTCATTTTTTCCTACCTAGTACGTCATAGAGCCTCATTACTGAGAAAATAATTTGGATTTTTTGGAAAATTTTTTCTTCGGAATGTAGCAAAGAAAATCCGAAGTAATCCTGCAATGTCTTATCTAAATTTAATGCGAAATAGTCTATGAAATTAAAATGAACCGTTATAATACAGTTTAAAACAACTTCATGGCTCGATCTTAGCAACACTTAATCATATTGATGACACCATATTCGCACTAATGTATAACATTATTGTGCGCTGTTTGGGTAACACTAAATCAGCGAAAAACAAACTGCGAATTTTGATAATATATAAATTGACAGTCTATCAAAAATGTTCAGTAGTTTTTAAATTAAAAGTTACAATCTGGAGGGCATGGTAACCTTATATTTTATCCAGATAGAGAACCCTTAGGGCTCGAGGTAACCTTGTGGTAGCGCGCTAGCTTTCGGTGCTGAGGGTGCTCGGATCGAATACCGACAAGCATCGTTCAATACCGTCGTGTCTACGCCGGATATGGGCACGTTAAGGGGACTCACTACCCTTAAATCTTTAAAACATTCGATTTTTTGAAAAAAAATATATGTTACAGCCTGATCATTTCTGAAGAAAATAAAGCAAACCGCATGAAAATATTCCTCTTAGTTCCGGACATATTCATATTCAAAATATTTAATTACTGATCAAGTTTATGGTAGGAAAAATTTTAAACTCATTTTTCTCAAAATGTAATTTTGCATCATTCCGCAACTGATATCTCAAAAACTATGAAACATAATTCCATGAAATTTTTATCACTGCATAATCATGTTATTTTATTGCGTCTGAACTATAAGTATTGCAATCACTGCACATTTTGTTATTTTTTCAGGGGTAAATTAATGCAAAAATTTAAGGAAATTTTAAGTATATTTTGAGCAGTTTTAAAAAAATTAAACATATATTTTAATGTTGAATGTTTTATGTCCAATGTTGAACAATGTTGAACAATGTTGAATGTTAATGTTGAATGTTTTAATGTTGAATGTTTTATGTAGTTTGAATTATTTATTTTAAATATAAATCAGGAATTATGCATTTAAGTGTAAAATTTATTTCATAGTTCTGCGCGCAAGCCAGTATACAATAAAAATGCTTAAAAAACAAGGTATATCTAAAGCATTTAAAAAAATAATTATTTAAAATTATTTTGAGAGTTGAAAATTTGTTTATTAAAATAAATATATCAATTTATCATGTACATAAAATTTGGAAAAATTGGGAGTAAATTGAAATAGTTACAAAGAGTTAAAAAGTATGAAAATATGCCTTTTTTCCTCGACTTAAGAGTCCCCTTAAATCAGTAGACCGGAAAGTCCCTCTATAACATCATAGGGTGGGAGAGAGTACGATACCCCCAGATGTCATCCCTGGGGCCCAGATGCAACCCTGGGGTTGCTCGATCAAAATTAAGGTGGCAACTAGCTAAGACGGACTCAGACCTTTGTGGTGCTATATAAACCGGAGCCGCACAAATCAGCCCGTAGCCTAAATGGACTTGGTGGGGAACTTCCAGCCAGGGGGGCTTTAGAAACAACAACATCAACAGAGAACCCTTACTTTATGCTGAACAGAACTGTCCGCTTTATTTCAGTTCAACATAAGAATAACTGTAACTTTCATCCATCGTAGGCAACAATCAGATCCCCAAAATGTCCGATCTTAAAACTATAGTAATTGATGATGCAATTAAGAATAAGAATGGAGATGGAGGTAAGAGGTGTCAAATGAGGAAATATGTCAAAAGAACAAATTTATTTGATTGGGATAAATCTTAATTTTGGATCATGGTGATTTTATGTGACATAAATTTGCATATTTCTGATACTTCATGATTTGACGCACTTAGATATGCCTTGAAGAGATGATATTTAATTCAGCTCACGATTAGCCGTGTATTATTTATCAGTACTTAGGACCTTTTGACCTAATTAATGCTTTGCTCTAATGAAAACATAAAAAAACTTGAATTAATAAACGAAGGGGTTTGTTTTTTCTGAACTTGAGAATCAGACTAAACTAAACTCTTAACTAAATAACTAGTGTTACCCAACTACCTTTTTCCCCATTCTCCGATTCATTTATGTACAGTAGGATTTTTATAGAATACGTGACATATTTTTAAAGTTGATTTCGTTTTACTATTCCATGTGGTTTACAAGATGATTAATACATATCGCGACTCACTCAGACAGACGACTTTAAATTCTTTTTACATTTTTCAAATTTCTTAGATCTAAAAAAAAATGAAAATAGACAAGTACTCAAGGAAATATATGCTTGAAGGACTCTCAATATTTTTCTGCAAAATATTTCTTTATTTCATTTTTCTTCCTTTGTAACTCTTTAACAATTGCTTTATCAAAAATGTGCTATTATTTAACATTGAGGCGAATTATAATTACATACGCAATTTCTATCGCTGAAGTTATTTTTATGAATTCAAGATAATGGATATATTTGCTAAATCTCGTGACAGTTTCTGTTCAACGTTTCTATTATCTGTTAAAAACTTCTTTTTTAAAAGTAAAAGAAAATAGGTCCTGGCATTCCCTTTAATTCCTCGAGTGTTCAGTTTCACTTTCATTTAGAGGAAAATATTAATTTTAGAATTAAAATCAAAGAATGGGAATAACACATTTAAACAAAAGATATTTCTGAAGACCTTAAGCTCTGATTTACACTGGTGTAGTATGGCGGAGGAACTTGACCACTCAATCATGAAAAAAAAAATAGCCCCAAAAACCCTGATGTTTTAAAAATTAGTCATTTGTATTCATGAAAACGACATCATTTTTATTCATCAAATTGATGCATAAAAAATGACGCTAAACTTCAAAGAACAAACTGAAGTTTTCATGACCGCGTGATGAGGAAAATAAGAAGTTTCTTTAGAAACGTTAACCTCGGAACATTGTTGCATGTGCCCAAAACTTTCATACTGAAGCATGAATTTCAAATAAAGCTTCTTTTTCTCCCGTTTATTACCAAAGCTCCTTTCATTTTGTTTTAAACGACGTTCAGCAATTTCGCGGGATGTTCCTAATTTGATTTGAGTGTCCCTAAATGGCAATCGAACTACGAATCTCCCATCTTCATTGCGCGAGTAGGTTGACTGAAAATGCTCCTCGCAAGCCATTTCTGAAGGTGTTAGAATTTTAAAGTTTGGGATTTCCTCTAATTCCCAAAATCTTTCAATTTCGAACTCTGCATTACAGCAAGTGAAATGAATAGAAACTGGAACTTAACTCCAGGATTAACGTTTACACTTCCATTCCCTTTTCCTATAATTATCCGGCCGAAAACTGTTTCTAAGGCGGCAAGTGAACTGTCACAAGATGTCAAAAAACCGTTAAGTAATAGATGAGGAAAGATGTCTGCTCCTAACAAAATGTCAATAAGATGTTTCGTAAAAATGTTCATCAGTTAACTTTAGATGCATAAACACCTTTGCATAGGAAGAATCTACTGGGTACTGAGATAAATCACAAGTGATTTTTGGTAAGATAAAGGCATCTACAGTCAATGACTCTGTAACGCTGTATGAAGAGAGTTACTTAGCTGTACCAGTCCCTTTGCCACACCTACGGCAGTTGCCGTTTAACCAGACAGCTTAATATTGACGCTCTCAAGTCCGAGTAGCTGAACACATACCTCACGGATAAAACACTTTTCTGAACCCGGGTCTATGATAGCGCGACAAGAATGCGATTTGCCTGTTGAGTCGAACACCTTTATAATAGCTGTGGGCAGCAAAACATTTGAAATATGCACTTTAGACTGCGAACAATGATTTGACAAAGAAAGTTCACTCTTGGTAACTTCCTTATTAGACGTTTCTGTTTCATGCAACAGTGTATTATGAGTTTCATTATATTCTTTGAATTTTGTACTTTTACATCTATCCGAAAAGTGCCCCAGGGACATACAGTTAAAACATAATTTACTTTGTTTCACGAATTCCGTTTTATGATTTAAACTCTCCTCCTTATCACACTGATATAATGAATGTGATTCTGAGTTGCAAAATATAGAAGAGCTTGTTGCTGTGTAATGACTGGAAACAGGATGTTCATCTCTTTCGGTTTCGACTGAAATCCGAATGCTCTTGCTAGAGCCAACTTGTTATGCGAACTCATGATTTGTTTACAGTGACTTAATGAGCCTAGCACAGCTGCCCGATTCTCCATGAAGGAATAGAACATTTTGTACATTGGTGACGCTCCAAGTTTTCCCACTTGATGTTGTAAACTGACGAAGCGTTTCGGCGTCGAGCTTCTTTTTGAGGAAATATATTAAAATAGTATTCCAATGTTCTTTGGGTTGCATTAAAATTTCTGACGTATCGTGACTTTTATTTGTAACATCAAGTAATCTTCTCAAGCCCATTACCGATTCTTGATTTAAATTTGGTTGGTTAAATAATTTATCTAAGGTTGCTGTAATTATTTCTGCTTGATTCTCAAATCTATCGCAGATTTACTTCCATGCTCTTTTATAATTATAATCCGTAATTTGGAGAGATTGAATTAGAATGGCTGCCTGGTCCTTTAGAGATAACTTAAGGTATTGTAATTTTTGGGCATTCGACAACGATACATTATTGTGTATTGCTGCGAGAAATAAATCTCGAAATGACAACCAGTCACTAAAATTTCTTGAGAACGTAGGTAAGTCAATTATAAGAAATTTTGCAGATGATATTTCAGAATTCTGAGAAACTGTAACGATCGAATTTAACTCATTTTTAGTTTTGGTTCTGACTGCATTAGCAATTTTTATCTTGAATAGTTCTACCCCAGTATCTATATCATCGTACTCCTCTTCGCTATTTTCCATTGCAGCATCAGTTTGACATAAACCATGATATTTGTAGTTACCTCATTCAATTCAATCCACAACTCATTAACTTGCTCACGATAAATCTCTAATTCTTCAAGATCACATTGATTGTTATCAATTTTCAAAGTTAAAGTATTTAATAAACGATTTGTCCTACCCTTTACGGTGCTGCGCCGCTTCTTGGGTGTTTCCATAACTTGAATGTAAAATAATAATTCTGGGTGAAGTTGGAAGTTGGCTTAGAATTTCAACCACTAAAGCTAGCGTTCGTTAGAGGACCTCACTGGTGGCTCCAAAATGGAGAAGCAGTTCCTCTCCTACTGATGATGAGGGCAAACTAAACCAGAACTTATTTTTATAATAAATCATTTTAGGATTTATTATAAACACAAGGATATGGTATTTACAGATATTTATATTTTGAGAATCTGATGGGATCTTTTCCCAGGACCGACCATCATGGCGAACCGAGAGTACTTGGCGAACCGAGAACCTTTACTCACATCCATGCCATTTTCGACGCATGCGCGGATTCTCCTCTTACTTTAACGACATCTGTTGGCGGTCTATACAAAACCGAACAATATATATTTGAGTATTTTAAAGGGAAAATATTTATAATAAACTTCTTTCTTCCTTTTATATGTGTGGTATATATTCTAATGAAATGAGAAGTACATGATGTAATGCTTGAAGAATATTTTAAACTCCCTATGCTGAAAATGTATTGTACCAAATCCGAGCGACGGGAAGATATTTTAAAAAGTGAATTTCAAATACAGAAATAAATATTCCAGTTACCGCAAATTGAAAAATAGAAATTTATAAAACATTAAATCTTCAGTACACTTTTAACAACTTGCAGAGGAGTAGACAAGATAAAAACGTTGAATCTTTGCTGGAAGCTGAACATTTCCAGAAACTAAGAACTTTTCTTAACAAGGAGGGAATTCAGATATAAAAATTAATCACAATATAAGAGTTATTAATAAGCAGCATACGACCTCAACTTCCTTTCCTCTAAGGACCTCATCTTAAACCAGCCGAGAATAATCTTTTTACAAGAAGAACATCACATGTTGAAAAACCTCAACCGATCGCATCCAAACCAACTTTTTAACTGATCTTTTTATTCCAGACTCTTATTTCACCTAGGAAACAAAATCCGTGTTGCCACACCTCTCAACTAGTGATGCGACATCGATAACAAAACATCGATGTTTTGAAACATCGATATTCAATATTAAAACATCGATGCTAATAAAACATCGCCCAAAAACCATCGATGTTTTTAAACATCGATGTTTTAGAACATCCATTTTTTAAAACTGGTTTAGTCACCTCTAACATTAATGTTACTTCGGTTAGTCGTGGGGGGGGGGGGATTTAATTTTACTCTCTGATTGGGCTGACACAAATGACCAAAACTTGGTTGCTTTTGCGTTGGGCTACATTGATGACTCAAAATTCTCGTTGTAAATATCGCCATGTTTTGCCTTCAAATGTCCAGATAAATTCGTGGTATTGCCAGAAATTTTGAGGAACTTCAAGCAAATATTGCATTTCGCCAATTTGTCAGAGGTTTTGCAAAAATATTTCCAAACGGTACTTCTGGGAGGCATCTTACTAATAATATTAACGTCATCTTATATAAAACCAGAACAAAACAAATTCTTAAATGGCTGCTCTCGTGTATATACTATTTGTAAAATAAAACCCCATGGAAGGTTCTGGTGTGTCAGGAACATTCCAAGCGCTCTGATTGGTTCATTCGTTGTTGATTGCCATTTGTCTGTTTGCGAAGGAATCGTTCCCCCTTTTGTATTCGTCCTTTTCAGAATTCAGACTTACATTTACTGAGTGTGAAAATTATGCTACGTGGTAATTTTTTTTTTATTATGGTACTTTTTCATTAATAAAAAACATCGAGACAACGTAAAACATCGAGCACAAACATCGATGTTAAAAAAACATCGGCTTCAATAAATCGATGTTTAAAACATCGACATCGATGTCGCATCCCTACTCTGAACCAAACCATTTTCCAACAATATACCCAAGAGCAGGATTTATTACTTACTCCATGGTAGACGCGTGAACGTGCTAAACCATTGTTTTATTTAACGTGAACTCCAAAACATCTCATGCTGGCGAGAACACGCCAAGTTGGCCCCAAACTCGTAACAGTGTTTTAGTGCCAGAGATGTGTCATAATATTTAGTAACAAAACAAGAGATTAGATTTTTCCGTTGGAAAATCACTGCACTTTTATTTTCAGCATTGAGATTCTAACGAAAACATTAAGTCTAACGAAAACATTAAGTCACAGTGTGATTATGTCGTCTGTAGTGATGTCACATGACGTTATACTGCTGTATTACAGTCCCGTTGTTTCCATGCAGAAATTATAGGTCCCATTTTGTGACGTCCCATTGTGACTATCCTGTGCCCTACCGTTATGACATTATTTCATAACAATTTTTGATATTCCTACACGATGTGTTTTGAAATGTACTTTTGTTGCACTGAAGTACAAGGAAGTTTAACATTTTGATCAGAAAGTGGTTTAAATGTAGGTTGACATTTTTGCCACAATTGAAATATGACGGCCATGACATCGCGACGACAAACCTGGCAATATGCTTATTATACTGGCGGGATTTAAATAAATGCCCTCTTGCAACATCTTTATTTAGTTGGCCATATTAGCAAAACATAAAATTAAGATCCGATTCACATCTTAAATTGCACTCTTTTGACTGTTAATTATTTGTAAAAATCACTTGCTCATATGAATAAGTAGCTTCAAGGTAAAATTTAGCAACTTGAAGAATTATTTATCTTTTGTATTCACAAAATTAAAAGTTTTCATAGAAAAAGAATAAAGTTCATTGAATTAAATGTATGTATTGTAAATCCCATACTATATTATTAAAAAAAGAATAAATATCAATGTTATTCTACCATTTATATTAAAAAATTTTAGAAAACTTTTATTTTAATCAAGCATCATTTAAACTATATGTACCGTATTTTTCGGACCATAAGACGTACCTTTTTACATTAAAAAAATCGACTTAAAATTATGGTGTTCCTTATGGTCCGAAGGTAACATTGAAATAAATGAATATTTTATTATATCTATTTTTATAAATATTATATATACATATATTATCTTTATTAATTAAGAAATTTAAAATATCTTTATCTACCTAACAAAATACAAAATATGCTTTTCTAAAAGTCCTCTCAAAAATTTGAGGTGCGAATTATGGTCCGAAAAATCGGTACATGGTTCCTCTTGCCTCTTTGTTCCTCGCGTCTGCTCTTTCTAGCATAGCAACTGAACTCTGAAGGAACTACAAATACGCCAGTTTTGCATAAATAAATTAACGGAAAACCATATTTTTGTGGCATTAAATGCCATATCATGACAACACAAGAGCAAAAATAACATTAGATTATTTTTTTCTGTGCTAAAGTACACAACTCTGAGGACCGTAACGGAAAAATTTGGATTGCTAAATTGAAATTTTCCTTTCAATGGTGTTAATTTTTTTTTATTATTGTTATTTTTTACTTCACAAAGGGCAGCACCAATATATGGTTAATATTTTTGTATCGATTTTGAATTAGGATAGCAAGCTAAAATGACCAAACTTATAAAATTATTGATTTTTTTAGATAATAATACCTTAGGTAGAGAAGTCACTTTAGCAAAGTTCTCTTTCGTCCAGAATACAAAGGGTGTTCCGTAAAAACTGGTAGTACATTTTTATTGAGTTGGTAAAAATACGAAAATGAAATTTCAGATGGCTTTCTGAATTAAAGAAGACTGTCTGGTTGAAGTTTTAAACGTGGTAGACGATTCTGTTTTCGTCGTTGAGCACTTGTTTAAAGAAGTTTAGCAGTAGTTTTCAGCTTGCCTTTTACATACAGCAATGGAAGTGAGAGATTCAGAGCTATGAAATGAAGTGCGTTGTGCAGATGCTGACGTTATTAGAGCCGTACAAGGTTCACTGAAGCAACTTCCACAAAATACCTTCGCCGCATGCTTTGAAAAGGTGTGCTGAATGATGGGACCGTTGCATATCGCCTGAGGAAAAATATTTTGAAAATGAATAACATGTTTTTTGCTGTACCTGTATTTATCTATTTTTTGAGATTTTACCCTCAGTTTTTATTGAATGCCCTTTGTATGTGGACGTTTGGTTTACCAGCAATTTCATCAACTTTGTTTTGTCTAAATTTTGCATCCTAAATCATGAAAAACAGCGCGCCTTTTTTCATTGTGGGCTGTTTTGACTTCGATTAGTCAATCGCCAAGGAAGTTTTACAATAAATCCCCTTTTACATCTCTTTCTCGCAAGCAAAACTGGTGGTAATGCAGGGCTAAGGAATTCATGATTAAAATGAAAATTAAGTATATGGCTGCTGAGTACGCTGTAAATGTCGATGTTTGCAAAACTGACCTCTCCAACTAGATATTACTTAGATGTAAAATACTCATTATAGGAACACAAGGCATCTCGAAATGTACAATGAAAAATAAAAATGGCAACTAGTTTTGAACTAATTAATGTAGTCGTTCCTCGGGCCGAGGATCATTAGGTGTGACGTCTCTATGGACTATTCACAAATGCTCAATGAAATTCATAGTACATGTATATTCAATAATCCATATAGAGGCAGTCACACCTTACGCTCCACGGCCTGTTAGAGACCTATATTAATTAAAACGAGTTGCCATTCTTATTTTTTATTGGGCATATTGAGAAGCTGCGTGTTCCTGCATCCCTACTAAAGATCGCTCCATGAAATTTTATCATCTTTTCTCCGAGTTGACTAAATGGCTTGGTTTAAAAAGTTGATATAACTGTCTGCCAAAGGTGTGCATTGTACTCCCGCCTCTGGACACTGGAAGCAGTGCCTGATAACAAGAACATTGCGGGAATTAGGAAGATTAACATTATAGATACTGTTCCTCACAAGGTTTTAAATAAAATTATTTATTTATTACGTACTGTAAAAACCGAATTCTCTCACCATATTGGAAATTTTTCTAAAAACATATTTTAATAATTTCTAGCAACCCCTTTACTCCCACATAGTCACTCATTCATAAATTTGTGTCACCAAAAGCAAACTACGCACACTGAGGTATAGAAATTGACACAATAATCAATGTTTGACCACCAAAATGTTTGACATTTCGGATCCATATTAATTTTACTGAACTACTTACCTATATTGGAAATCATCCCGAAATTTTATCCATCCGAAAGAGAAATTAACAACCCAACTCCCAATTAAATTCACTTATTTTGTGTTGCTATTAGAAGCCTTTGTAACGACGCCTTCATTTACTATGAACACATTTTTTATCACCATAAACCAGCGGTTCTCTACCTGTGGTACGCTTACCCTTGTGCTTTGCGTGATGGACTGGTCAGGGGTACACGAAAAGTTTTCAGCAATGGCGAAAAATAAACAGCTTCTTGTAATAAAAAAAAGTTATTAAAATATTCTGATTTTTTTCTGGAATTATCACGAAACTCCAGCTGAGAAGAACGTTCTATAACAGAAGCAAGATAAATTTTGACCATCTGCACTGAGTTTCTGAGTTGGTTCAACGTCTCTTACCTACCACACTCCAAACTTTTATTTAAAACATTTTTTTTTTTTTAAGAATTTCCATCAATGTTTTTTCAGTAATTTTCTCTTATATGACTTTAATTAAAATGACTTGAGCACAGAATATAATCTCTATGGCTTCAGAGGGGCTTCCCTGACCTGACTACCCCGGGGTACAATTAGTGAAACAATTGTAGTAAGAGTAGAAGGTTACAAAAAGTTTGAGAAATGCTGCCATAAACGGACGATGGCTGAGGCAAGAATTGAACCATTTTCAAATTTGTGGGCATTGTAGCCAATGAACTACCGCATCGTGTCGTCGATCACCATTAGGAGTTTGTTTTCGAGGTCATATTTACGTTTTTTTTCGATACCGCATTTCAAACAATGCAGAAATCACGACATTTCGTATTTTGTTTTTACGCAAGTAACTGCTCGATCACAGGTGGCTAAAACCATGACATCTGTGAAAATGACAACGCATGACAGATCATTTATTCCACACGTTAAAATCAGATGTTAGAATAAGACGTTTCTAAGACAGAAACGAATTCATCTTTCGCATTTAGAGATGGAATCTTGTAAAATGACATCTCCTATTAAAAATATCGTAGGTAATGTGATATTAACATTATAACATAACTTCAATATATCCTATACGGAGTTTTATGTAGCTGAAGAATATAGGATTTCAAATATAAAATAAGGTAAGTACAATGTCCGCATCACATAGCATCTATAATATTAGATAGATTCTAGTGTTAATTTATGTATTGTTACGAAAACCAACATTTTAAAATAAGAATTTGAAACAAAACTTGGAGACCAATCTCTGAGTGACACCCTTTCGGATTAAACATACTTAGTAATAAAAACGTAGTTCGTGTACAAAGAAAATTCATATTTAAGAAAGTTGTTTACATATTTCTCACTTAAGCTTAAATCATGTGCGAAATCTAAAGGATACTTTTCCCGTTAGATTCCGATTTTACATGCGCAAATAATGGAAATATATTTGCTCGTATAAGATCTGCACAAACAAAAAGCCTTGTCGGCGCATGTGCTTCGATACTTTGCGCTGTTCACAGCCATGCCATCTTTATTTAATGTGTCATCTAGTAGCGTGTGCCACGCCCAAACGCCTGATAAATTTCTAATTCCTATTTCCTCTCTTAGTTCAAATAAAAGAAAAAAGCATACGAGATATTTTACAGCGTTTAAATTTAATGGCATCTTAAACTTTAAATATAGTTATATAACAACTTTCTTACATTAGCATATTTAAAAATAGACAACAATATCCGACAGAGCACTTTTAAGAAATATATTCGCAAAAATTTCAATGTTAAAACTTAGTTTACAATAGTAATAGCACTGTAACTTGAGATAGTTTGATCTAGTCTGAAACAGACTAGATCAGGGCGTTATCTAATCACTATCCCGTGACTAAAAACCTATCAGCTTTATTAACATTATGATGCTATTTTTAAATATGGTATAAATTGATATAGTTTCTAGGCTCACATAACATATCATTACAGCCCTAATAAAGGTCATTTAAAGAAATTAACTGTCAAACAATAGTACCATTTATTTTGGAATGTTCAAAGAATACTTCCAAGAAGCACAACAATAGTACCATTTATTTTGGAATGTTCAAAGAATACTTATGGTACAACAACCAAAAGTACATCGTTTCATTCACTGTACTTTTTTGTGAAATGACCGGGACTCAATCGACATCCTCTAATTTGGAGGTGGTAGATTATCCAGTTAACCTACCTTAACCACGTGAAGAAGTCTCATTTTTCATATTTTTCCCATTGTGTACAAAAGTTTAAAGGACCGAGCTTTGAATAATGTTATTTGAAAGTTAGCTAGAGGTAAGTTTCTGTTATTGTCATGAAAGTTGGGATGTAAAAAGATAAAGAGCCAGTTGTTGTATTTAGGGAGAAAAGTAAAGAGAGGAGGCTAAGTTTCCTTCGATTTAACCATTCCTTCGATTCCAATATTATTCCTTCGGTAACCGCAAAAAGATAATTTCCAGTATTTCGAGATTTCTGTATTTTCATGTCTCTTTATATGATTATTATTCATAAAGTCCTTTGAATATATCTCCGGAGAATATCTTTTACATTAGCTAAAAAATATTCTCCCGAAATTTAAATTAGATCAACGAAAATTCATATTAAAATTATTTTTATTAAAATTATAGATAAATATAGTTATTTATCAATGACTAAACTTATTTTATGTTGATTGACTTATTTTTCAAATATATTGATTTTAAAAAATCAATTATAATCAAATATAATCAATTATAATCAAAATATTATCAATCAATTAATCAATTATTCGCTTAAAATCATTGCAAAAAATTTCCATGTTTAAGTGAATGACTATATTAAATATCTTGATTAAAATGATTTTTTAAAAATCTGAAATATTTAGGATTTTTTTATATTAGATTGTTTTCTTCGTTTTGAAGGGATTTTTTAACAGCCCTGATTATTCATAAAATCCCTAATTTAGGTATTTAAATCAAGTTTAAAAAATTAAACTTGATTTAAATACCTAAAAGCTTATTTTTAGTTAAAAAGTACGATAAAGGAGATTCCCAAGCCTTAGTGGCAGAAGAAAACAAAGAGAAAATGCTTTAGTGTTTGTAATATCGTATTTAACAATCCTAAGAAAAAGGATTTCTTAACAATATTTATTAACACACAGCGATTATTTTTAAAGTTCATGTTATTCAAAAAATTGATAACAAAACTTTATTAAGTACTGAAAAAAAAATGAAAATTTTGTCTAAAACGCCTCTGTCATTGATAACAGCATTGATTAATAAGACAGTTTCAGCGCTGTGGAAAAAAAAATTAAATGTCCATCTTTACAATTTGTTAAAAATAGTGTTAAGTACCTTCAGTTGTTAAGGCTATTATAGTTGAGTAACTTGACTGAATGAACTCAGTATAAATTCCATTTAGACGTGATTCTTAATGCTAGTAAAAGAAAAAAAACATGAATTTTCCTACTAACTATTTTGATAGAAGCAAACCGTCCGTAATAGAATGCAGTATTTTCACTAACGCGAGATAATGGTAGATCTGAAGTTTTACCGACGTCATTGTTTGTGACGTTATAGAATCGAAAAACAATCGGATCGCACCAGTGATGATGAACAAGAAAGGATTCTACCGATGTAAGAAACTAAACTTTAGGGATACACTTGCCGCTTTTAACGCAGCAAAACTGTATTTAACTTATGATAATTTAAATGAGTTCAGGAAAAGACACTAACAGCATACATGTATAGGAACACATATAAGATAAAAAGAGCGAAAATTCTTCAATGCTGTTCACAAAATCCCTTCAAATCAAAAAAGCAATCTAATATATAAAAACACCTAAATATTTCAGATTTTCGAAATATCATTTTAATCAAGATATTTAATATAGCCATTCAGTTACGCAAAATTTTTAAAATGATTTTTAGCGGAATTAATTTTTTAAAGTCAATATATTTGAAAAATAAGTCAGCCAACATAAAATAAGTTGAGTCATTGATAATTAACTATTTATCTATAATTTTAATTAAAAATAATTATAATATGATTTTTCGTTGGTCTAATTTAAATTTTATTTTCCGCCGTAATACTCAGCTTTGTAATGATATCAATATATGATGTTTCGCGTATGTTTTTGTCTGAAAAGAAAACGTCATTGATATTATTTCAGGAGAGAACTGTTTCTCGCTTTACCTTCTTAACAAATCTTTCTCTCTTACCCCCTGATAACATTGGCAAAACAAATTTCAACTGTTTCATAAAATTTAAGCATACATAAAATTTTCGAGTTAAATGAAGTCTATATTTAAAGAAAATTACATTTTATGTGATTAGAAGCCAACAAATAATTTTCTTTGTTTGAAAAACGGCTATTATATTTTTTAAATTATTTAAGAGGGGAAAAAACCAAAAGAACTGTAATTAATGTAATGAAACCCTCGCGTGTTGCAAAACGAAGTGAAAACCATGCTCTTTAATGAAACGGTGTTGTTTTGAGCGCATTTTGCACACTTCAATTTCAATAACGAACTTTATTAATTCATAACGGTTGATACATTATCACATTACCGCGTATAATGGAGAAATACGAGGCTCGGAGTTCCGTACGGACATCAGAAGCAAAGCCACTGGAAGAGAGACCTACCTTTTTCTACTAGCAAATTCTGTATTCTTTCAACGGATCTTGCATGTAATCGGACTAAAACTGGACATTTCGTACAGACCAAATAAAATAGCTTCTTGTTCGGCAATGTATTTACATGTTAGAAAATAATGAATTTCTGAGAATGAAAACCAGAGAAAACGCTTGATTTGGATAATAATACGATAGCATGGAGCATTTATAACTGAGACACATCTTATCCAAGTAAGTCTTTAATATTTGAATAGTATTTATATTGTAGGGTATTTAAAAGTACTACTAAATATTAAATAGTTATAAAAGATGTGCAATAATAATATAACTTAGCTATAAATTTGTCATAGGATTTTCCACTTGTAATGCAGTTAGAAACTATAAAATGGCTTAAAAAAATTACATTTAATTAAGATCGTATTATTAAATAAGTATATTTTCTCAAGGCGTGAATTGTTACGTAGAACTTTTTAGACAAAAATTTCCTTCATAAAATAAGAATAATTAGAAAAATCTAAATGGAAAAGCATTTTCAATTTCAGTTTTTATACACTATGAGAAACCAAATAGTCCCTCAGCAGATAAATATACCAGGTTTAAATAAATATTATTAAAACTTTTCTTTCATACATAGATGAAACAAGTTTACTCTTAGGAGAAAACAGTTTTATACATTTGCTTTCTTTTTAACTTGTATCTCTCAGTTTTGCATTAAATTTTGTTTAATACCAAGATTTTCTTATAAATATTTATCTGAAATGAGTAGCGTTTAGGAATGTTTAACAACAAATAAGCACGAATAGCATAAAATTTCGAAACCACCCTATAAATTTCTCTTTAAAGTAATCTCTCAAAATTCCCTGAAGAAGTTAAAAGGAGTATTTAGGCACATAAGCAAAGAAACTTTTAAATTCAGATGCTTAAAATTTATTCTTTAAGCGGGTCCAGGACACAAAATTCTTCAAATTGTCGAAAAAAAATTATTGCATTAAAAATTTTTGTGATCTTTTCAACTTAAAATGAATTTTAAATCATGTTTCTATCTTAATTAGAACAGGCGATATTATTATTATTATTATTATTATTATTATTATTATTTTAGCAACATTCTAATAGCAGCCAATCGTTGTTTAAAGCTTTAAAATGGGATTTCCTACATGATTGGTTTTTTCACCATTTCTCGTCTTTAAATTGTTATAAGTCAAGAACCGTTAAAGATAAATAGCTTAAACTTGGGAAATGCCCTTTTCAATTATTTTACTTTAATTCACCGAATTTGAAAAAAATATTTACTTTTGAAAATATGATTTTTTTAAAAAAGTTACAACTTTTTTAAAAAATTTTTATTTAAATATTTTTAATTTTTTAAAATTAATATTTAAAATAATGCTGAATCAAAATTAAAACATATATTTCTGTTTAATTAAATGAAAAAATTTGAAATTCGACAAATAATATTTCGAGTTATAACGATTTAAATTACCCCACTTTTTAAAAATTTAAAAATTTAAAAATTTTTAAAAACTTTATGAGAAGTTTTATGATGTGATCTAGTTTCCAAATTATATGGTTAACTAGCATAAAAAAATTCAAAATTTTAACTCAATAAATAAAAAAAATTTTAAATGTGTCCCGGACCCACTTAAAATGGCATATTAACTAAAATCTCACGAATATCTGTCCAAAATATGACATGTAACTCCGGTACATGTCATATTTTGAAATCCCATGAATTTAATTTAACCATCAAGATGCTCTTAAGGACTTATTATTTTATTCAATTTAATTATGTAAGTTGCAGTTGTGCCAAAGTGAGCTATTTATCATTTGAATTCCTCGCTAGTTTTCCTGTTACTGCTTTTATGTGAATTTTTTTCTGGTTTTGCTATTAGTTGCTTTAAAGACCTACACACAAAAAAGGAACGTCATGAAGACAACATGAAAAGCTGGTTGACGAATTGGTAATTGTTAAATTAGATTTACGAAGAATGAGTGTCCTAGTACGCATTATGTAGTGGCAGCAGATACTTAAATGCAACGAGATTAGGCTAATTATTCTCGCCATGAATGTACGGCTAGATGAAGGATAAATCACTGTAATTACACTGTCAAATTACAGGAAGTAAAAGTGTAATCAGTACTAGCAAATTAAATTGGCTTTATTAATATCTTGTAAGAATTGAGTAAAATCGAGATCTACGAACTTATATTTTGATTAATAGGTGAATAAAATTTGGTTTTAGTCAAGCTGAAGTGGACATCGTTACTGCCACCGAGTTTTAAAAGTAACTAATTTACATTATGAAGTGCAATAAGACAGAAATAGCCATGAACATCATATAACGTAACCTATAGGGATGACACCTATGAAATAACGATAAGAGGGGATAATTGCCGATACAGTTCCTGAAACATGTAAGCAGCTAATTACCATATATTTCAATACGTATGGCGAAACGTTGCAAAAAGAAAATGAGTAAGAGGTTGAAAGAGCTAATATTTTACCATAACTATAAAAGGTTTGAAAAATGTATTCAGCATTCTCTAACAGCTATGTTTAATCATATATGTATTGAGTTTGACAGGAACTGTATGTTTCATAATTTTGAAGGATATTATCATAACTATTAAAATAATAAAAGTTTTTTTAAACAATAGCAACCCATTTGCGATCGTATCTAAATTTAAAATCCAATATCAACGACAGCAAAATGTAGCTGTTAAAGGAAGTTTTTAAATAAAAAGATTCAAAGCTGGATTTATTCTAGAAAAAGCTGAGAATATGACAATAAAAGCTTGTAAAGAAATTTAGTGAAGCCATCGTCTCAAGAAAATAATGGTCGTCCCAAACAAACGTTATTCCAGTCTCAATATCTACAGTAAACTTAAAATTATAATCTCTTATCTTTAGCTTTTGAATACAATATTTAAGTTAGATATTGTAGACTATTGTGATTAATATTAGCAAAAACATTTTGAAAACGCTGTATTATTATAATTTTCTCAAATCAATTGATCCTGAATTTTTTTTCCTTCCAAATCTCCGCAGAAAAACAGAAATTTGTCATAGTAAATTAACTGAAAAAAAACAAAAACAACCCGTCACTTCCGAAACTTCAGAGCGGTGTGAAACATCCACGCATCCCTCCTCTTTATCAAAAGACAAATTTGGAATGCTGATAATTTAGCGTATTTTGAGCATCAAAACCGCGCGCTGCTATTTGTAGAATTTAAGAAAGGAACCAGCGACTAGCAGTGGATGAACCGGACCGTGGTTACTCCTCAACTTCGGTAGTTTATATTTTTGAAAATTTACGATGACACTCCCGTGATTCTAATTTCAGCGCATGAAGTTCCGCTAGTTTTTTATTCGTTGTTGGCTCGAGATGGCTTCGCGTCTGTTATTCAAAAGAGATAGGATTATATCCATCACGCATCCCCTATGTAAAAGGTATGAATACAAATGTATGCATCGGAGTGGTGACGTAGGTACTATTTTATTTGCATTCTTTTGAAAGTTGAGATTTGAGAAATTGAGATTTTATTTTCTTGTGTTCAATATATTTTGATATTAACTTCAGAATTATTTCCTGATTTATATAATGACTAGCTGAAAACCTGCACTTCGCTACGGAGTACATTCAAATTAAATACAACGGTCAATGTATGCAATTAATGCCAATATATATATATATATATATATATATATATATATATATATATATATATATATATATATATGTGTGTGTGTGTGTGTGTGTGTGTGTGTGTATGTGTGTGTGTGTGTGTGTGTGTGTATGTGTGTGTGTGTGTGTGTATAATAAATACGACGATCAATGTATACAATTGAAGTAAAAAAAACAAAAAAATATATTTATAAAAAAATTGTAAGGGATATTTTTATAGACAAAATAATGTAGAAGAAAATATTCAAATTAAATGTAATAGAACATATTAAAGAATATACTACAGTTAATATAGTACAGTTTGAGGAACATAATATCTTTTATTGTATTTTAATATTCTTTTGGATAATGTCCAATTGTCTGCCGCATTAGCAAGAAAAAAAAATATTTTTTTTGTCTATTTAGTTGTTATGCACGTGACGATAAATTTATTTAAAGTACCAGAAAAAGAAATCACGTCATCAGGTTTTAATAAATTAAATTGTAAAAATTAATCTTTAAAAATTCACCAAAAATCAGAAAATGGAGGTAAAGATTAAAAAAAGATCTCATTTTACAGGAATTTTTATACTTTTTAGTTCAACAGATACTGATTTTATTTCCTACCTCTAAAAGTCTGAAAATCCAGTGTCAGACATTGTTTATTTTATAAATTAGTACCCTAATTTTATTTCTCAATATCTGATTGACTTTTAAAAAGGAAGCTAAAAAAATTTAACTCAATATTTTACACTTTTTAAGCAATTTTGTTTATAAAAAAAATTAGCAGCTTATTTCAATTTTAGGGATTTATTATTCATGTATAATGACACATAATTTCAAAATTCTATAATATTTCGCAATATTTTATTCTTAAAATTTTTATATTAGAATATTTAATTGCATCAATTGTATAAGTTTAAATTAATTCGTTGCGCCCAGTTGACAGTGTACAGACACGAATATTTTAAAATACAAATAAAATTTGTAGTCAAAATACATGAAATTGAAGATTATTACATTAACTTGCGACGGCACTTTGCATACAAAAATTTGTACATAAAATCTTAATTGACCAATACGAAATTGTCAATTCTATTTCATTAAAACAGACTCTGCCCTTTCATACAGCTATTTGTATGTTATCTAATAGAAAATGGTTTGTGTATTAATTTAGAGATGTACAGGTGAAATATAAAGTTGATTTTGAACAGTTAAATTAGCACTGCTAGTTCTTTAATAGGTCAACCTAATTCTGCAATATTTACACATTAGTTAATGGAGTGTTAAAAAAATTCTTTTAGAATTTAAAAAAAAATCATCATGTACAAGTATAGTAGTTACAAGTATGGTAAAAAATGAGGGTGATATCAGCCAAAATCATAGAACAAACAAATTAATCCTTGACTTTGGAAATTAGTTTAAAGTACAATGCGCAGTTTAGCATCCAAACTTACAGTTTTCGGGGTAAAATGGTTTATTCCTATTGTATCTAGATTCAAACATTTAAGTATATTCTTACTGCAAAGTGTTACAGATTCCCACAATATTTTCAAAAAGTGGACATCTGGCATGTAAAGAAATAACAATTTTCTGCTTTTGTAAAACGTTCCTGAAATTCGTATAATCTTCAATAAAATTGCAGTTGATGGGTGTATAAATAAAATTGGAACTGGGTAACAGATCAATTTTTTTTATATCTTTACATTTGCATCAAAAACTATTTGTTTTTTTACACATTATTCTCGAAAACAATTAGATATTTCAGAAAATATTCTAAAAGAACTAGAAATTGTCGACATTATGTGGTGACTGTTGTTATAGTGAAGAATATTTTATTAAAGATTTCATTGAAATAATAGAAAATAAAAACTGCATGGACAAATTTTAAACAGAAAATTTTGAATTTCAAAACATGAATTTAGTTTTTGGTAATTTGAAGCTTCAAAAGAGGCTCATTTTAACGTAGGATTACGTTTCTCCATAACGGTCCTACGGAAAGCAAAATTTCAGATGTCCTGCGTCGCAAGTTATAATTTTGGCAGCGCGCCAAACCCAGTCTGTATCGCTTGGGCAAGCAGTAAACAGTTAAACAGAAAAGTTCCAAAATAAGTCAAAAATTTGACATACATATAGTATATACATACGTAAATATATATAGATACATATATACATAACGCATGCATACATATATACATACAAAAGAGGTAAGCAAAGATACGGAATCGTACGTTAATAACCCGCGGTAGTTTCGTTAGAAGAGGCTACCTGAAATTTTTTTGTAAGTAGGAGTATCCCGTACCAAACATAAAGCTTTGAAAAATTCTTAGATATTGACGTTGCTTAGCGATGCAGCAATTTCGAACGAAAGTTATTAATCTGAACGAATGTCCTTCACACTATTGTCATTGATTAACACATTCAGGGAGGAAACTTTTAAAGCTTTACATTGACTAGGATTTTTTTTAATGGGTGAACAGAGTATCGCAAGTTTAATGACAGAATCTTGAAACGTTATTCCTATGTTATATTTATAAATGCAGAAACACGTAAAATAGAGTAAAGGACATGTAACGAACTTTCCTTTAACTGAATCTTCTTCAGAACTTTGAACGCCATTTATATGCAAATTAGTACTCATATTACGAAAAATAGTTTCTTAGCGAAATAACTTTTGATTTATGAACTTTCTATCTTCATGAACACTTTTGAGCTCAAAAGTTATGCTGCAGGTGGGGCATGTAGGGAGTGAGAGAACGGTACGAGCCCCCAGATGTCGTCCCCTGATGGTACTCGGTCAAAATTGTGGAGGTACACTCATAGGGAACAATGCTGGCTAATCTATTAAACAGATAAATAATGCCAATAAATAGTGCTCCCATAATGAAGAGGCCAACAAATTCGCGGTGTGTGAGCAAATGTCTCGTGGTAAATGCCTATCAAGTTGGGAGGGGGGGGTTGCTTCGGGATAGCTATGGCACGCGAATAACTAAGCCTTTGGCTTAGTTTTCGGCTTTTTGAGCTGCCACTAAGTTCTTTGCACTGATGAAGAAGCTCCTTTGCAGCTTCAAAACGGCCGTGTGCATAATTGCACCTTACTGCTATTTGTGCTTTATTAACGTTGGATTTCCTGTTTATTCCTCGAGAACAAAGGTTTTGTCTTTTCTTTTATGGCACGTGAGCTTGGGGCTTGTAAAATAAATTTGAAAAACAAGTACGCTCTTTCTTCAACACATCTCAAATTTGTCAGGACATCCCAATTTGTCATCCCAATACATTCTAATTTGTCAACATTGATCAAAATATTGTAAACCGCTAAATATCCTACAGACACCAAAGCGGTGTAAAATGAAATGAAGAAATTACAATGGGAAAAGATGATCATGATGGAGAAATAGTTTAAAAAAAACGCAGAAAGCATTTATTACAGTTCGATGCGGATTACTATATTAGGAAGAGCTACACATAAAGTGTTCCAGTTTCTTTAGAAATTTGTTTATGAATAAACACTTCTTATATAAAACCTAGAGATGAGCCATGGATATTTTTTTTAGAGTTTAGGAATCCGTGTAGAATATGGAGCAAGTGAATCTTTAAAATGTTACAGATTTGAAATTTTGAAAAACTGAGCTTATCAGTGCAAGTTCACACTCCCTTTACGTGATAAGGTAAGTTGGTGTAACTAGGCCCATGGGGTAACTGTGCCATCCTCTCCCAGATTTTTCCTTTACATATTAGGTGGGCATTCCACTCTGTGTGTTATTTTTTTTCTGGTGTTCTCAACAATCTATCTTACAACATTAGTAATTGCTTTGAAAAATTATTTTTAAATGGGGGGTAGAATTTTTTCTTTCTATATATACAAGCTTTGGACCCAGTTACACAGCCACAGATTCTGTTGTTTCTTGAGAAATAGACCTGGGTGGTCCACTTACCCCATTTATCAGGGGAACTGGTCTCACATATATTTAAAAATATATACAATATATATATATATATATATATATATATATATAATAAAAATCAATATCATAGCTTAAATAGACTCCCTAAGACTTACTAAAATGCATGTAATACAAAGATTTTTAAAAATTATAGGGGAAAGTAGGGTAAGATGACGAAGCGGGTAAGATGCCGAACTCGGTATTTCTCCTACGCAATCATAGATAGCAGCCCCTGTCCAGGCAATTCTTAAGACTCAAGTATTGGGTTATGACGCCCACTACAAGTAATATAAGTTGATATCGTTTTGTGAGTAGTGGTGACTCAAATGTATTTCTTTAATCTGTGTTTGTAAATTTTGGACTTCATAGAGCAAGGAATTACCCAACTACTGTAAGTTATTTTTTCTCCTCCATTTTTCTCTCTCAAAATACAACTCGTAACGTTAAAAATCGTGTATGTTATATTTATTTACGATAAGCTTGGATACTGATAAACAAGTTGAAATCGAAAACGGCGTTGTGGTGTAAGATGACGAGGAGCCTACCTTAAAATTAGTACTGTCCAGATTGCTGTGAGCGGATTCAGAGCTACTGGCATTGAGCCTCTAGACAGCGAAATTTTCACAGACGAAGATTTTCACGCTTCATAGACCACTGATGTTGTTGAAAACAACCAATTAGATTATCCTACCATTTGTCAGCAGCAAATTTCATCGGCCTTTCCTCCTGAACCTACCATTTCATCAACCCTATCTCCACAGCCATCAACTTCCTCAGCTCTTCCTCCACTTCCGATGGCGAGCAAGAAAACAACCAGGAAACCAAGGAAGAAACTGCCTTCTTACCACATTTCTGGATCTCCTGTAAAACAAGCTCTTGAAAAACAGAAGAAAGAAAAACAATTGATGAAACTGAAACGACAGGAAAGATTGAAAAAGAAAGCTGAAACATTAGCGTCAAAGAAAGCTAAATGTTCACCTAAAACACCTAGAAAAAGAAGGAAAACTAGAATGCGTCAACGGGATTACTGGTCATCTGATGAGTCATCACAAGAAGTTCCATATGTGGAGGACGGCGACTATGATACTGAAACATTATTGGAAAAAGACTGCATTATTTGCGGGGAGGAGGGAAAGGACGAATTATGGTATCAGTGCTTCAGGTGCACATGCTTAATGTTCCGGCTGGGATGATAATGAAGCGAAAGACAGACCCTGGAAATGCGATTTTTGTATATGAACTTTATTACCTATGTTTTTTCTTAATTTTTGTATCTAATTCTTTAAGTTCTTGTTTCATTATGGGTAATCTGTCATGGTATTTTTAGTGTTATCCGTGCCTTTTTCACTAAGTACTTAAGTGAAATTGTTTCTCTGCATTTTTGAAAATAAACCTTTATATCTTGATTTATATTGTTATCGATTCGTCATCTTACCCACCGCCCTTAGTCATCTTACCCCACCTAACGGGTAAGATGACGAAAATTACTTTCTTGAGGGAAAGGGAATATTTTGCCATCTTCCAAGAGGAGATGAAATCGTTTCAATTTTTTTTTATAAAACATAAAGGTTGAAAGAAGTCTTTCTGTAAATTTCAGGTTTTTAAACCACTTATTGAATTTAGAAAAAATATTTGAAGCTTAAGTTCGTCATCTTACCCCACCTTCCCCTACATGTTTGTACAATTTGAATGTGTTAAAAGTATAGTGCATAAAAAAGTTGAAAATCTATGGCCCAGTTTCCCCCAACTAACCTTATAATTAAAAACTGCCTTTTAATCAAATCTTTTCTCACACATTTTTTAAAATTGCCTGTAATGTATATTTTAACTTTTTGAATTATATTTTTTATTTTATGAAGTATTTATAAATTGCAAAAACATTTTAAAGTAGTCTATAAGACATTGTTTCGACAAGAGATAGCTAATAAGCAGTATTGTTTTCCAATTTCTTCCATTACATTATGAATTAAGTTTTTACTTCTTCATTTCAATGCAATGAATGCCCATTTAACGGAGATTTTAAGTGGAACGCTGCGACTTTTAAATAGAAACTCAACAGTGTATCTCCGGTATTTTCTTTGGAGTGTGTTTGTTTCTGTTGGAAGAGAAAAAATGATTGATTGCTTACACGCTTTTCTTGCAAAGCAAACTTCAACACAGAAGCCATTAGCGCCTGGCGTTTATGTAGAATGCGAGTAACGGCCGTTTTGGAGAATCCACGGCTTCACGGAATAGCCTTCATTTCCGAATGTCTGTCGCAATGAACCTCGGTACCCCGAAGAGCAACAGAGTATAATAATTACAAGATAAAAAGAACTTTTTATATACCATGTTTTTAAATTTTCTGTTGAATCGTGTAAACTTGACAATTCTATGTATAAATAAATACTTTTTTAAATTTTTTTTTGATAAATTATCCCATCAACTTGAAAGAAAATGAAGTTAATTGGAAGTTAACTTGCGTTTAACTTTTTGTTCCCGTTCCGGTCGATAGATAGCTGCACCAGTCTACAAAACAAAATTAACTGAAAATAATAAAAAATGGTAAAAATCTGCTTAAAGATGGCTAAAAGTATTTAAAAAATGCATTGTCATCGTGTTCTGAGCTATTCTAAAACTTTCAAATGTCTAGCTGGTCGGAAAGTTAGTTAAAAATCGATTGCAAGATTTGTACTGGACAAACACACAAACAAGAAAGCAAGTTAATAAAAACATGGAAAAAATATCACTACTTCATTTCGGTGAGATAGAGGATCAGAATCATTCACAGATGAATATGATACAGAATACCCCCCCCCCCCTTTCCTTGGTCAAAAATTAAATCACACACTTATTAATAAACATTTTTAAAAATTCGAACACATGAACGCATTGATCAAAGATTCCACCTGATCAAAGCGAGATATTCAAGTAGGCAGTCATGTTCATAGATACAGTATCAGCAGACATGTAGTTGCGATATTTTGGGGGCCTCTTTTGATTGCATTATATACATACATACATACATACACACACACATATATATATATATATATATGTGTGTGTGTGTGTGTGTGTATACACTCTTAGACTTAAAAAAAAAAGGGGGAAAAAAAGAAGACGCACCAAGAAGGAGTTATTCGAATGGGACGAAAATCGGTAGATGTGATGTACAGAGGTCAATGGTAGTCGGCGCAAGGGACGCTGTGAGCTCAGTCCCCTTTCTCTGAGCCACCTATGAATGGTCCTTGCGGTCACTGAAGCACCAGTTGCACTTACGATCGATGGTAATGACGAATCTGGGGCTGTGAGTGCCGCTCTGACGATTGCTCGGTCCTCACGTTCTGTCGTTTCTCTAGGCCGACCGCTTCCTTCTTGACGCTGTGTTCGGCCATGATTCACCCATTTCTGCCAACATCGTGGCATCGCTCCTATCCAAATGTCGAGCGATTCGCCGATTAGACCAACCGACTTATTTGAGTCCAACTACACTTCTCTCTCAAATGCTGACATCTGCGCAAATTGTTTTCACACCTGTGTGCGAGGCATAGTTACTGTCTATCTGAGTACACGGAAGGAAACTCGCAAAGAATTTATGACCTGGAATCGAAATTCGAATCCCGTCAGTTGCGCAGTTAAGATGCGCTGCGGCGTCACATGTTCATTCATTGGTTGCCAAACTTTAAAATTTTGCATTTTCCGTCGAAACCTGTATGCATATCAATTTGTGCCCAATTTGCATTACCTTTTCTTGGTGCGTAGGTTTTTTTTTCTAAGTGTGTGTGTGGGGGGTATATATATATGTGTGTGTGTGTGTGTGTGTGTGTGTGTATACAGGGTGTCCCAAAAAACCTTGACACGTTTTAAAAGTTTATTTTTAAAAAAGTATACAAGTTAAGAACTGGAAATTCTCAGATGTGTTACCGTATATATTAAGAGTTTTTTTCTGTGTCAAAAGAGTTTAACAGGTGGTATTAGTTGTTCCGTGAAACCGAAAGTTGTAAAATGGCTACTCCATAAGAGAAACAAATATGTGTTGGTTGGTATCAAAATGGAATCTGCTACGCTAGTGGTAAAAAATTTGGAAAAGATTCTCCAAGTCTTAAAAACATCTCAGCTTGGTATAAAAAGTTTCTGGAAGCGAGAAAAATCCTTGATATCGGTTGAAAAGTTGAAGAACTCAAAAAAGTTGCTGCAATTTCATGTGCTATGGAATCCAGTTTGGAACGGACAGGCTGTGATTGATTACCAACTAGATCTTCTCCATGCCATAAAAATTGCACACATTCAAATTCATTGACTATACTAAAAAAAAAAACTCTCATATATAAGGTAACACATATGTGAATTTCTAGTTTCTACCTTTTTACTTTTTTATATAAATTTTAAAAATGTGTCAAGGCTTTTTGAGACACCCTGTATATATATATATATATATATGGGTGAAAATATGAAGCCCACCTGTCATATTACACCTTAAAGGGAATAAAATACAAAGATGTGCTCGGAGTATTTATTTATACATGAATATGAGATATATTTAATACAATATGACGGCTTTATTAACAGAGTCAAAATGTGTTTTAGAAAAGAAACACGGTAACATAAACTGAATTATTTTCTGGGGATTTATGAAGAAAAGAGGGATGATTATTGTTGGTTAAAAAGATAGTGGCTAAATTTGCATGAAGCCGACTTAAAGGAAAGTTTACTCCAGGGAATGGACTCATTATTTTCCACATTTAATTTTAAATCAGGCGAAGATTAGGAGAGATACATAGGTCTTTGATTGAGGTCTAAAGCCTGAGATGATAGATGCAGCTACTGGAAATAACCTAGTGTTCAACTTGTAAAAGCACAAGAAACGTTTTCTTCACTACGATCTCGAATTTACAAATCAAATTTGAATGAAAAATGAATGAAAAATGCATAGTTTGTCATATATTGAAATAGCATTCTTGTTAAAATTCAGTTTAATATAATTTTTTAGCAATGTCTTGAAACTTTTTTTCGGTAAGATTTTGGTATATCAAAATAAAGTTTATCCCCACACCTTTTACATGTTACTGTCATTGCCCTAACGAAACTACGATGAGGATACTAACCACACAGTTCATGGATTATTTACCTCATATCTGATTAGTTCTTAATGTGTAGATCGAAAATATCATCCAGTTTTCAACAGTAACATGTACCAAAAGGGTTTTCAAAAAAAAACTTCTTAAGTTTGATAAAAACTACATGTGATGACCTTATGATTTGCGTGGTGAGATATCTGAATTTCTTTTTAAATATTTTTTCAATGTTACAGGATGAAACTCCGCGGACAGAGACCAAGTGAATTTTCCCTCCACAATAACAACGAGGTTTCCTCTCCTGGATCTCTAGACTCGTGTCCAGACACCGAAGAATCTCAGGGCATATGCAAGATAGAAGATGCTAAAACAAAGTTTGGGACGTTTTTCTTCGGTCTTCTACTGATGGCTGCTGGAGCTGCGTTACTGTACTTTGGCCTCCGACCCAACCCACAGGCCGTGAACACCAAGACTACGAGTGACAATAAGCTTTTGTTAACATTCGGTTTTATAGCCTCGATGCTTGGTACGTTCTGTTTTGTGGTGAGCATCCTGATGTTCAAGGACGTGCCTTGTCTGTACTCGGATAATCGATACCAGATAGATGAAGACGAACAAATATGAACAAGAGTTATTTCTAAATTTCGCGGTCCATCATCTAACAACGGAGAAGTTAATACAATACACGTTATGAACGCATATTATTTCTTCAGAGGCTGGGAATATCCTCTGTGCTAGCTATAATAAGCTGAAAACTTTTATCTAAACAATCATTTTGCAGTTCCAGGGAGAAGCAAAATGTTTGCGACATGTTCATCAGTTTCATCGTTTCCTGTTGTGTTTTTGTTTTGGGTCAGCAAATGAACTATGTTTCGAAATTATTAGCTATGTATATAGCGCTCGCATAAATGTTTATATAATACTGGATAATAAATGTTGCAAAACGTAAATATTCTTAAAATTAATTTTTGAGGAAATATTTCTTTAATAAAGAATATTTAAGTATTAGATATAACATTCCAGGTTTCCTATTCAACTTCACTATAAAAGGCTTTAATGTTAAAAAAATTATATATATATATATATATATATATATATGTATATCCCTTCTTTACTCATTTTTGTGAAACCTGCTTTATTTTTTGAAATTCATTTCGTAACTTAGTATAATGTTTAATGCAGGAGCTGGAGCCTAAAATTAAGGATAAAATACAAGTTCTAAAAGTTTCCTACAATTTCAGTGAGGAAAATTCAGTAAAAAAAAACAAAAAAATAAATAAACAAAAAAATAAATAAACAAAACAATATTCGTGCGTAAGATGTATTGTCTACACTAGATAATAGAAATTAAATTTATAAAAAAAATAAAAATGGCAAACCAGTTACGCCTGAAAAAAGGAATCAACTTACAGAAAATATTAAAAATGATAAATCAAAAATGTAAGCTCTCAACAAAAATTATACGATAGTACTTTTTGTGATGATTCATAGTTCTATTCAAAGTCAAACCCTCTAGTGTTTTGTTTATCTACCTTAAGTGAGATAAATAGCTTCTTTTATTTTTTATTTTAAGCAGCTGAGAAAAGCAGAGAAAACTTGATCTTTATGTTGACATTTAAGTGTAGTCTTCGAAGGGACTCCAAAATTTTGAAGTATTTTGCAATATTTTTCCAGGGTAATTTTGTTTATTTTTACCTAAAATTTAGGCTCAAATTCAATGTGAGAAATTGGCTTGATTCAGAACCTGAAGTTTATTAATAAAATACATGGACGAAAACGTAAAATAAACTGGAAATGAAATCCAAGAAATTAATTGCATAGTTGATAGATAATTTTGCTGTCGTATTGTACATTAACTACTTGGTTTAGATGTAGTACAGTGTTGTACTATTATGTTCAACCTTCTATACTTTTTGAGAGCACACTAGATGTGGTCTCACTGCAACTTTAACCATAAATGTATACTCATTTCAAACATCGGATAAAACTTTTTTTTTAAAGTATCAATGAATCCGTTACCAAAGGAAGTTCGCGTGTGTTTTTTTCGAGGTTTTTGGAAACTGCAAAAGTTTCTTGAGCAGTAAAATTTTCTAGAAGTTACTCTTTTATGGAGTGATATATTATTGATGTATATCAAAACAAAATTAAAGTGCTTTACAAAAAACTAATTTAAAATACAGATATTTTTAAGAAACATACGGACTACACTGTAAAGATCTTATTTCAAATGCAGGAAACAGAAAACAAAAATATGTATTTGCTAATCTCCGACGAGAAAATTAAAGAAAAATCTCCACATTGTAATTTGGGGATTGATGATCTGCTAGGGCAGTGGTCGGCAAACCGTGGCTTGCGAGCCACATGCGGCTCTTTGGCCCCTTGAGTGTGGCTCTTCCAGAAAATACCAAAGGCCAGCTTAGGAGTATCCTAATTAAGTAAATAACAATACCCCTACCTATATAGTTTAAGTTTAAAAAATTTGACTCTCAAAAGAAATTTGAATCGTTGTACTGTTGACATTTGGCTCTGTTGACTAATGAGTTTGCCGACCACTGTCCTAGGGCATCTGATGTGCCACAGTGGTGAAAGTTCCTCACAACCAGGGGTCCTATGCGATGAGTGACGCTACGATAATCTCTCTCTCTGTGTGTGTGTGTGTGCGTATTGGAAGTATTTTCAATATCTTTTGGTGTTACACTACGAGGAGCAAATCTATTTTCTTTCATAATGCTATGGATATTTCTAATGATGCACAATTCAAAAAAAAAAAAAAAAAAAAGGAAGAAAAAATTTAAACAATTTAAATATGCTTAACAGTTCTGTAAATTTCAAAAATCTTCCAAAACTAAATTTCAGTTTAATCTCCCCGTATAAAGCCCTAACAAAGTGAAGCTATAATTTCTAGGCTTCGAAAGTGGAATATTTAATCTTGTTTTTAAAACGGAAATTATTATTTAAATGTCAATAGTAATATGCTATTTCAAAAACTTTTTTTTAAAAAATACGTAAATTCTTTATCAGGAAAGAAAATTACTAAATTATGATTAGAGAAAACTTATTTTGGTAAATACTAAGTTTTTTCTACCTTTATATGAAGTCTTCATAGAAAATAAATAATCTTAATAGAAAATTCCGTTTAATAGGTTTGGAATTAAATTACGTTTGGAATTTCTGTAGGTTGATTTCTTTTTATGTTGTGTAACTTATCTGCCACTTTTAATTTTTTTTTTACAATTTAATGTCTCTAATAAAATATTTCACTAATAAGTTTGTTACGGAAAAATTAATTCCTTTCATTTCACTCATTAATACAACGTAGTTCATCATTGTTCTCGTTGTATATTTAATAAATCAACAAAAATATTTTTCATATGTTAAACGCAACTGAGTCATACAGCAAAATGATTAGAGCCTAATGCTTACGTTCTTATTCTGTCACTCAGTTTTCCCAGTGACTTATTTATAGTGGTCTAATTACCATGACCAAAATGATTTTCTCAGTCGTGTTGGTTCAGCCAGAACCGAGTAATGACGTCACTCTTTGGAGTCGTGTAAACCTTGTAAAGGACACACAGGTGGAATGATATTTACGATAAAATGTAGCAACTGGCAACTGTCGCAAGTTTTCATCCTTTTTAAATCTGGCATTCACATCCTCGTGTTGTTAACAGTAAAGTTTAAGGACTTTATCATAAATTTTGTATATCAGTGTTCCCCAATAAATTAGATTAATTTTTACTCCAAAATTCAATTTTCAGTCAAGGAAAACATTTAATAATTAAACATTTAAAAGAATGGAGGTACGTATTTTGAGATTAATAAAGTAGAGAATACATTAAAACATTTCATGTGAATAGCAGACCTGCCAACCTCAGTAAGAGCAAAATCCTGCAATATTCCACCGTGCATAAAATAATCGACATAACACAAAACAGTATAGTAAAAAATTATAATAAAAGAATTATAATGTATATTTACATATAGTTTATAGGATCTCTTTAATAACATTACATAGTTCAAAATATTTCCTTACTGTTCAGCTCATCTTGAAATTATAATATTAAACAAAAGTTATATATTTGAAATTTGTAATCATACATTTTAATGTACATCATATTTACACTAGCAGGGACCCCAGCAGTCTATATTTTGATTACTTCTATATCTTTATAATGTTCGTTTTAATTAAATGCAGAAAATCTTGGAATTTTTGTAGCATTTACTGTAGCTGACTTTGCTCTTTTTAAAAAATCATTGTCAAATTGTTCTTCATAACAGTGTCCTTGTGGGTTCATTTGCATATTAGCAAATTTTCTAAAGTTTCCCGTGACATAGATGACTTGAACTGAGTAGATATTTTTGTTATGTAACTAAAAATCCGGTAATAATAGTGCCCATTCCGGAAACCCGGAAGATGCTTGAAAAATCCGGCATAGCCGGGGTAAATCCGGAAAATTGGCAGGTCTGGACTAGATATATTTGTATAACTTAATTTTATTTAATTTTGTATCTACGATAAATCTTCAGTTATTAGTATCTCTCGATATTTTTTGGTGATATTGTCATACCTATGTCACAGACAGATTTGTTTATTTAAGAAAATTATATAAGCAAATATTAAATAGGGAATGTATGCTAGTTTTTTTTTTTCATTTTGTAATTCACAAACGTTCAAACCACGAGCAAAACGCTAAAATAATTTGCTGATACAAAGCGTCTTTCCTTGGCGTTTTCAGTGTCCCAACATCATTGACAACTTTTAGCAATTTAAAAGAAACCCATTTAAGTGGAATTTAACCTACTTGTCATAATTTATTTGGGTACTTATTATGTTTTATCCTGTCACTCAAATTGTCGGTGCAAACTTGGCAAGTTTATATGGACTATTGTACATTGCGTAATGCAACTGCAGATATCCCAATGGTTGACGTCTATTATTTCTCCAAAGAGTATGTGCGATACTCATTACCTACCTACCGACCTACATACATACATACATAGGTACAGATGTGTTTCACGCACCTTTTTCAATTTGGCGATTTTTTTTTATGTTTGGCGATTTTTTTTATTTTTAGCAATTTCTTTTTTTTGGTCTGGCAGCCATCCGATTTGGCGTGATGTTTGTTTTTTGTTGCAACCCTGAATAGGTGTTGTGGTATTGTGTAGTGTTTTTCGAAGTTTAATATACCGGTGTTCGATATTTTTGTTAGCGTTTCATAGTAGCGGTTTAGGATTTCTGTAATGTTTTTGGAAGTTTAATGTCTTCGTTTTTTGATATATCTGCGTATGTTTTAAATAGATGTTGCGGATATGTGTAATGTTTTTGGAAGTTTAATGTCTTCGTTTTTTGATATATTTTGAGTATGTTTTAAAGTAGCGGTTAAGCATTTCTGTTTAGGTTTTGAATTTTAATATAGCCGTTTTTAGATATATTTGCGTATGTTTTAAATAAGTGGTTGAGTATTTCTGCTGAGGTTTTGAAGTTTAATACAGCTGTTTTTAGATATTTTTGCGTGTTTTAAAGTAGCGGTTGAGCATTTCTGTTTAGGTTTTGAATTTTAATACAGCCGTTTTTAGATATATTCGTGTATGTTTTAAAGTAGCTGTTGTGGTTTTGTGACATGTTTTTGAAAGTTTATTACTTAGTTTGGAGATCTTCAAATCTGTATTTACAATTAATAGTCAAATGTATGTACCCCACGTCATCAAGATCGTTTTTCCGTACCTTCTCCAGCAGTCTGTGTAGATAATAGTACCAGTATTAAATGTAAAAATGTAAATAACGTTATTTACATTTAACAACACATTCACTTTAGATTTATTCATATTCGCCATAACGTATTCACTTTAGACAGCGCTATTTTAAAAAGTAGATGTTCCAGAGGTTAATCCCGGGTCTCGCAAAGAGTCACCAGCGTTGGCGACAGGTCAGTGGAATGGGAAATTAACCGGCTTTTCCGCGCCAAGAGGTTGGCGATGGGTCGGTATATTGGAAAAGTACCAGTATTTTTTCCCAGCATGTAGTTATATACGTCAAGTAGATACTCACGTCATCTCTGAATAACGATGCCTGCCGAGTGCGTACTTTTATGTCATAAGCAATTTTAGAAAGACTTTCTTTGTACGACATCAAGTAAAATAATTTGCTCACGGTCTCCAAACAATAATCTTCTGAACCGCGGCAAATTGTCGGTAAAGTCGTCCGGATTATTCAAAAGTACCGTAATTACTCCAGATAAGCACGAAAAAGTACTACTGACTTGGATATCAGTCCTTTAAGTTAAAATAAACCTTGCGATGAATTTTTTTTTCTGAAACTCACAGTAGTAAAATTAACGTAGATGCCAACATGAAAATAAACAAACTACGTTGGTCGACAAAATGAAGGTTAGGAGGTATTTTGGCATAAAAACAAAATTTTCAGAGGTATCTTGACACCTGAGTTTAGTCAATGGGAGGCATCTCTCTTACGGCGAATTACTAAAAGAACGTTTAGCAGTTTCTTGGAATATGTAAATTTACATCTAAAGATTCTTTCGTAGGATGCTATATTTAAAGAATTTTTCAAAAAAATTAAAAGCTGTGTAAACCAAGATGTTAAGTATCAACAGCGATGCAATCCATAAACAGTAGGAACTTATGTATGTGAGAATACATATATAAATTACTAGCTGGAATTCGCCCGTCTAGCCGGTCGGTTTAGGGACCCGCTGCCTTCAGCAATCATTGTCAGAGAATGGAAACACTAAAAAACAAATAATAAAGATATTTAAATTTTGTGGTTACGCATCCCATGTCCTGCAAACAGTCGCAAGCAGAAGAAAAATCCCTCCACCCCCGACGAGCCGGCGTTGCCCGGGATTTAAGAATGTTTGTTTGTTAACCAAAATCAATTTAAAAACTAAACACAGTATAAATTACATAGTAAAAAAAATGTGAAAGAAAGACCCTAAAATAAAACTGAGATTAAAATCAAGAGAGCAAAATTACAGAAAATGAAATGATAAGTATGTTTTAAAATTATAGAAATACAAAAAACAAAATAAATTACGGAAAAAGTTTGCCTTAAAACTGAGATTAAAATCAAAAGTGCAAAATTAAAGAAAAGGAAACACAGTATAAAAAAAACTAAACACAGCTTAAATAATCTAGAATAAATAACAGTATAAATGAAAAATATATACATTTATAATAAACCACTAAAAGCTGAAAACAAAAAATGTCAAATTGTGTTTTGGAATGAACTTCTAAAATGAAAATGGCAACGAAGAACGTTTATTTACAATCTGAGACCGGTAATTCTTCAAAAAATCAACGGCAATTCTTCGAAATGTCTTAAAATATAAATTTTTTTAGTATAAAATCTTACTTGAAAGATTATTATTTTCATTTATTATTCGGGTTTAATATATGACTTGAAACTTTTTGATTGTATTTATTTTTCTATCGTTTTTGCTTCTCGCTGTTCAATAAGCCCAACATGGTTTTCTTGAGAGTTATAAGGCTCTTGCATTTCTGGATGGCTCTTCCATTTCCGGATTCACCCTTCAAAAATTGTTGGTTTTTTTATTAATTAAAAATTAACGGTAATAAAATTTAAAATTCGGGCTTCGAGGTGCACGTACTCATCGTCTGCACTACCTGTGTGCCGAAGTTCATGACTGTAAGAGCGATAGATTCGTCTGGAGACCATACACACACACAAAAAAAAAATAAATAACACTTCCTTTTATTATTTTGATGTATTCCCTATTCTTTACTACTGTCTAATTAAAATCCTTCTTCACCAAAAGTAAACAAGGTAACTATATCACTTTAGATTTTCTACTCTTATAATTAAACTTAATGAATCAATCATCCTTGAAGACCCATTTCTTCTGTTTTCAAAGCGATATTCGTCAATAAGCTGAAGAACAGATGCATACCCGGGAAGCGTCAATGATTGGCAAATTATACAACAACCATGCAAGCATTTGACAAGGTTTCGACTCAGCAAACAAACGCTTTTATATCGATTTGCTGTGAGAAGGATAAACGACGTTAATAACATTTCATTTACAAGATAATAGATACGAAGTGTTAAATATCATACTTCATTTTAAATCTGTAATTAGCTGAGTTCTATTGTCGTGAGGTGTCATGGGAAAATATTAAGAAACCTACTAGGAGTGAGCTAGTACATATTATATTATTACCATGTTTTTATTAACTCGCTTTCTTGTTTGTTTGTGTGTTTGTCCCGTACAAATCTTGCTGTTATAATACACTATGTGTTGGATTATATTCTGTTGCGTATAGATTATAAAATATCCTGACGAAGCATCATTAAAAAATACTTTATTGTAAGTCACGAACACATGCTACTACAGCTTATAGCAACCGATCCACAAGTCAACTACAAGACAGTTAACAGGTTGCAGTTAGGGGGGCGATAAGACACAGTTACAGTTATTCCACATCCCCCTTTTAAATTGTAAAGTTATAAATAAGTACATATATACATTGTGGCAAAATTACAAGTAAAAAAACAATAATGCAGCAAAATACCAGTACATTATAGCAAAATTTCACATATATACATATATACATTATAGCACATAATCATTTAAGTAGGCAGGTTTTCTATGAACACGACTACTTGCTCTTAGCACAGTGTTGGTATTGGTGTTCTGACTCTGTGAATTCTGAGAACTGAGTGGTATCGGATTTTGGGCAAAATTATCTATTAATTCATAATCAGAATTCGTTTGTTTAAAAGGAATATTAGACTTTCTGATATGTTTCCTGTTTCGCCTTAAGATTCTACCTGCTTCATCTTTAATAATGTAAGACCTAGGAAAGGAATTATTCTTTGAAATAACCTGGGCTGGACCCCATGTTTTGTTTTTAAAATTTAATATTCTTACAATTTCTTTAGGCTTAAGTTCGGGTAAGGGGTGGGCTGTTTTATCATAATATAGCTTTTGAGCATTTTGCCTTTCAACTAATTTTTCCCGAATATTATCAAAGACCTTCGCATTCAATAACTTGTTAGTCATTGGAAGTTTTGTCTTTAACCTACTATTGAACATCATTTGAGCAGGGGATAGATTAATTCCTGATATGGGGGTGTTGCGATATTCCATTAATGCAACATAGTAGTCTTTATTATCCTCCGTTGCTTTCCTGAACAAGCATTTGACTATTCCCACACCCCTTTCAACCATTCCATTGCTTGGTGAATAATGAGGACTAATGAATGCACAATTAAAGTCCCATTCTTTTGCAAACTGTTTGTAGAGGTAACTATTAAAGGGAACATTATCTGAAACTACAGTGCTGGGTACACCAAATCTGGAAAAGATAGCCTTAAGTTTACATATTACTTCAACTGCTGACTTACTCTTAAGTGCACAAACCTCCAACCACTTTGAATAATAATCCATAAGTGCTAAATAACTTATATTGCCAAAGTCCATTAAATCTACTCCTACTTTTTCAAATGGTCTGTATGGTACTACATGAGGCTTTAAAGGCTCTTTCGTGTTTCCTCTTGAGAATTTTTCACATGTCTCACACTTGGAAACAGTACGTTCAATATCATTGTTCATCCCTGGCCAGTACAAAAATTCCCTGGTTCGACTTTTACACTTTTGAATGCCTAGATGGGCTTCATGTATCAACATTAACATGTCTTGTCTAAGGACCCTAGGGATAATAATTTTGTCGTTTAAAAATAATAACCCCTCCACACAAACAATATCATTTCTCACTTTGTAATAATTTGACAGATTTGTGGGTATCTTTTTCCTTTTAGGCCAACCATTTTGAAAGTATTCACAAATTAATTTTAGCTCACTATCTTCCTTTGTAGCTTTTTGGAATTGTTTAACCCTATTCTCACTCATTGGCAAAAGCTTTGATACAGAATGCACCATGTTCATCATGTCTGGATCATCTTTGATCTCCCCCTTAATATAAGCTCTCGACAAAGTATCAGCAACATACATTTTGCTTCCTGGCAAATATTTAACAGTAAAATCATATTTTAAAAGTTTAAGGACCATTCTCTGCAATCTAGAGGAAATTTTACTCATTGGCTTATGTACTATCCAGGTCAAGGGTTTATGATCACTTTCAACAAGAATCTTATGGCCATAGACCAAATTTTGATATTTCTGGAAAGCGAATACGATTGCCAACAATTCCTTTTCAATTTGGGCATAGTTTTGTTCAGTTTCTGTTAAGCTCCTAGCAGCAAATGCAACTGGGTGACCCTCTTGTAATAAACATGCCCCAAGACCATCTTTAGAACTATCACATTGAATAGTGATAGGTAAAGAGCCGTTAAATACTTTTAGAACTGGTGTTGAACAAATTAACTTTTTGATATCCCCAAAGCTTTTATCCTGTTCATGACCCCATTGAAACTCTACATCATATTTTAGTAATCTTCTTAAAGGAGCTGTAACAGCAGAGACATTAGGTATAAATTTAGAAAGAAAGTTGACCATACCTAGCAGCCTTTTTATATCAGTCTTACATGATGGTTTATCCAATTCACTAATTGCTCTAACATGACCTGGGTCTGCTTGTATACCCTTCTCAGATACTATCAATCCCATGTATTTTACCTCGGGAACTCTAAACTGGAATTTATCACTATTAAATTTTACATTATTTGCTTTTGCTCTCTCCAGAACTTCTATTAAAATTTTGCCATGATCTGTTTTATCTTTTCCTGCTATAATGAGATCATCAAAATAGATTTCTACCCCATTAATATCCCCAAATAATTTCTGGTTCTTTTTCTGAAACACCTCAGGGGCAGAACAAATGCCAAAAGGTAGTCTATTAAATTTATATCTACCAAAGGGAGAGTTAAATGTGCATAATTCTGAGCTTTGATCATCTATAGGTATTTGCCAGAATCCTTCTTTTAAGTCTAGTACCGAAAAGCACTGCCTTCCTTCTAATCTGTTGATGATTTCATCTGCAGAAGATATTGCATGATGTTCACGTTTTATCGCTTTATTGAGATTTCTAGGATCAAGACACATTCTTAATTTACCATTAGGTTTTTCGACCACAACCCAGTCGGTTATTTACCCAGTCGGTTGGTTTATTAACCTGAGAAACAATTCCTAATTTCTCCAATTCCTCAAGAGTGCTTTTTAATTCTTTATGTAAATATTGAGGTACTCGTCTAGGGGCATTAATTACAGGTGGTGCATCTTGTTTCACTTCAATGTGATGGGGATCACCAGGAAATTTTCCTAATCCTTCATATACATCTTATAAATTTCAATAACATTTAATTTGGATTCAAGAGAAATTACATCAATAAACTGAACTAGCTGTAACTTTTCACAGTCTTGTAAACCTAAAATTGATTTGGCTTTTACATCTACAACAATAAATGTAAGTTTAACATTTGAATATTTATCAGTACTACAAACTAGATCTATTGAACCAATAGGATTCAACTTATTATTTCCATATGACATTAAAATAATATCAGTTGAGTTTAACTTTTGTTGTAATTTCAATTTTTTAAATGCATGCAATGGTAAAATATTGAACTGGGCACCTGTATCTAGTTTAAAAGATACTTGCTGACCTTCAACTGATATTATTTTAAGTCGTTCATTACTAACTGAATTACTATAATGGACACTATCAATAAATAAGTTTGCACATTATATACACTAGTCACTACTTTGCACATTATATACACTAGAGTCACTAGTTTGTACTTCAGTCACCGTTTTGTGGACACTTCTACTTTTGCACATGACAGAAAAATGATTTTTCCTTTTACACTTATTACACAATTTATTGTAGGCTGGGCACTGACCTTTTATGTGTTTTCTACCACAAGCTTGACATTCCACATATGATTGGTTATTAAATTTTATCCGAACATGTGCTTGTTTACTATTTATTGCATCAATACTACTTGAGTCATTGATGGTTTTTACTTGTTTCCTACTTAATTCACATGCTCGAACACTGTCAACAGCTTTCTGCAAAGTCAATTTAGGTTCTCTTAGGAGTCTTTCCTGCAAGCCAACGTCGTTCACACCAGAACTATTCTATCACGAATTAGGCTGGTTTCTTGCTCGCCAAAGTTGCAAGATGATGCGTGTGTTTTCAATTCTGTTACGTATGCATCAATCGATTGACCATCTTTCTGTGAGCATGAGAAAAATTTGAATCTTTCGAACACTCCGTTGCTCTGGGGCAAACAATGATGATCAAATTTCTTGATCACGTCTTGAAATGTAGTCTCCGTCTCTCCAAACTTGAATGTATTGTACAGATTCACACCTTCACCACCTATGAAGTTTAACAGTATGCAGGGCCCGATTATGAACGCTGGGGGCCCCTGGGCAGATGCTATTTGGGGGCCCCCCCGTACGAACATTTATAAAAATACATACTATTAGAAGTACTAGGTGCATACACAAAGGGGGTTTTGGGGCCCCCTAACATCAGGGGGCCCTGGGCAAAGTCCCGATTTGCCCATGCGATAAAAAGGCCCTGACAGTATGGCAATTTTGATGTTATCAGGCTTTCCTACCTTTTCGGATGCCAAAAGAAAGTTCTCCAACTTCTGCATCCACCGCGACCAATTCTCACTAGTGTTGCCTTCGAAGACCATTTCACCTGGAGGCTTAAAGCTTTCCATATTTAATTACAAGTTTATTCGCAACGAGAGCACCAAATTTCGTTTTTGGGATCACGAAAGTTTCGTTTCTTAGAACCGAAAGTTCCGTTTCTTAGAACCAAAAGTTCGCTTTTTGGAACACAAAAGTTCGTTTTCTTGGAACGCAAAAGTTCGTTTTTTTTTTTTTGGGGGGGGGGGGGAACACAACAAATTTGTTTCTTGGAACACTACAAGTTCGTTTCTTGGAACACAACAAGTTCACAAATAGAATTGTAATCCATTTTCATCAAACTCTTTTTTGACCTGACACCATGTTATAATCCACTATGCGTTGGATTATATTCTGTTGAGTATAGATTATAAAATATCCTGACGAAGCATCATTACAAAATACTTTATTGTAAGTCACGAACACATGCTACTACAGCTTATAGCAACCGATCCACAAGTCAACTACAAGACAGTTAACAGGTTGCAGTTAGGGGGCCGATAAGACACAGTTACAGTTATTCCACACTTGCAATCGATTTTTAACTAACTTCCCGACTAGCTAGACGTTTGAAACTTTTAGCCATCTTTAAGCAGAATTAAATTCATTTTCAGTTATTTTCAGTTAATTTTGTTTTGTAGACTGGTGCAGTCATCTATTGGCCGGAACGGGAACGAAAAGTTAAACGCAAGTTAACTTCCAATTATCTTCATTTTCTTTCAAGTTGATCTGATAATTCATCAAAAAAATTTTTTTAAAGTATTTATTAATACATAGAATTGTTAAGTTTATATGAATCAACAGAAAATTTAAAAACATGGTATATAAAAAGTTCTTTTTATCTTGTAATTATTTTCTAAACATAACATATAGTGCGTTCAATTTTGTATGAACTCTACGTCATCAAAATGATTTTGGTTACAACCAAATATCTTCATATGTGGGAAGTGTGCATACTGTGCCAATGTCCGCTGGGGTTAAGGACTTTATTATGTACAGCTGACGAGCTTTGTCGTGTTATCATCAACTTTTAGGGAGCATTATGTCACTTTATATATGTTACTTTTCTGCCTGTCAAAGTTGAAAAAGATGCCATCATTTTATTAACTCTCTAATGATGGAGCATTTCAGCCAGACTAAATCTTGTAAATTCGACTATACGGGATGTCGAAATGAGATGCAAGCAGAACGAAGCAGTAACAGAAAAAGAAAAGTTCAGGAAATATGGGCACAAACTGTAACAAAAGGGACAGAAGAAATTTGGTAATGAAAGTCAAAAGAATTCCACCTTTCCTTTGTCATTTGCAAAGTTAGAACCATATCTATCCGCAAAGAGTTGTGCCGTTATATTTTTTATAGAAAAGTAGCAGCACAGGAGCCACCCATCACTACCGTAAACAAGACTCACCATTTAGAATGAGTCTCATTCCGTCTTACCTGAAAAAGAGTAGATCACTAAAAGTTATTTTTTGGAGATATTCACTTCTTCTTCCATTGACAATGAGGCCTACAACATGGCTATGCAAATTACCGTTTTCTCTTCCTCTTTAATCGAGCTAACAGCCACACTTCACGGCGTTTGGTTTACTCTGAGGGAGGAGGAGGGAACGATGTCAATCGACTGGGCCTCGCAGATTTTTAACAGAGCTCCTGTAAGATAAATCGTGCACAGCAACCTTCTAGCAGCAATTATATAATGACAATATATCCTAACCGAACCCTATCGAAAGATGGATGGTTTTATGGCTCGATTCTGTCATACAAATGAGAGATGGGAGCGAGTAATCACTTATTCACTTATTGCCACAATAAATCCTTTTTTTCTAAAACGTAGTGGTGCTCGAGTACTTTTAACAATATAGGGGACATAATCCCTCTCTCACTCGTTTGGTGTATTTAAGTATGCATATGTGGCGAATGTGCTGTTTCGTATTCAGGTGTCAAAGCAAAATTAAATTTCAACGGTAGAAAAATTGTATTTTATCTAGGTAAACGCGGTGAAGCTAAAAGATGATGCAAGTTTTGAAATTCTCCCAAGCATCAATGAAGGTGAGTCGACATAACTTAATATTTATTGGCTGCTCTAAATTTCATATTACGTTTCTGGTTGTTCTAATCATAATGATAGAAAATGAAGATCTACTACTACAGAGTTCAGCGTAAAATAACTAATAAAACTCGTATAAAGCAATTAATAAAGTCCCAATATACATGATTACTTTCTTCCACCAAAATTCCTTGTTTTTCATATAATGGTAAATCAACAAAAATTGCTAAAGAGTAGACTGAAAAGGAAAATTCCAGGTAGTTTCTACACTATCTACCAATAAGAATTTGGACACCCATGCAAATGACGATATCTGCGGTCCTTATGTACGTCAGGGTACATTTCATGTTAAGCTCAACGCCGACGCCCACTGCACAATTTTGGATGACAGTACTTCCTACGTTGTGGCAGTTTTACGGGTTGGACCCATGTTACTTCCAGGACGACAACGCCAGCTGTCATGTTGCGAGGCCTACCATGGATTGGCATGGTGACAATGGGGTTAACCGAATGTACTGGCCTGTCCAAAGCCCAGACCTGAACCCTATCGAGAACCTCTGGGACGAGTTGGATCGCCGAATTACGGGGTGCAACAACCATCCAATATCGGTGAAGGAACTTACATGTCTTGTCCAAGCCGAGTGGAAGAAAATACCACTAGCCGTCATATAAGGACTTGTGGAAAGCATGCCCCCGGGGGGGGGGGGGGGTTGAGGCTGTAATTGCCCCTCGTGGCGGCTTTACCAACTATTGAATATGAATAAATTTTGTTTTTTTTTCTATCACAGGTGACCAAATACTTATTGGTAGATAATGTATTAAATTTGTAAAGTTGAATTCTAGAGTAGCTAAGACAGAAGCATTATACCAGTTTCATAATTTTTAAACAAATCACTGGCTGCTGGACGCTGATGATAGTAGAGATATTTCTTTCATTTTGGAAGAATCAATTTCCAGAGAGAAACAGAAACAATATTGGAAATGAATTGGTCATCAAGAAGTCTCAAAATTTTTTTCCCTCAGCTTCTTTTTCCAATGAATTACAGTTTGGGCAAATTGAATATTCTCTATCCTGACGGTTGTTAGTGCGTTCTTACTTCTATTCAAACGGATCAAATTCATCTGAATCAAGGACCAAGTACGAACAGAATAGACCAAATTTCTTAATGGCAGAATTTAACATATCTATTACAAAACTGAAAAGACACTAGATATTTTCACAAACCCAGCTTTTATCCTAGTTTTCCAAACTCAGTAACGGCAAAAATTAAATCGTTTATAAATCGAGATGTATTTCTCCACTGTAAGAGTTTTTCATCAATTTCAGAAATATTTATGTTTGATACAATTTCAATTGTTATACGTTAAAAGTAAAATTCGAACCCTGTACAACTGAAAAAAACGTCAGCATCTATCGGAAACAACCAGAAATCGTATAGAGCGAAGTCAAAACTGTGAGGAGGTTGTAGTGTGGTTTCAATATTGTATTTTGTGAGAAATTGCTGAACACGAGCAGCGAATGCACAACGCATTTCATTTCATAACTCTGCACCTCCATTGCTGTGTGCTAAACGCAAACATTCTTTAACAAACTGCTCAACGACGAAAACAGAATCGTCTATCCGTTTAAAAACTTGAGCACCAGATTCTCCTTTAATTCAGAAAGTAATCTGCAATTTCATTGGCAACTCGAGAAAAAAATACCCTCAGTTTTTATGGCACGCCCTTTGTAGACTGGTCTATCTCAATCAATTCCAAAATGAAGCAAAAAGTAAAGAATGTTTGCTGCTAACCCAAGGTGATATTGATTACTTTGAAATTTGAAAATGTCTTTACCTAATGGTCTTTTCCTTTATTTTAGATTATTTTTAGTTCTAATTCACTATATTTCTTACAGTATCGTACTATACACATTCATACATATTTCTTTAAACAGATGAATACTATTCAAGTTCACTATATAGTTCTTGGAAAAGTAGTCAATTTGAAACCAGTAGCTATACACCTGCAACATTATCAGATGCAGATGAAACAGAAGATATAAACCTTGGGGGTGATTTGGAAATAGTCTCAGAGGGTTTTTTCCTAGCCAGCTTAGAACATTTAACTCCTTGTTTTGATCAAGGGATGCAGTCATCCAAGAATGCAGAATTCGATCTAAATAAAGATCCGCAAGTCGATCAGTTTTCAGGAACTTTAAAAAAAGATTCAAATTCTTCGATTGCTGAAGAGGGAACTGAGTTCTGGACCGTTTCAAGATCTATTGTCACTGAACCAGTTGAAAAAAATGACTGCCAGGTATTTAAACTGAAAGGCGAAACATTAGAACAGCAACAACAGGTGGAAAAGACTGAAAGTTATCTAAGGGATAAAAGCTTATACAGTAGCCATCCCGAAGATATTTACAATAGTAACACAGACATTTTCATTTGTGACCGTACCACTGCTTCAGGAAACCGAAGAAATCATAATTCAGACTGTCATATAACACATGAGGAGTTTGGAACCATTGTTAATAAATGTTCTGCAACAAGCCTGGATAACACTGCTGTGCAGATTTATACCGAAAGGTAAAGGCATTGAATTATCTCTCTTCTACGATACTGAAATTAATTTTATTCAAAACATCTTAATTTGAAGCATTAAAATGTCTCCGGAATACAACAATGTCTGAAATTGAATTCGAAAACACGTTTTGAACTGGCCGTAGGACAAATAGAATAACAATGAAAGAGGCAAGAAATTTATTGCCAGTGAACACTCTACAAATGAAAAATAAATATAGTAAGCAGTATGTCCTAAAATATATTTTGAAGAATATTAGTACATACACTATCTGGCCAAAAGTATCCGGACACCCCCCAAAGAAGTGGATCTGGTAGGTGACGTAATTTGATACGTAACCGAAAGCTATAAAAGTGTTGGTAGTGGTTTGTCAGGTCCAGGGTCGCCCAGAGGGGGGGGGACAACAGGGGCACTTTGCCCCAGGCCCCCAACTGCCAGAGGGGCCACAATAATTTTAAAAAATTTATTTATTAGATTTTCTCCGAAAGAAAATTCTGAAACTTGTACCGTACTTCAAAATTCAAAATAATCTCCTGAAAAAAGGGGCCCCCCAAAAAATAAAAAAAAAATTATTCGATTAATCAGATTTCTCTTACTACAAAATAGTCTTCTGAAAAATAGTCTTGGGGCCCCCAACAGAAGTTTGCCCCAGGCCCCGTAGAGTCTGTGGGCGGCCCTGGTCAAGTCAAAATATATTTTGAAGAATATTACTAGATACATTATCTGGCCAAAAGTATCCGGACCCCCCCCCCCTAAAGAAGTGTATCTGGCAGGTGACGTAATTTGATACGTAACCGAAAGCTATAAAAGTGTTGGTAGTGGTTTTTCAGGTCATATTCTGGTAGAGCCCTTCAGAAATTCGTCTCTAACAACACGGATGTTAAACTTCTTATCCCTTCTTCTCCTACGCACTTTTACTCTCATGGCTCCTCTACTATTGACCTGGCTCTTATTAAAAGCATTCCCTATCCATTCACTATTGAAACTCTTGATGTCTTCGACTCTGACCACCTTCCCGTTCTAATTACTTTCGACCAGCAGGCTGATATCCATAATCCCAATCCCCCAACCTACACTAACTGGGACCAGTTCCAGAGTATTCTAAATCGCTCCGATTTTATTTACTCCTCCATTCGTCGCCGCGAGGACATCGAGCATACCACCAAAACTCTTACTAACAAAATTTTCAACGCCAAAATTAGCTCTACGCACGCCCTTAAAAAACCGAGATTTCATAATGTCCCGGCTAATATTGTTACCTTAATCAAAAACCGTAACGCGGCCCGCAAACTCTACCAATTCACCCGCCTCCCAGAGCATAGACAAAATTATTACTACCTTTGCGCACATGTCCGCCGTGATATACATAAATTTAAACAACAAAATTGGTCTGAATTTCTCCAAAGTCTCTCTCTTCAAGACACTATCTGGCGGTTCGTTAAAACCCTTAAATCTAAAAATTATAACTTCCCACCCATTCAAGGCCCTAATGGCATTGCCTTCGAAGACGCGGACAAATCTAATACTATTGCTAACACATATCGCGAGCAATTCTCTCCTAATTATGACCTTGTGGACGAGGAAAATGACAGAACTGTCCTCACCACTGTTCAAAATTTTCTTTCTACCCCCTCTACCCAAGATACTGAACCGGCTTCCGTTGCTGAAATCACCAACATTATTCAAAAACTTAAAATCAAAAAAGCACCGGGTAATGACAACATTAATAACTGTGTCCTTAAACATCTCCCTATTAACATTGTTATGTACATAACCGCTATTATTAACTCGATTCTTAAATTTAACTACTTCCCCACTTGCTGGAAAACCTCTATTGTTAGTCCCATACCTAAACCTGGTGCTGATCACAATCTTCCTCAAAATTACCGCCCAATTAGTTTACTGTGTTCTCTCAGTAAAATTACTGAGCGCGTTATTCTTAATAGAATCTCTAACTCCCTGGATGACAATAGCATAATTATTCCTGAACAATTCGGCATCAGAGCCCAGCATAATACTACCCTTCAACTCCTTCGTGTTGTGGAATTTGCCATCGACGGCTTGATTGCTAAGAGACCCACTGGTGCTCTCTTTCTGGATATTAAATGTGCTTTTGACAAGGTTTGGCACCCTGGACTCATCTATAAACTTATCAATATTAAATTGCCAGACTCTCATATTCACCTCCTTCATAACTATTTCCATAATCGTAATTTTGCTGTCCGCGTTAATCGCGATCTTTCTTGTAATTTCTATATTTCTTCAGGTGTTACTCACAGTAGCATTCTCGCCCCGACCCTGTTTAATTTGTACTTAAATGATATTCCTAGAGGAATTAATACTCTTCTTGCCCTCTATGCGGGCGATACAGCTATTCTCTCCACCTCTCACAACATTAATTATTTTGCCAGTCAGATCCAACGGCCTATCGACACTTTAGACAGTTGGTTCACGCGATGGAAAATTCGAATCAACCCCTCTAAGTGCCACGCGATTTTCTTTTTCAATCGTTACTATAATCCCCCCCCAGCTTTACATTTACAATTCGCCTATTGACTGGGAGAACACTGTGACCTATCTTGGTGTGACCCTTGATCGCAGGCTGACATGGAAATTCCATGTCGATAAACTAGTACAAAAATGTAACGCTGTCACCATGCAACTTCGTTCATTAATATACGGCATCCATCTTTCCATGAGAAACAAAGTCCTTCTATTTAAACAAGTTATTCTCCCCGTAGCTCTTTATGCAATACCGGTCTGGTTCTACGCCGCGAAAACTCATCCATAAACTGGAGGTCATCCAGAACTTGACTCTCAGACGTATTCGCCGAACGATCCGTTATATGTCTAATGAAACCATACGACGAGACTTCAGCATCCTTTCCTTCGAGGAAACTGCACTTAAACTCTAAGAATTTTTTTTATAATATTCCTAACATTCGCAATGAGATTATAGATGAGTTTCCCGACTATGACTACTCCCACTGTGCTAACCGCAAACGCCCTCGGACGTGTCTTCTTAAGAGCTAACACTGTCTCTTCTATCTTGCTTACTTATTCTTATTTTTATACTCCCCCCTCTTGTATTTTTACCAACCCCCTAGAACTTTACTATATTCTCAGTGCGAATATCTTCCTCATTTTTCTTAAATAACTGTGGCAACTCTGGCCTACTGGATGCGCGTGCATCTTGTTATTTTTCTCCCGGGTGCGATTCCCGGCGTTTGCTTTTATTTTACTATTACTTATTTGTATTATGTTTTTACTGATAAGGGCCTATTTATGATATTTAATTACCTGCTGAGCAAATATATTTCTGATGCATAATGTTACAATTGGAGATAAAGTCCTACAGACCTTGGAGCTCCGACAAGTTGATATACCTGAACCTGTCAGGTCATATTTAAGCGTTTGTGATACAATGAGTAAGTCAAAGGAGCTTAGTGACTTTGATCGTGGCATTAGTGGGATGCCACCTTTCTGGGAAATCAGTTCATGAAATTTCGGACATTCTACAGAAGCCAAAATCCACTGTGAGTGATGTAATTGTGAAGTGGAAACGTCGAGGCAGTGAAACTGCAGAAAAATGAAGTAGCAGGCCGAAAAAAATTAGTGAATGCAGCCGTAGAACTCTGAAAAGGGTAGTGAAACAAAATGGCAAGCCCTCGTTGATTGAAATCACTCAGGAGTTCCAAAGTTCATCAGGCGTTAGTGTTAGGAGCAGGATTGTTCGTCGAGAGTTAAAAAACCTGAGATTCCATGGTCGTTCAGCCGCTCACAAGCCAAACATCACTCCCTAGAATGCGAAGCGTCGATTGCAATGGTGCAAAGCTCACCGTCATTGGACTGTGGACACGTGCAAAAATGTTCTTTGGAGTGATGAATCTCGCTTTACAATCTGGCAGTCCGATGGACGCGTTTGGGTTTGACGGATACCCGGAGAGCTCTTCTTACGTGACTGCATTCGACCGTTAAGTTTGGTGGTGGCAGCATCATGGTGTGGGGGTGTTTTTCATGGTTTGGCCTGGGTTCCTTAGTTCCTGTGGTTGGAAACATGAACTCTGAGATGTATGTGGACATTCTGGACAATGCTGCTCTTCCAACTCTATGGCAATATTTCGGGGAAGGCCCATTTCTCTTCCAGCAAGATAACTGCTCCATTCACACATCGAGACTTGCGCAGGCATGGTTTGACAAAATGGATGTTCAAAAACTGGACTGGCCTTCTCAAAACCCCGATCAAAATCCCATTGAACTCATTTGGGACGAATTAGGACGCAGATTACGTAGCCAGCCAAATCGACCATCCTCACTGCCAGCACTCACTTCAGCTGTGATGGACGCCTGGAAGTTAATTCCTTTGGACACCTATTAAAAACTGGTGGAAAGTCTCCCCAGACGTGGGCAGGCTGTCATCGATGCAAAAGGCGGACCAACATCATATTAATATATGCCTCAGGACTCTCCGAGTCCGTATCACTGGGCGTCCGGATACTTTTGGCCAGATAGTGTATATTGCAAGAAATTATTATACTTCAAATTATCACGAGGAGGAGACATAGAAATGTCTAACAAAAATTGTAGCTCTCATATTATAATAGCAGTCTCAGATGGAAGTAATCTGAGCTCCCAAAGATAATTTGTCACGTTCCTTGAGAACGGGTCTAGGATACTCCTTGGAGGCGGATTGTAACTAGTTTTCTCCTCCTCAGTGTCAAATCGTTCTGAATATGTTCCACCCGATAAAAGCCTGAGAAAGGTGGAAATTTTTGAGATGAATGCTCGATTCCATTCCTGCGAAACATGTATTTTTTACTTTATACCCGTAGATGCAGACTTTTTATAAAGGGGGAGAATACAGGACTTGGGCCGGGTCTGCCATCTTGAAATTTTTGGGGCGTTTTTCCTCATTTTGTTTTCTCTCCCAAAATTTTTATTTAATTGCATACCGAAATACGATAATGTAAACAATATCCCATGCTGTTGTCTATATAATCTGGTTTTATTATTACTTACTTTTCAAAATAAGTTTAAAAGTAAACAAATAATGTAAACAATTTCAAAGTCAGGCTTTCAAAACGTTTTAAAAAATGGCTCAAACACGTTGGCGAGAATAATTTTTGATTGCACCAAACACGGTAAAATCGGCGCCAAAAAATCCAAGATGGCGGACTTGGCCCCAAGTCCTGTACTCTCCCCCGTTAAAGTAATGTTTAAACCTTAAATAGGATATAGGAATTGGGAAAAAACAGTCCGAGTATGTTCAAGAGGGTTTCTTTATTATGGAATCTTATGAAAACCTTTATTATGGAATTAACATGTACTTTAAAAATTGGATTTCACAGAATATGATATAAATGCATGCGAATAACTGACACACACAATATATATATATATATATATATGTGTGTGTGTGTGTGTGTGTAACATCACGGCAGCGAGGGCGTGGGAGTAAGGAGCAAAACTGATAGTCGGCCAGCCGTGCGTCTTTTCGTAGTTAGTCCACAAAATTCTATTCCCGCGCTGGAAGTCGTGGCGTAATCGGCATCTCGGCGGTCTTTGTATAAAACTGGCCCTTCCAGCCCCATACACACAGGAACACACCGCAACTCTCGACGCAACTTTACTTCTCTCAACTGCTACATCATAGTGGAGCAATGACAATTCCTAAAAAAGCACATGTACCTTGAGGCGCGCCTATTTTTAACCTAATAGAGGTATAGTCATGTGACCTTGAACTCTTGCATTAATTGGCTGAAGCCCTGATATCTGGGCTCGAGCAAACTAGAAAACCGCAGGGATTGTATAAGTTTACAGGGGTTATATAAAAGATGCCTGAAAGTCAATTCATTTGTTCTTGGAATCGAAATGAGTAATTAACAATCAACACGTTACACCCAAGCATTTTTGAATGAAATTTGGAATTTTGAAAGGGTTTTGGGGTTTTATATGTTATATATATATATATATATATATATATATATATATATATATATATACATACATACATACATATTATTTCAGGGAAAAGCGACCTAAGAAAACCTGCTGCATTCTGAAACAGAGTTTGAAAATGTATAGATGGCTCCGAGATAATAAGTGCTTACAGAATCTGGTAACAGAAGCTAAAGTAAAGTGATTACTTTTACTTCATATTAATTTGGCCCTCAAAAGGAAAAGCTTTTTTTTAAATTTATTATATACATATATTTTTCATTGCAGTCATCATTCCATAGTTTCCTAAACTTATTTGAAACAGAAGTGAATTTAATGTTAGGTAAGTTATCTTTTTTAAAAATTATGTATATTTTAATTATGTATATTTGCCATCCGTAATTAAACATGACTTTTTGGGGAAATTCAGGGTCAAATACGGAAATGTTTTTGTCGTAAGACGACATAAATTGACTCTAGAATGTAAAGGAACGATAAAAAAAAATGTACGCTAGAGAATCGCGGAAAATGTCTTTTGTCTTGTTACTAGTACAGCTTTACTTACGTGGTTTGTCAGTTAGTGTGTTTATCGAAACTTTTTACATCTTTAAAGGACAGTGAAACATTAATTACAATCATTGGTCGAAAGCGGAAAACTTCTAGAGCTTCTGACAGATCTTCTAAACTGATAAGAAAGTGAATGGGGAAATGTTGAAGTCGTGTGATATGCTTATAAAGAAACAAACTATTTCGCTGCATTTTATAATAATGGTATTAACGAGTTGACCGTCATGTCAAGTAAAAAGATAGGAATATCCCTAAATGGATTTCAACTTTCCAGATAGTCAATATAAGCCCCATTAAGGTAGTTTCTCATCTATCTTCTCGATTAGGCAATGCTAAGAACGTTTAAGAACATTACAAACATCATACACAGACCAGTGTATGTAGGATACCAACGTTGAGAATGCAAAAGGAAAAAATATAATCTGAACCTTGTCAAGAGGTTCATTTAGTTTTAATGAACCGTTACTGCTTTCTCCCTTTGAGAGCTTTAAATATACCCCATTAGTAAATGAATGTTTCTTAGAAAGTACATTATTTATAAGTTTTTATCATACAGTGTATACTTTTTAGGTATGGAAAACCCATTGCGAATTATTATAATCGCTAATACGGTAGAATCTAGAGCTATTCGAGAGGCCTTCTTAGAGTCGTATTGTGGTCAGATTACCATATCCAAATGTTTTGAAATAGAAGATGCTTCAATACCTGTTCTCCCAGTTGGTTATAACTCTGCTTTACAAGCAGTGCAATCCAAAATAAATATCGCAAAGATGCGATATGACTTTGATAAATGTGCAGTTGTGATGTCAACAACTATATTTATTGTGGAAAATGTTCCTCAGAGGTAAGTTTCTGATAACAGAAAATATTGATACACCACCGATTTATAAACAGTATTAGTTAATAGTTTCTATCGGCACTCAAACAAAAAGAGTTCTTCCTAAGAGTAAGATGCCCTATCTGGTTGCGTCTGGTCTCCATGACAAGCTTGGAAAATAATGGAAGCTTAGTTTGCATATTAATGTTATAATCAAGAGCTTTGAAACTATCGACCCGAGTTTTGCCTTTAGCGCAAAAACTCTGCAATAGGTTAGGATTAAATGTAGAGAAGTAAATGTATATATTATGAAATTACAAGAACCTCCGAGAGATTAATTTTATTGGATCTTTTTCTTTCATAAAATTTGCTACTGTTCTGATTCAACGCTAACAGATTCAGAGAAGAATAGTGCGTGAGTTAGCAACAAATACAAATTCATAGTCTAGTTAAAACCTTTACCTTATAAGGTGGTAGAACTACGCTATCAAAGTTGCAAATATAGAAGCATAGTAATGATTCAAAGAGTTTTCGTAACATTTACACATGGATGCTGATCATAACACAAAATCCCCTCTCAATACATCTCAGCTTTTTGGACGGGCGATAAATCACCAATATGTTAAAAGGTGATACTAAAAGCGCAATATTTAGATCTAGTGAACACGGTGGCCAAAGTCGTGAAATGAAGGAAAGGTTATGCTCCTCTAATTATTCATACAGACTTCTCACGGTATAGTATAACAAGTGTCACCTTGCCTGAACGAATTATATCGGAGATAAACACCTGATTCGCTACTGGAGAAATGACGATTCTCCCTAGGATTTTGTGGAAATTTTCCGCTACTGCCTCTATTCATAGCTTTCTCGTTCCTGTAGACTACTGTCATCAAGAACGTTCAGATGATTTCAGCCAATGATTCTCTGCTATTGGTACTATGTCCCTCCGTTAAACTTTCTGCACAGTATTTGCTATTCAGTAACGGTGAGTTCTTCCAGATTACGACTTCAGTCTCCCTGCTAATCGTAAACGCTCTAGGGCGTGTCTCCTCAGGAGATAACATTAATTCCCGCACCGCGATACTCTTCCTATCTTGTTCAGTTACTTACGTCGCTGCCATAGCGCAGTGCATTCGCGCTGACCCGGTAAACTCTACGATGAGGGTTCGGGTCTAGGTGGTGTCGCTTAGTCCAAATTCCCATATCATGATACTTTTACTTTTCCCCCGTGGAATTCTGTAATCATCGCATTATTATTGTATGACCCTGAATGGGGCCTTTTTTTTATTATTATAAACTTAACATCTTGTTTACTGTGGGCCAACTTACCTCTATCTGAATATTATTCTTCTCTTTATCATAATACTTAATTTTTTTATTTAAACTTAACTTTACCTTATTTATATTGTCAGCATTCTTATTAATTTATCTTTTTTCTTTAATTTTTATTTACCCTTCAACTCTTGAAGGCCTTAAATTTTTAACTTACTCCTTAAGATCTGTATCCTTAAACTTTAACTACCGTAACGATTTTAAATTTTTTTTACTGAGCACATATACATTGATGACAATACAGAGGCTGTTCACACATTTTTTTAGACGATGTATATTGTATTCACAAAACTAAATTACATAAAATTCTTGTGTTTTAAATGTTCTATTTGACATCCCTTATTCTGAACTATCTTTCGACACCGCAATTTCCAGGATAATAATGCCTTTTGAAGTGTCAGAAGAGGTATTCTATCCCATTCCTCTTGAACAGCTTTCCAGAGTCCTCTAAGGGTTTTGGGACGACGTTTGGATAATGCAGATTTTAAAAGTCCGAAAGCACAAAAATCCATAGGTGATACATCAGGAGATTTAGTAGAGATATCAGTGAAGGGTATGGCCTGGATACCAGATTTTTGTTCCATTTCTTTTAGGAAATTTACAGTGGATTTTGATGTGTGACTGCTAGCTTTGTCCTGATGGAGTCTCACAGATTGATGGCACTGTGGGTAAAGCGATGGTATTTCATTCAGAAAAATTGGCGATAAAATATGGTCCTGGTAGTATTTGGAGTTAATCTTGACATTTTTTTCCACTCTCTTTATTTTTAACTTGCCATTATAAGAAAAACCAGCAACAATCATGAATCCCTTAGAAAAACTTTCTTTCGATTCTTTGAACCATGTACTTAAATTTTTTCTCCCCTTTTATGATAATAAATGGCTCTTTTTTTGTTGCAATCATTTAAATACACCCATGATTCATCTAATGTGACAATTGTTTTCCATTTTTCTTTGGATAAGTGTTTCTCATATAGAATTCTGCAGCGTGTCCTGCGTTCAGCGATATGATTTGGAAGAAGACGATGCACATTGCGTTTTTTCGCTTTCTTAAAATTTAAATCAACGTTTATCATTTTGTTTACAGTGGACACCGAGCATTTTAATGATTTTGCAACTGTCCTTTGACTAGGGGATTTTCTTTTAACATTAAACAACGTACCTTTGCAATAGTCGAAGATGTCCGTTTTTTCCTTGGATACTTGTTTGGGATTTTTGTCCCACTTGAGGCTCCAATTTGACGTTTTTTTGCTTTCTTGTTGACGATATTACCTTTCGACTCTTTAGATATCACAAAACCATGACTCTCACATCGTTTTTGGATAACGGAGTATGCATATTTCTCTTCGGAAAGAGCATAAATGTAGCCTTCGAACCACTGCTTTGTTAAAAACGCCGTTTTGAATAAAAACAAAACTTTCAAGCCGCAGACGATAATTTTGACTTTTAAAAACATAGTACAATTGCAATTATTTCTTTTGCAGCAAACGATTTTTTATTACCGCTTACCAAAACTGTCTAAAAAATGTGCTAACAGCCTCTGTATATCTTGCGACAGGAGTTAAAACCAGCAGGTCCAGGCACTCCATTACTAAAATTCAACAACTCGTCGGTGATTTCTTCGGCGTTTGGAACGTACAAGTTGTCGTGCAGACGATTTTGACCCATTTAAATACCAGTTCGGTCACGTGAAGATATATGTAAATTTTATGAGTCACTCAAGTTGTTCGAATCTTAGAACGTTCATACAAGTTGTATGGTTGAAAGCGCTGCACGAGGGCAAATTAGACCGGTACCCACGAACGTTCAGACAGAGTCGAAGGACAAGCTATGGCATTTATATTTCTTAAGACCTATGCAATCTATCAGGCCAAATAAATAAATAAAATTTATTAAAAAATCTTTCTCTTCATTTCTAAAAGAATATGATTACGTGACAGTTTCAGTAAACCTTCTCAAAAGTTTCTTATACATAAACATAACAAAACAGGGGGGGGGGGGGTCATGAATGATACGCACCATTTCTATAGAGGTAAAATGTAAACATGCCCCAATTTACTTTTTCAGATGGCAAATGTCAACTGTGCTGTGCCTGGAAGATCCCAAACTTGGACTGAATTTGCACAACTTCTCTCTTACCACTCCTGTGCCCAATGAATACATCTCTCTAGCACAACGACTCACCCCCGAGGATTACCCTTTAAAAGAACGTGGACTAGCAGTGACTCTTCAAGACGCGATTAGAAGTGTTATAAGAACCGATTCAAACGACATGCAAGAGTTTCTCACCGGTGTTGATCATTTTGTAACTTTAAAATCGGCAGTGAGTGTATTAGCTGGAATGCACAATAAATACGCCAATCGTTTACCGTAATGACCGAGCGATTGGCTTTAAGAAAACCTCAAATTGGGAATACGATACAATGCAAAATAATGTCAGAATTTCAGTATGTTTTAAATAATACTGGCGTAAGGAAATAATCTTTTGAAAATGCTAGATCAAAATATCAGTTGAGAAATACAGTAACTAACTGTAATTACATTTTAAAATGGGCCCGAAGTAGCCTAGGGGTAGCGCGTCGGCTTTCGACGTCGAGGGTGCTCAGTTAGAATCCCGACAAGCGCCGTTAAATACACCCGTGTATAAGACGGATATGAGCACCTTAAATCCTATATGGGAAAGTTCAATGACGTCCAAGAGGGTGGGAAAAGGTACGACCCCCCCAGATGTCGCCCCTGGGGAGGGATGTTAGTCAAAATCGTAGTGGCACCTAGCCAATTCGGACTTAGACCCTTGTGGTGCTGTTGTAAACTTGAGCTGCACTCTCCAGCCCTCAAAGCCTATATGGACCTGGTCTGGAACTTCCAGCCTTAAGTAACTGTGGGGATGGACGTTAAAAATGTTAATGTTACGCACGGTGTACAAAAAATATTAGTCTAGATAACATACGTGTTTTCATTGAGGGCTGACGAGAAGGGGAGAAAGAAGGTATCCGCAAACTTTAACATTGAGAATGTGCTTTTCAATGGTTGTAATTATATAAAGTTTATTAGGGATGGAGAAGCTGGCTGTTGCAGTTTTCATTTCGGTTTACTCGAATTTTGTCATTTTCCTTTGTTTATATATGCTTTTTCTAATACTTAACAGTTAAATCATTCTTCTTTGAGGCAAAAATATACGATGCATGATGAAAATGATGTCAAAAATTATCAGACTTCTATATGACACATTGATTCCCCCGACCTTGTAATCAGCATTCCAGAATATCAAGTGGCTAGCAGGATTAGTGTTAAAAGCAGAAGGAATGGTGGAAAAGGCATCACTGGGGCCAAAACATTACACCTCAAAATATTACAAAAGGCTTCTTTTTTTAAAAATCTGTCTATCGGTTACAGATTATTTATATGTTGTCCAAACAGCTCTCAATTTGGAGAAAACACAAGCCTGGCCCATAGCTTTTATGTGAATACCCCCAACCAAACACACAAATTCTATGCTAATTATCAAAAAATAAACTCAGAGTAGCAGAAATTTTACTATTTATTGAAACAGTATTAACAATACAATTTTTGATAATATGTAGAGAAGTTCACATTTGGTGTTACAAATTTTGGACTCTCATATCACCAATCTTCCCATTTCTTTACCCTAACAAATTGTATAGTTGAAAATACTTAAAACTCAAAAACCTGAAACGTTACAAAAGTTTGGAATCGAGATTTATTTCGAAAGACAGCGAAGAGAAGCTAATAAAAATTGGGACTTCTAAATCATGACAGTGGCTCAAACCTTAAATAAATGTCACATGTGTCTCAACAATAAAGCACCTTTTTTGTAATATGTGTGCTTCTACAATCTATAGCCAATTCAAAATTTGGCTAAATTACTAGAATTAATCCTTTGCTTCCAGTTCTATATATACATCAAATCGTTCTCAGAACTATTTTATTAATGCTACTAAAAATTTGACACTCGTTGCAAGTGAATAAAGGATAATCTGTCAAACTGTAACTGAGACATTTAAACACTTCAGGAAATTTCAGTGAAACTTAAAAATACCAGTAATAGAAAAGCATGCTCCAAAAATAAAGCAAATATCACAAGAGGAAAAATTTTTACATAGACAACAAAAATAAATCTATGAATTTAAAAACAAACATAAATGTGTTCTTCCAAAACAAATATTTGGGGGAAAAAATTTAATTAAAATGGTATAGTTGATCAATATCTTACTCACCCAACTTTGGTAGACTATAGGGAATTGTTCAGTTAATTACACAATTAAGCATAAATTTACTCTATGTTAGAAATATCTAATAACATCAGCTCTGAAAGTATGAAAAAAATTGTTTTATGGTAGCTATGTCTCACTGGTTAAAAGTACAAAATATATTTTATATTATCATACTACAACTGAGAAATAACCTCCACAACCTATTTTTTTGTTCCTCTTTATCTATAAAACTAAATTTGAGATGGCAAAATGTAGCTATCAGTTTCAAAAAGACATTTAATAGAAATTTTATTATTTTACAATCCCAGAATGAACACATTATGAGAGAATAAATGTTGAATATATATATACAAGAAAATATGAATAAATCTGGAGCAACAAATTTTAAATACAATGCTTTAAGAACCATAAACTGATATACATTTTTAATAAGTGTAGACATATAAAGGAACTTTCATGAAATCATTTTTTAAAAAAATAAAACACAACCGGAAAATTTTAAGTTTTTGAGCTAGATGAAAAACTTTATCACTTCCAAACAAACCACACAAATAGGCATTTGCTTAGCCATTAAGATATTTTAAATTTTATTTCAGGTATTACATCAATATTTCATCTTTTTTACTGTAGCTATGAAATGAAAATTTAAAGTATTTTACATTGCATAGTGACCATTATATGGTAATGGTATAGAAAAATGGAAATTCAATAAATAAAATAGCTTTCCACATATGCAAAAAGACGACATGAGAGATTTAAAGAAAAAAAAAACAATGAGGGAATTGAAAATTGCATATTCTTTACTCAAATTCATTGTAACCAACACAGAAAGTTAATCAGGCTTAATGAACAAAACTATAGTGCATAATTTCAAATCAATCATAAAATCTATAAAAATATCCATAATTAAAATCAATGATAGAGAATACAAAACAAAAAGCTATGTAGAATGGAAACTTGACATATATAAATGATAACAAATTTTTCTGTGATATGTTTTCATTTTATGATGTCAATATTTTCAGGATTTCAATTTAAAGGCAACAGCAAAAAAGGAGATTATAATATCAAAACAATTTACAGCATTTATTAATTACCTGAAGGAAAACCCATAAGCACTTTAGTGACAGCATATGTACTTACATATATACAACTAACGACATTTGAATAAACCTTTCAAAACTTAAATTTTTGGTGAAAAGCCATGAGATATATTTACTCTGTACAAAAGATAGAATATTGTAACAATTTGATTCAAGTGGAAAGAACTTTGCATAAATCAAAAATTTCAGATAAGTAGAACTTTTTTCTTTCCATCAGTTAAAAAGTGAGTATTTTGTAAAAAAAGAAAAAAAAAGTAATATGAAAATGTATCTAGTACAAAAAATGTTTTTACAAAAATGTATTTAAAAATTAATTTCTAACATTTCTATGTAATCTCAATATCTTGGAAAATTGCACAAGATGATACACAAACACTGTAAAATCAGACATGTGTTTTCTAGAAAGAATAAAATTTTATTGTATAGCAAACAGATTTTTAACTTTGCAGGCAACACAGATAATAATGAAAAATACTCATTTGAAATATGAATATTTTCAGTTGAGCAAGCAAACAATTTGAGATCACTCTAAAAATAAAAATAAATACAGTCAAATCATAACATCATGGTTGTATGATCCATTAAGATCTATATATATTTATTAATTTCAAATTCTTTTGAATAATCCAGGTTAAATCAGTAGAAAGATATGTATTACAGCAATAAAATATTTAATGAGTATTTCTTTTTATGGTTAATTTAAAAATACTCAACTGTAGATTGATAATAAATACGATTTCTAGGGTTATAACAAGAGCACAAATAAGTGTGATTTTTGCTCCCATAAGCCTGGTTGCCATAGGCTTATAAAAAAAAATAGAATGATACACTTGAGTAAAATTTTAAATTTTTTGCATTTCACTTATATACATCTAAAAACCAGATATAAGACCTTTTTTTTTTCATGAATTTGGATTATCCAGGACAAATGGTCCATATATAAGTTGTACAGCTGCAAAAAAAAATGATATTCCATTCCTAATATACAATTACAAGTAACCAATCTCAGGACGAAAAAAAAAGATGAATTATTATTCACAATTTGAATTCCAGTTATAAACTAAAATATACAAAATTAAAGGCAAAAGTTCTTTTTGTAAGTGTATACATATATGTATATATAAATATAAAAACTAAAGAAATGCAAGCCTTCATACAGCTTGAAATGAACATGAAGTTATTTTCGCTGCCGAACATCACGACTTTTGTCTTCTTGGTCCGGAACATTTTTGCTGAAATTTAAAAACATTTATCTTACTTAACATGTCTAAGGAAAGATAAATAAATCCCCCTTTTTTAACTTGCATCAAACTAAATAAAAATGAATGCATTTTGTTTGATTTTTGCATCCTGGCACAGGGAGATGCTGATAGAAATAATACAAAAAGTTCATCATAGACCAGGGGTGGGCAAATTGCACCCTGTGGGCTCCGACTACAGATTTTTTTTATATTTTTTTTTTTTGTGGCCTGCCTAGACAACCAGAAAACTGCCAATATTTTATTTAATTTATATTTATTAATTTGTATGATACAATTTATACCTTTTCTGAAATGCAAAGTTAACTAATAAATGCAATAATTTTAAAAAGGTGCAGCTCTCCGCTAACCTCTGCTTCCATAACGTGGCCCCCCGAGCCAAAACAATTGCCCACCCCTGTCATAGACAATGCTTCTTAGTTTTCAAAACCTACATCTATTATTCGCTGGTGAATAGAATTATTCTCAAACATTACAATGCTGCAAGTTTTCAAAACTGCCCCATCAAAAATGGGAATCATTTACTTGATTCAGCACACAAAAATACACAGTAAATAACATAAACAATCATTAAATATTAACCTTTTCTAGAACAAATTTATTCAGGAAAGAAGATGTTCCAATTTATGGGCAGTCTGTGAAGAGAATAGCTGATATTACTGTTGGACCACTCTGCTTTGGTGAAATTACAAAAGGCAATTGAAATTGCCTGGTCTCAGCCATGTCGCAGTAGACTAATGAATTATAAATCTCAGTGTATATAATGTTACTGAACTGTGTTCATATTCAATAAAAAAGTGTACATCATTGATATATTTTCTGTGTGGATTATGTTTATTTTAAATCTCATTATCAGTAAATGAAGATTGCATTCTGAAAATTTCAATTTATTTTCTTGAGAATGACATCCCTTATATAACATTGAAATGTGTTCACATTTAGTGGGAAAATGTATATGATCGATATATTTTTGTGTGCTTATTTATTTTAAATCTCATATTACCTGTAAATGGATATTGCATTCTGGAAATTTAGATTTATAAACTAGTTAATGACATTCCTTACAAATAACTGTAGTGAACTTGAAGTTAATAGTTATTTTACCTTTCAAAATTTTGTTTATTTGCATTAATATTCCTTTGCATCTTAAGTGTTAAAGGCGGTGCTTTTCGTTGAAATACCTCTCTGTATTTGGTTTTGCATAATCTGTTTTATAAGCATTTCCAAGTGAGACACTGATTTCAAAACAAAACATTTCCTCTATGAAATAAACTTCTCGTAGGAGGGGCTGTAAAATATGTAAAAACTTGTGGGCAATCACTAGCAACATAGAATTAAAAAAACACCCGTGTGGTTGAAAAAACCATCAGTGAGCACCCAGCAAATTTGAACATTCTTTGGGTCGAAACTATAAGCCATGTGTGCCTGATCTTTCCCGAAATCTTCGGAAAATCTGTGTTTACATCAGCGACCACCTTGGGGACTCTTAAACCTGTCACTTGGTGGCTATTATTCAGATTTTTATATTACAGAAGACACAAGTTTTCACTTCACTGCCTATCGGACCAATTAAGATGTGGCCTGTCATCGCCAGTATAATCCCATGTAATAAGGGATTTAGTGTTATATATTTACATGTAACTGAAGAGTATCATTCCTTACTACATGACATTGATGACCTTAAAATTACATGGGATATGCTTAAAGCCCATTTTCTGCCAGATTCTAGAGTAAAAATTATCGGTGTTATGGACCAGTTTTTCCAATGTCATATATAACTAAGAGATGAGATAAGTTTGTTTGGAGCTAGGCTTCAAAGCCTTGTAAACAAATTAGCAGAGGTGGGGGAAATGCCAGATGATTGGCATCATGCTTTTAAACTCATTAGATGTCTACCCCCAGAATTTGCAGCAATAGTGCAAACAATTTATAGGTGGGATGATGTGAAATTTACCCCAGCTAATGTTATAAGCGAGTTAATAGCAGAGGAAGCTAGGCTCAAGCAAAGCAGAAGGGATGAAGGAGAAACAACTACTAAAGAGCGAGGAAAAAAAACCTCACATAGCCAGAAATATAAAGAAGGCAAATATCAAAATACGAAAACAGAGTGAAAAACAGAAGTGCTTTTATTCTGGAAAGGTGGGTCACCTAATAGCCTCTTGTAGAGTCAAATGCCCGAAAGATGATGGCTCAAGTGTAAATCAGAACTCTAACAGCAGAAGTCAGACAATAGGAGGGGGAACCAAAGGTAAAAAACCAAAGAATAACCTGTCAGAAGTAGTGAACAATATTGAAGATGTAAATTCTAATAAACAAGCGTGGCTTTTTGACACAGGTGCAAGTTTTCATTTATCATGTAACAAATCCATGTTTTCCACCTTTAAAAAGGTTACCAACGCAAAGATGTCAGTAACCATAGATGGTCTAACTTTCCCAGTTGTGGGAAAAGGTGACATAGTATTGTTTATAAATAACTGGAAGATAATACTTCCTAATGTCCTGTACTCTCCCAAATTGTGAAGAAATCTGATATCCGGCAAACAACTAGACAGAAAACGTTTACAGAGCAAATGGAAAAATTGTCGTGAACAACCAACATGGAAGTTTCGAATTTGAAGTGAAGCTTACCAATGAGTTATATTTTCTTTACCCCAAGTATCCTAAATTTAAAGAGCATGAAGCATATGATCTAAAAGAGTGGCATAGAAAATTTGCCCATATAAACACTTAACAGATTAAGGATACCAGTAAGGATACACAGATTGCGACAAATACCACACAAATAGATATCAGGAATAAGATCCACTAAACCCCACCAGTTGCTTAATACAGATGTATGCGGGCCTCTACCCACAAAATCAGGAGATCACTTTACTCGTATAAAATAATAGTTTTTCCATTAAAGGAAAAATCTGAAGTATTTGAAATGTTTAAGTGTTATCAAGTAAGAGCTGAATGATTTTTAAACATGAAAGTTGTCACAGTTAGGTCTGACAACGGCCTTGAGTGTTGCAGTTGTCAATTCGAGAAATAGCTTGACGATCTTGGCATCAATCACAAGCACATCAACACACACACACACCTCAACAGAATGGAGTGAGTGAGTAGTATGATTACACCGCTATGGATACTGTAAAAACTCTGATGCTAAAAGACTCAAATTTAAGTGAAGGATTTTGGGCTGAAGGGCTATTACATTTTACATGCACGCATAACAGAGTTTGTCATAATGACCAGAACAAAACCTTCTTTGAGCTTTATGGCAGGAGAAAACCATCGATGAAACATCTGAAAGCATTCTGAACTAATGCCTATATTGGTGTTCCTAAACAAAGAAGATAAAAATTACAGTTGAGGGCCAAGAAGGGTATTCTCGTGGGATATGCAATGAAGACTAGGGGTTATTGGACCAGGATTCCCGAAGACAGATGACTAGTAAAATGCTTAATGTCAAGTTTGAAAAGGAAAGCGCTAGTGGTAGTGTACTGGAACCAGGTAAGGAAACAGTGACATAGCGAGCAAAACTAGTGCCTGGGACACAATATCTTTTTGGCCCCTCCCTTTCCGAAAAAACATAGTAATATAATTTATAGAATTAGTGAAAAGGGCCATTTGGTACTACTGTGCGAGTGGCATCTGGGACATGATAGACCCCCTTGCCCACCCCTCGCTATGCCACTGTAAGGAAAGCACTTGCAAAAAGGAGAGTAGAAAATCTGAACCGAAGAAAATTTACTTTAGGAATGATAATGGAAGCAATACAGATTTATAAAATGAAAGTTTGACGGAAGAACCAAAACATTCAGAATCGGAATCAAAGGATGGAAATTCATGTTCAGAAGAACCCACTATGAAAATTGAAATAACATTGGTTCAAACAGCCGTACCAAGAAGAGAAAGATCTCAAAATGATATCTATTATAAAATAAAGAATACAAAATCAAGGCTGAGGTCACACAATGATGTGAAAAATTACTGCAAGTCACATAAAAATCAAGTTAGACAAATCAGACTTTTCATTTAGTACAAAGGATACATTCAACGGGGAAGTATAGTCTAGAAATGAAACCAGTAATGTAGCAAGTATGAGTAGTCCCTGACTAGATGTAGAAATCCAAAGTTATTAATCAGCCCTGAGGAAGCCTGAAGCGGGAGACTGGTTCAAGGAAATGGAAGAAATTTAATGATGAAGAAGCGTAAAGTATGGGAATTAGTACCAAAACCTGATAAGGTGAAAAACTTGGTAGTCGTGGGATTAACATGACGAAGCGAGACAGCAAGAATAAAATTGTTTCCTTTCAAGCTCATTTGGTACCCCAAGGTTTTCAGCAGTATAAAGGTGAAAGCTACTGTGACGTTTTCAGCCCAGTGGTCAACTGTACAATCATCAGACTCTTCTTTGCCATATTTGTAAGCAGCTTAAAGTGGAAGCATTGTCAACTAGACATAAAAATCGCATATTTGTATGCCCTCCTTTCTGATACCATTTATATAAAGTAGTCTCCAGGGTTTTTAAATTAAGGTAAACCTGATCATATTTGTCTCTTAAAAAGGGCTCTTTACAGACTTCACCAAGGTGTCAGTGAGTGGTTTTAGGAGATGCAAGACATTTTAGAATCGATTGGTATTATAAAGCTTTCCTGGGTAAACTGTGTTCATATCTATGAAAATAACATTATTTTACTACTTTATGTAGATGATATTGTGTTGACTGGGAAGAGTGAAAAATACATAAAGCTGATTATCGGAAAGTTAGAGAAGAAACTTGAACTCAAAATCTTGGGTGAAACAAAAATGTTACTTGAAATTCAATTTGAAGAAAAAGACAAAGTTAACTATCCATCAAACTACTTACATTGAGAAAATATGGAAAAGATTTAACAGATTTAAACCAGCTATAAAATCGCTTCCTATTTCAAAAGGGGCATTTTTGTCTAAATCCCAATACCTTCAAACAGAAGACAAAAGAATTGACATGGAAAGAGTTCCTTATAGAAGTCTAAACGAATGCTTAGCTTTCATAGCTGAAAGAACATGCCCTAATATTAGTTTCTCAGTGAATTTGTTATCCCAGTATAAAAGTAATCAGGGAAAAACTCACGGGAATGCTTTACTAAAACTTCTGGGTTATGTTTTCTCTATTCAGCAGCTAAAATTAAACCTTCACCAATATCAATAGTTTTAAAGTTGCATATCCACTCAGATGTGGATTTCGCCTTAAACCGAGATGACAGACTATCAATTGAAGGTTGCATGGCCTTGATGAAATTCCAATCAAATGGCGAACTTCTAAACAGGAAAGTGTTTTGTTATCGTCGATGGAAAGTGAGTTTATATCCTTAACAGAAGCAAGCAAGGAATTGATATGGCTCTCCAGATTATTTGAAGAATGTCAAAAGAAAGAAGTAATTCCTGATGCTGTACAAGAAAAGATTTTGTGGTGCGATAATATGGCTGTGATAGATTTTTCAAAATCGCCTATCGAAAATAATTGCACAAAACACAGATATCAAGCTTCATTTTGTTAGAAATTTACTTTTAGAAAAATGTTTTCACCTCAAGTATGTGAACACTAAAAGAAATTTAGACAACATTTTTACAAAACCTTTAACAAAAGAAGGGTTAGAGAATCTTTGAGACAAAATTTTTGTTTAATTACATTTTAGTTATAAGTATAAAAGTCCAGATTTCAATTGCTGGTCTACGACATTTTTCTCCACAATTATGCTGTATGCAGAGTGGTTTTTGTATCTTGAATAGACATTTGCTATTCAAGTTTAAAAGTCAAGTTCTCCTGTGTGGGTTCGAGGCAAAATTTTTTTGTAACTCAAATATTTGTTTTTACTTAGTGTTAAGAGAGTGAAAGGTTCAGAAATTCAGCTGATGAACTTGAAGGACACAGGGTCAGTGTCTTTAGGAAGAACCTATTTACTTCCTTTACTTATATCCATTAAATGTTTGAATTGTGTTATAAATATATTACAAAATTGGATTGTGAAGAATAATGGATAATGGTTTTTAATTGTGTATTTAAAAAGTTTTTTTTTTTTTTTTTAAATAATCACTTGAATAATTTTTTTTATTGTATTTGCACAGTGTTATAATATAAAAGTAAAATGTAACTCAAAAGAAATGTAGTAGTTTTCCTAGTTTGGTAAGGTAAAAGGTATCTCAATTTTTCATAAAGCTATAATTTTTTTTTAAACTGTGAAAGTTTCAATTAATTAGCATATAACTTTGTTTATACAGTTGATAAAAAAATTTTAACATGCATATGCTAAAATGTTTGACAGTTACCTTTTAGAGTTTAAGTATAATATTGAAATCTTGTATAGCTTTGTATAAATATAATGCATTATGGTACATCCACATTCATGCAGAGAATTCTGCAGGAAGTATCCTCCGACTCCTGTCATCACATTAGTCACGGTATTTAGAACCCCCCATTCCCGCCCCCAAGGTCCCTCGAGTTTCTTTGATCTGTTGGCCCCCAACTCCGCTTGACACAATTTGACCCGCATGACCCCCCACCCCGTCTTTGATGCTATGTCCCAGGACTCAATTGCAGGATAGGAGCAGAACGCAATGCCCATAAATCACTGGCTTCCCCCGCAGAGCACATGAATGTGAAAGCCTTATTAGATAGTAGCAAAAGATTACATTTAAATTTTGTTTGATAAGCTATTTAACTTTGAGTGTTAAAGTTTTTCAAAAATGTAAATGATTTAATTTTGCAAGATCATTGTTTTTAAAAGTGAAAATGATTCAAGTTAATGTTTGAAATGTGTTTTTTTTATTAAACTGAATTATCATATATATTATAAAGTTAAAAATGTTTATATTTTATTGGAATGCTATACGACATCGGGAGGCCGGCCATTGTTAAGAAAGAGTGTCCTACTTTCAGGTTTTACTCATTTTTTTCTTGATGCCGGAAAGCTTGTTGACTGCACAGTGATCTGACATTTGTTTATACTTTGCCTCCATTCAACATCATAGCCACACAACTTCAATATCACTGTTGTCATAACGTAATGCAATGCAAATTGCAATTGTAATTTGGTATGACATCACTATAATAGTGGGGTTTTTTAAAAAAAGGTAGAATTGGGCAGTTGGCAGCCAATATCTCAGATCCGGGCTTCTGACGAATTTTTCTTATTTCAGCTGTGTGCCGACAGCTTCAAACTCTAGCAGCTGTTGTTGGTTTGCACTTACTTCATGGTAATGTTTCTTGTAGCTTCTAGTTCAGTTTAAGTTAATTTTATGAAGTTTACTGAACAAAATAAACTTTCATTTTTATCTTAAATAATGCCTAATAGTTTATTCAATTTTCTGCCCTTTACATTTTTTTAATGCATGTTATCTATAGGCAACCACTGTGCTCTTCTGCTGGTGGGCGGAAACGATCTACTCAAGATTGCTTAGGGTCGTACACACATATCTAACAGCAAGGTTAAAAAAAAGTTGTCAGGAGCAAGGCCTGTGAAAATTCATTTCTTGAGTTAAAACGGATAATCGCGAATAAACCAATTTTATATGCGCCAGATTTTGGAAAGGAATTCTTTATTCAGACAGATGCTTCGGATACAGGCATGGGAGTAGTTTTCTCTCTAGAGAACGACAGAAACGAAGAGGATACAGTTTTATTTTTAAGTAAAAATTTCACGGGTAATATATATATATATATATATATAGTACTACTGAAAAGTAATGTGCTAGTATCATTTTTGCAGTGAAAAAATTACATTACTATCTAGATGGAAAAGAATTTACTGTGATGACGGATCACAATTCCTTAGTATGGCTAAGAACCATTGCCAATACGAATCCCCCATTAATGAGGTCGGCCTTGGCTCTACAGCCATATAATTTTAAAATTGTACACCGATCAGGAAAAGCAAATATGAATACGAATGGTCTCAGCCGTGTCACAGTACACAAATTAATGAATTATAAATCTCCGTATGCATAGCGTATATACAGTTATTGAAATGTGTTCACAGACCTGCCAACCTCAATAAGAGCAAAATCCTGCAATATTCTACCATGCATAAAATAATCAACATAACACAAAACAACACTATAGTAAAAAATTATAATAAAAGAATTATACTGTATACCTATTTATAGTTTATAGGATCTCTTAATAATATTACACTAGTTGTAACCGTCCAAAAAATGACGGCTAGATAGTAAATAAATGTACCAATACACAAATTAATACTCAAAAAATCATTTCCAAATGTTGAAAATCATAATGCGCAGAAACAAATTTATGTGTTTAAGCGGCATCGTGCTTAGCGAGTATCTAAAGCCAGATTTAAAAATGTCACTGAGCACGCGCAGAAAGCAATTTTTCAAATTGTAAATTATTGCGAATTAAACAACGCGAAATAAACAATTTCCATCAGGTTTAATCTTATATTTCAGAAACATAATTATCATAAAAATAAAAATGGCAGAGAGAGATCTAGAGAGACTTCTCGGAAGAAACGTGTTTATCATTTAAACATGCCACTGAGCATGCACAGAAATCAATTTTTAACTGTAAATTATCGCTCATTAATAGAAATTGCGGTTACAAAAAACAAATTTGACAAATCTACAGATTACAAACTTTCTTTTAAGACCAAAATGAAGTAAATCGATGCAGTAGTTTTCTCTCACGGACTGCCCAAAAAGTCGGCTTAGCAACTTAAATATATAGATAGTTCAAAATATTTCCTTACTGTTCAGCTCATCTTGAAATTATAATATTACACAAAAGTTATATATTTGAAATTTATAATCGTACATTTTAATGTACATCATATTTACAGTAGCAGGGACCCCAGCAGTCTATATTTTGAGTACTTCTATTTCTTTATAATGTTTGTTTTAATTAATTGCAGATAATCTTGGAATTTTTGTAGCATTTACTGTACTAGCTGATTTAGCTCTTTTTAAGAATTCATTGTCAAATTGTTCTTCATAATAGTGTCCTTGTGGGTTCGATTTGCATATTAGCAAATTTTCTGAGGTTTCCCCTTGACATAGATGACCTGAACTGAGTCGATATTTTTGTTATGTAACTAAAAATCCTCTCACACTCTGCATTACTGTGAGGGATTGTTAAAACCAGCATTATTTTTTTTACGTTTCGGAATCCGTTAATAATAGTGTCCATTCCAGAAATCCGGAAGATACATTACAAATCCGGCATTGCCGGGCTAAATCCGGAAAGTTGGCAGGTCTGTGTTCATATTCAGTAGAAAAGTGTATATAATCGATATATTTTGTATGTGCATTATGTTTATTTTAAATCTCATTATCTGTAAATGGATATTACATTCTGGAAATTTAGATTTATTCCCTTGAGAATGACATTCCTTAGAAATAACTGTACTGAACTTGAAGTTAAGTTATTTTACCTTTCTAAGTTTTGTTTTTTTGCATTAATATTCCTTTGTAACTTAAGTGTTAAAAGGTGGTGCTTTTTGTTGAAATACCTCTCTGTGTTTGGTTTTGCAAAATCTTTTTTATAAGCATTTCCAAGTGAGACTTTGTGATTTCAAAACAAAACATTTCCTCAAAGTGGGGAGGAGCTGTAATGTCACATAAAACCTTGTGGGGCAATCACTAGCAAAAGAGAATTCAATAAACATCTCTGGGGTTGAAGAAACTATCAGTATGCCCCCAGCGAATTCTAATATTCTCTGGGTCAGAACTATAAGTAATGCATGCCTCATCTTTCCCGAAAGCTTGGGAAAATCTGTGTTTACATCAGCGACCACCTTGGGGACTCCTAAACCTGCCACTTGGTGGCTGTTACTCAGACCCTAATTTTGACCCTACAAAAGATATGTTTTCATTTAACTGTCTATTAGACCAATTCAGATGTGGCCTGTCATTGCCAGTAAAATCTTACAATTCTGTCCCGAAAACAAAATGTTTTCACAGAAGAACCCCTATGTCGCTGTAAAGAATTTCGGCAGAATATTTATCCAGACACTTTAGTTTTTGAGAATCCCTGCTATGATCCAGACAGAGGTGGCCACACCAGCTCTGCCTCCTGAACTAAACTAGTACATGGAAAGCCGCTGTTAATATTCTGTAACCAGTTGCCTCGTTAAAATTTATCATTAAATCTGTTAAGTTTTAGTTAAATTCTGGCCTGATTTATTCATAATCAGAAACCATTCAGACATTGCTTATAATTTGCAATGAAATCAATCTGCATTCATCAACGCCTAATTTTGACCAAGAGAAACCAACTTGCCAGAAGCTGTCACATCCTATGTGCCATTTAATTTCAGTAAATATTGTTTACATGAAAGTAAAAACTAATATAATTAAATATTTAAAATGAAATGCTATCCAACAAAAGAATCTGTCTTTTACATTGTTTTAAAATATGCACACATTAAAATTTGTTTTCAGTAGCTTAAGAATTAATTTTTAATTCTTTATTAAAATTCTAATATTCTATAAAATTCCTATATATCTTTTAATCATCCCTAAGTTTTACTTTTCCTGATGTTTTTCAATCTCTGTACTACTGCATTGCTTTGTATTTATTTTTGATAACACATACAGATACCACACTTACTTCTCAGTATTGTGTTCGGTTTCTGATTCATCAAAATCTGGTTTTTGCCTCCTCTTTTCATAAATGAATATAATTGTACACAATACTGCAACTTCAGCACAGATCCCTAAGAAAGGCCACAAGGCAGCATATTTATCTAAAAGGAAAATAAGGAACAAATCAGGCTTGTCACATTTCATGCATGCAAATAAATCTAAAATACTTTGTAATTTTCAATATTCACATAAGAGAGTAGATATAAGAGTCAAATATTCAACAAATCAAATTTTTTTAAAAATATTAAATATAGTTTATAGAATGCAAATTTAATATAATAACCTCTTAATTCAAACCTTTTTTGGTCACAGAGATAAAACTCAAAATGATTTCTCACATTTTTCAACTTTTTAGTAGTTTGCTGCTTAAAAAAATACTAAAGAAATAAGAAATTTAATATTTTGATCTTGTAAATAATCAGCAGAGCTCAAAAGTGGGAAAAAATTAAAAGGCTGGAAAATAAACACTTTTGTACTTATTCATTTTGTATTTTACAAAATTTACACTTCTTGTAATATACAAAAACAAATATGATTATTTATTTGAATATTTGAGAACTGACATACAAATTCAATGAAATTAGATGAGACCCCCCCCCAAAAAAAGACTACCTATTTTTCAACTTAACATTTGTGCAAGCTTAAAATTGCATACATCTCAGAGGCATCAATGTTTACAATGATAAACATATGATGTATCTGAGACTTATATGTCAAAGAGTTAAAAAGATTAAAAACTACATATTTTTCATTTAATGTATTATCTAATAGCAAATACAACAATTTTTAAATTTGTAACTTTCTAATTAAACAGTTCATACGCATAATGAGAATCCTCACCTTTCACTCTAACTAAAATTGTAGCATTTGCAGAACTTATTTCATTTGTGGCATTGCAAGTATAGTCTGCTCTATCCTCAAAAATAGCATCAGCAATTATTAATTCAGATCCTTCAATACCTCGTTCATCAGTTTTCATGGTTATTCTTGGATCAGATGTATTCACTTCCTGATCATCTAAAAGAAAGTCAATATTATTTTTAGGATGCATATTTTCAAAGAAAAACTATAAATGAAGAAACTTTAATATTTTGCATTTGTTGATTTCAGTGACTTATGCTAGTTGAAATAAGAAAAGAAAGGAAGTGAAAATGTGTGGTATTCTACCCAGTAAAACTTTTCTCCAGTAGTACTCTGTACTAAAGCTTCATAAAAAAAAGATAGATTGCTGTTTTAAATTTTTAAAAATTAGTTTCTACTTTTACTGTCATATGCACTTCCAAGAAACTTCTAAACAAATAACGGAAAACTTTAAAACACCTGAGGACACACTAATTTTTCAGTTTTTAGAAAAGGAATTTTAGTTAGGAAACTGAAAAGGAATTTTAGTTAGGAAACTGAAAAGGAATTTTGATTATATAAGACAAGACAACAAATTCCATTATGTACAACCTCTCACTTTTTCTACTGGAACTGATTTACAGTGGCTCCCAAAAGTGTTCGTACTCTTACGATTTTCAATGAAATAGGGGTCTATCCATTAATTAAAATGAATATTTCAGAATGGGTATTTAATAATAAGATCTATAATCTATTCTTAACAAAACTACATGAAATATTTTGAAAACATAGTAAAACTTTATTTTTAAGAAACCAGTAATCAAAAAGTAACAAAAACTTTATCTCACAAAAGTCATCGTACACTGAAATATTTTCGGATAAATTCATAATTAAAATTATCGTCTGGTGCTTTATTTTTATTTTTGAATTGTGGTGGCATTTAAATATTCGTTTGGCTTTAATTTTTGCTTGCCTACTCCGTAATATTCTATTTATTATTTAAAAATGGCTCGTAGTCGTAAAGAAACAACAAACAGCATTCGAAAATTGATTATTTTTCATCATAGTAGTGGTAAATCAGTTCGGAATATTGCTAAATTACTTAATTTATCCCATTCTACAGTGCAGAATGTGAAAAAACGCTTTAAAGAAGAAAATCGGATTGAAAACAAGGTAAGAAAAGGTCGTCCGGCAAATTTAACAAAATGTGATCAGAGATTTATAATTAGAAAATTTGTGAAAAATCCACATTTGAGTGCTGTAAAAAGTTTCTACAGAATTTAATGAAACATTTTCTACTTCAATTTCACCTGAAACTGTTTGACGAGTTCTCAGAGCAGCTGGATTACATGGGCAATCTGCCCGTAATCCAGCTGCAAAAAATTTTTTTTGTGAGTGAGAAAAACAGAAAGCTTTGGCTTTCCTTCACACTATCAATGATAAATAAGCCCCAAACGTATTGGAATAATGTTTTATTAGCCGATGAAAGCAAGTTTAACATTTTTGGTTCCAATGGGCATATAATTGTATGGAGAAGAAAAAATGAGGAACTTAATAGGAACAGTTAAGCATGGCGGTAGAAGTGTCCTTGTGTGGGGGCGCATGTCAGCATCAGGACTAGGTAATTTGGTATTTATTGATGGCATAATGAATCATGCTGTTTATATAAATAGTTTAAGAGACAATTTAAAATTATCAGCCCAAAATTTAGGTATTGGAAACAACTTTGTTTTTTTACCAAGATAACGATCCTAAGCACACTGCTCTCAACGTTCACCTCTGGTGTCTCTATAATTGTCCAAGTTTTGAAAACACCACCTCAATCGCCAGATTTAAACCCAATATAACATATTTGGAGAGAATTGGAGGTTCCAGTACGAAAACACAACATTCACATGAAAAGCAAACTAAAAACAATTATGATGGAAGAATGGATAAACATTGATGCAGAAATTATAAAAGAACTAGTGCAATCTATTACCAGACATTTAAAAGCTGTTGTGGATGCTACAGGATATCCTACTAAATATTAATTTAATGAAAAATTGGAATATTTACTAATATATAGATTTTTTACAAGTGTATGATGATTTTTGTGAGATAAAGTTTTTGTTACTTTTTGATTATTGGTTTCTTAAAAGTAAAGTTTAACTATGTTTTAAAATATTTCATGTTTTGTTAATAGATTATAGATGTTATTAAATACCCATTCTGAAATATGCATTTTAATTAATGGATAGACCCGTATTTCATTGAAAATCTTAAGTGTACGAACGTTTTTGGGAGCCACAGTATTTAAAGCAGCATGTTTTACTGCTCTTAGTGAAAAGGAATTTTGATAAAATACAAAACATCAATTCCTAATTATTTTTCTGTCCAATGCCTGGACCTATGCATAAAGGAGGAGAAAATGGCAAAAAAGAGAGAACAGTATTATTTCATGTTTGAAGCAGAAGGACCTTTTATTCATGTAAACTGGGTTAGACCGATCCAGTTAGGTGAATGATTCATACCTAAATTTTGGCACCAAATCAAAGAATAAATAAAAAAAATATAGAATAAATTCCTGGGAAAATACATTAAAAAGATTTTTAATCACAAAGTTATTCACATGTATGCAATTTGCTCACAATGCCTTACACATTTTACATGCAAACAACTGATATGCCATTCAATAATAAAAAAAATATAAAAAAAAAAATAAATAAAAAAAATTGTAGTTTATAAGCAAATTAATTTTTGGTATTTTATTAAATTATTGCAATATGTATACATTGCAAAACTTTCTATTTGAAAATGTTCACATTCATTTTCCTCCCAAACATTTTCTTTTCTTGTCTACAGCAGCACTTTACCCAAATGAAAGCCAAAAGCTAACATCAAAAGTGAAAGTAGAAGTGAAAGTTTCAGCTTTCATTATCACATCATTTTTGATAAAATAAATACAAAATTTTTAAGTTTGTCAATATGGTAACAATCTATTATTCTTACATAATATTTAACATAAAGACAATATTTATAAGTATAAATGTTTTTAAAAAATATAAATGCTCCCAAATTAGAAAATTTTTCTAAGGTCTAAATACAGATTCAGTGTTACAAGCTGTATATATACATAATTGTATCTTTGTTGCTTCTCCCATATGCAGTTGGAGGGAGGCGTAAAGCATCATCTCAAACTAAAGGGGTAAGATTATCAATTATAAAAATTGAAACCAGATGCTCTGAAACAGGAAGATTAAATTAGGATTAAAAAGAAAAAAAGAGGTTTATGACCTTAATATTTTATATCCAATAAATGTACATTTTCTTAAATTAAGATATTTGAACATTTTAATAACAATCTGCTTTAAAAGAAAAATTCATGAACAGAATAATTACTTACTAGAATGAAAATTCTCCCTTTATCAAAAGCTAAGCTAATCCCAAAGTAAATACTTTCAAAAACCATAATAAAATTACTTGCTCAACACAAAATGGGAGAAATACAGATAATTAAGTTGGTTAAAGGATGTGTAATTTAAGAGCTAATGTTTTAGAATTCAAAACTTTATGATGCCTTTATCATGTAATTATTCTCATGCTTGAAATTTTTGACTGTATTCAATAAACTTTGGTATCAGGGTGTCCACTAAGTTTCTGAAAGTCAACTTTGTGACTTCTCCTTGACTTAGGAACTGTCTTTTAAAAAAAAAAATTCCTAGATATGTGTAAGGCATGCCAGATCTGGAAACCCGTGTCAAAGTTGGCGTGTGGCAACCCTACTTCAGAGGGGAGCATTTTTTTTGTTCGGAGTTGGAGTTGAACTGCAGACAAAAACACATAGGCCAACAGGGTTTAGCTGACAAATATGGCTCTGTATGCCAAATCAATCATTTTTTAATTATTTTATATGTGCTGCATGTGCTGTGTCCCTTAAAAACGATGTAATAAAAGCTTGGGACAAAAGTATCGAAGGTTTTTTTGTGTCGTCTCTGTTCCTCGCATAAAAGAACTCCCACGCAAGGCGGTTAAAACTGTTAGAATATGATTAAAAGAAAACTTAATTGATATCTATTCATAGCAATTCAAGTTTTTTAAAGTTTTAAAAATATATAACTATCAAATTTCACCTAAACAAATTTCAATTTGATAAATGCTGAGCTAAAAATGTTTTGTAAGATACCAAAAGAAACTTTAAGGTACAATTCTGAATAATATTAATATACTTTTGCAGGTTTAAGATTCCTAGAGATACTACACGTAAAAATTCTTATAGATATTTTTTGGTAATCTTTTCAGTAATTTAGCAGTGCATAATTATACAAAAAAAAATGTAACAGTAACACTAAATTTTTAATTATTTAAATACACTCCTAATCATAATGGTGTTTAAACAGCAGAATAATACTTATACTGATCTTTTTCTAAGTATGATTTCTTTAAAAATTTATTTTGAAGACACAAAAATTATTTGTACACAAAATATTTTCTTTTTCTGTTTGAAGTATTATGAAAAATAGGGAGTTATTCTACTTTATGATATTCTGAAATTTTATAGTACTGTTAAATGAAAGAATAATCATCCACAGACAGGATGCAGAAAGATAGAAAATTTTAAAAATTGCTATTAAGGGCTAAGAACAATAACTTTCCTAAAATATTTCTTTAAAAATTTTTTTTATGTAATACTTGTTGTCCATGTATAAAGAAATTCAATTTTTGATGAGCAAACAGTCAAATATATGCCATGATGTGGATCGGTTCTTGAGCAATTTTTCAAATTATGATGAAAATTTTATGCAAATCATAGAAAATAGTCAGCTATAAAACATATTTAAATGAAATTCTTGCATTTTATGCAAAGAAAAAAAGCAAACACATCAAATTATACTGGATCAAAAGTCAAATATTTAAAAAGGTAAGATTTTCTAGACTGCTGCAAGAAATTTCTAATAAACTAGAATTACTGTGACAAATAAAATTGATTACTGATTTTGCAGTAATTTCTGAAAAAGCACCATACCTGAATACATTTCCTGTACTTTAAGTATAATTATATATTTCAATTTCTTAGAGAAAAATTCATAGCCTTTAGCATTGCAAGATTTTTCCCCCCTGCATAATCTCTAATTTTTGCAACATTTCTAAGACCTTATTTCTGACTTGGGAACTTAAGACCGGTCCCAAAACTTATTTTAACAAAATCATTGTATAAGTTTAATAAATATATCTTAATCAATTTTTAACACACTATAATTTTAATTTCCTTTAAACAAATTTTGAATTGCAAAGCAAAAAACTTGAAAAACTTTCTCTATTATTAGAATATTTAAATTTTATAATCACACATAAATAATAATTATTTTTCTTAAATGACACTTATGGTTAAAATTTTTAATAAAATCAAAATATTAGCTTATCTAAAATAATAAAAGGGGTTTGTATTAAAATTATATAAATTATGTAACTAAACATTAAATACCTTTGTACCACTTCAAAACAGGTAATGGATATCCTTGTGTCACATTACACACTAAGACAATATTCTGCCCCTGTACAACATTCCGGGAGTTATCAAATGGTCCTAATTTGACAATACCTGAAAAGTAATTAAGTTTAATAACAAAAGAACAGACTTTGAAACCAAATTAAGTTAGGATTCAAAAACATAACTTACTTCTAACAGCAATAACAGCAGAATAATCAGTTGTGACACAAGAATAATTGCCACAATCAACTTCAAGTGCCTTCTCAATTTTTAAAACATTATTAGTCGGTGGATCTAATAAATATCGAGATTCAGGAGTTATATTCACAGGATGACCATCTTTGTACCTTTAAGAAATTTTCATGAATTAAGTGTTAAATAAAAATTTAATTCCTTAGTATAAAAAAATAAGCTTGTTGATGAATAATACTTATTATCAAACACAGAATTTTAAATCTAATTTATCTTACTAAACAGAAATGTTGTATAAACCTATGTATCAACCTATTTGATGAACTGAATAACAGTATATATGGCTTTATACACATAAATCATTAAAATAAAGGTATCTTTTTTAAGATACTAAAATTAAATGTTATGTGCATCGATATAATTTCCTTAAAAACTAATGGAATTAGTGATATGTAACTAGCCCCTCAGCCATTCTTCTATAAAAATTATGAAAAAACTACGATTGAACAAAATAGACAAAGATAAAAACACAAACAATTTTAGTTAAAACTTAAAGAATAAAGGTTAAAAAGAAATATTGATAAGGACCATAAGACTTTTTTTCTTCTTATGAAGTTACCTTAAGCTTATAAATATTCAAACTAAACATTCCAAGTCCCATGTCCTGTTTTATTTTTTTAATATTTTGCTTTTAAAAACAAAACAGAATACCAAAATATTTTCATAGATACACGATTATGACTTACAGGAAACTTGTGGCAAATACAAACAGGAAAGCAGAACTTCTTAAACTCCACAACGTAGTGAAAGCTACAGTGACTAATTATAGTTTAACTGCAGTGTGGAATTAAAGAAGTTATATTTTTCTGTTTGCATGGATTACAAATGTTTGCATTACAATATCATGTAAGAATATTAATGAAGAACTGTATAATTTCTAAGATACCTTATGTATTTATACATAATTATAATTTATTAGTCTTTTAATTCCAGTTCCACTCATCCTACAAATAAGATAGACAACTAAGAGGAGCAATGCATTTACAAGTTTCAAATACAATCAGAATAAGTATGCAAATGAATGAATTGGGATAGTTCAGGATTTGACTTTACAAAAATGCACACCAGAAAAGGATAGAAGTTTATACTCGGGAAAACTAAATTTTTATAACCTTCTGAGTTTATAGAGCTAAGAACTAGTTATTTTATTTCATATAGTTCAAAATGACAATTGATATTTATAACAATATTAGAAATACAAAAGATTTGACCTTATGTATAGCACAGGGGTTTCCAACTTACAAGTGTCCAAGGGCCGCAATCGAAAACACCTGTCTAGTGGCGGGCCGCAATTTAATCAGGACCATAGCCAGGACTTTTTTTCTTGAGGGAGGGGGATTTGGAGGATTTGTGTGTAGTATGTACTATGAAATTTTTAAAAATTCAAGGATGAACCTCCAACAACGACCTTGATTATAACTGGTCAACTTTCGTTAAATTACTCAGACACACACAAAAAAAGTCAAATAAGAAGTGGGTATTTAAATAAGAAGTGGGTCAAATAAGAAGTGAGGGGGTATGAAATAGAACATGAGTGGACACCCTACTTTTCATGGAATTTGAGGAAAATCAATCTTTTTTGTAAATGAACAGCATTTGAAAACAATATAGATTTTTACAAAAACATTTTTCGTTAACTAAGAATATCTAAATTGATGCTGCAAATTATTTTCCTAGAAGTCTTTGCGGGCCGCAAAAAAAGGCGCCGCGGGCCGCATGCGGCCCGCGGGCCTCCAGTTGGAAACCACTGGTATAGCATATCAAAACTACAATGAAAGAAAAAGGGAGAAACTTTTTTTAAATCTTTGTAAACCAAAAAATTTAGAATGAAATGTTTCTCACTTAATAAAAGCAAGAAACTAAATCAATGCTCACAGAATAATGGAACAATAAGAACCATAATATCACAATTAACAAGTATCTTGTTCCTCAGTAATGTTTACTGCTTTCAAAGATCTAAACCTCAAGGATATTTATGAGAAATTCATTCTTTTTACCATATCTTGGGTGATTACTTGAGGGGATAGTGAAAGGGAGGTAAACACTTTTAGCCTGCCATTTAAAAGTCAAACACACTATTTACAAGTTCTTTGTAAGAATCTAATGATGTATGCATTTTACTGATGTATCACAACAGCAAAAAATATATTAACTGACAAATTTATAAATTAATCCTTTTCTCCCCATTAAGCAAAATACAGCAACAGACCCAAATAACAACCAAACAGAAATTAAATACACCCATTTATCAGTAATTTGCCCTTTATTACAAAAATATATACACTAATATCTTTTGAGCATAGTTATAGTTATAGTCATGAGAGGAAAAGCCAGAAAATCTCAAAACCAAGAGGTAAAGATAATGACTATGAAACAGTCAAGTTAGCAGAAGATAAAATTATTTCAGAAGACTAGATCAATATACTTTCATTTAAAAACTAAATCTTATTTTATTCAAATGAAGTTAATGTTTCAGATTATATTTATGATGATGTAACATTTAGAGTAACAAACTTTACACCAAAAGAAAGATTTATATTTATACATACCATTGAAATACAGCAGATGGTTTATCAGAATAATTACAAGATAACGTTAATTCTACACCAGGAGTTAAAATTATTCCACTGCCTGGATAATCTTCATTTGTATAAATTAGGTTCTCTAAAATAGGAAACAAAGAATAGTATATAATTATAAGTTATCAATAAACATTTAAAAAATATTAGCAATGAAGAATAAAGCTGATTTTCTGTCACTCAAAATATAGATCTAAAGAGAAAAATAAGTGTGCTTTTAGTTAGGTAAACAAAATTACACCCATGACAAAAATGCATAACTCATGAACAGTAAATACCTTATGTATTTACACATAATCATAAAAATATGGCTATAAAATTAAATAATACAAATAGAAATACATCAAAATGTTACAGTGATATATATTTAGATTATCATTTGCATTTAAAACCTTCTATATTTATATTCTAAATTAAGATAATTATTTACATTAAACTATACATACATATAATTTTACAATTGAGATTACACAATATTTAAATGAATCTTTGATACATTTACATTGTCATCAACAGTAAATGGTAGAAGACAAATCTCAAGGAACATAATAGACAAAAACCAAAGGAAACACAAGCTAGACATTAGAAAAAAAATTCAAGTAAACAGAATATAAACAAACATAATTGAAAGAAGGCCAGAAAAATTGGATTCTTACCCCATGTCTATAATTAAAAGGGAAAAAAAAAATCTGATGAGAAAATACTTGCTATACTATGATTCGGGAAAACATGGTACTATGAAAAATCATGCAATCAAAATTCCAAACAATAATTCCTGTGTCGTGATATTTCAAAAAACAATTTAAAACTAATCCAATTCATAGTTGTTAATAAGGCAAGCTCTTGAAATTTTTTTTTTTAAAGAACTGTTTATTTTAAGATAGCGGGAAGCATTTTCCCATGTATGAAATAACATACGAATTAAATTTGAAAAGTATAAACAATGACTGCAAATTGTTACACATAAAAATTTAATTTCGTGTTGTAAAATTTAATATTCTTAAAAATAAAATAAATACTATTTCTTGCCAGTTCAAACTCTGATGAGACAAATAGAAATACAATAAGCCATACCTGAATGATATGATTGAATTTATTGTTGAATAAAATTTTCAATAATATGGGTACTACGTCGTTCTTCATAGCCTAACACTAAGAAAATGCTTATAGTGCATAAATATTTGCACACTAGAAAGTATATACATGAGAAAATGCACACAAAAATAAATAAACACAGGAAAAATTATCCTTTTTAAAATAAAAAGGGGGGGGGGTATCTTTTAATAGCTACACGAGAAAAAAGCATGCATTCAATACTAGATCATTTATAACATTTCAGAGATAGAATATCACAATCTTTAGAAAAGAAAATTATATAGATGCAGTACTATGAAATTATGCTAAATTTGTAAGCCGAAAAATAATTATTGCAAGCAATTAAGTGAGATTACGAAACCTAGATTCTTAAAACAGTAAAAACAACCACTTGCCTGACGACACTGTTGTGCTAATAAAAATTACTACACACAGTAACGAGATGAAAAGTAAGTTTCTCATTACGAAATATTCACAGTAAACTAAAATAACGAAAATTATTTTACAGCAAAATTATGAAGCGCAGCGCACAAATTTTAGTGGCTGCTCTTTTAACTGGAAAGAGGATGAGATAGAAATGCTCCAGACATTAATGCAAATACTCTCAGTGCAGTTATCTCAGTTAGTCAGCTGATCAATAGCCTCGTTCCAAGTATTTTCAGAGATCATGTAATCTCAAAGGGAAAATGGTTCAACTAAAATCCCTATGAATTAGGATGGGAAAAAAAACAGATAAAATGATGAAATATTCATGGAGCATTCTGAAACATTTAGATTTTTTTTCTATCATTTTGCTTTCAGAAAAAACATAAAAATATCTCCACAACAACAAAATTATTGTCAGGTTGAGAGTGTTGGAATAGATTACATAAATATAAATAAATTCGCATGAGCACAAATAAAAACTTTGTACACCAATAAAAGTCCTTCAACTCATGAACTGAAAAAATATCGTAAGAAATAAACCCAGGGCTTCTTCATTAAATTAACTGACTCTTTATTATTATTATTATTATTATTATTATTATTTTCATCTCTTTCCTGTCCTTTCTCTCTGACGAGAAAATTACTTCAGCTTGTACAACTTTCACCGCTTAAATTTTTTCATATGTATTTAAAAGATAAATTCTGCATTATGAAATACTCAGCTTTGTGGTTGATATTTAATTTTAGTTCAGGTGGAGAAATAAAACTACTGTGGTACACGGACGTCAGAGATTAAGGGCCTGTTCATATAGGAGTCCGTTTCGTTGCGTTAAGGGAAAGATGACGTTGAGACGAAAATAAACCAATCATAGGCGTTAAAAAGGTTTAGCAATAAAATTTTTAACGCCTATGATTGGTTTATTTTCGTCTCAACGTCATCTTTCCCTTAACGCTACGCAACGGACTCCTATGTGAACAGGCCCTAAGAGAAATAGCGAAGCTGCTTAATATATTACAAATATTTCTTTTTATACAGAAATATTTATAATAAATTAAATTAACCATTCTTATTTAAATGTGACTTAGCATTTTTTGCAAGTTGTAAAGCGATATTTAAGTAGACTCAGGACTTTTGTGAATCGCGAGAAATTATATGCCCTCTTAAACACCTGCATATTTCTAGAAAGATGAATTTCATTTCTTAGATAAAGGAATGAAAGCATCCTGAGATGAAACTTTAACTAATCTCCCCCAACCCCCACCCCCCTCGTCGACATGCCACTGTGAGTAGGTACCTTCATATACAAACATACACCAACAGTGGCGCACCCAGGATTTAATCTTGGGGGCGGTGCCAAGTTGAACGAATAAAAAAATTTATAATGCAAATTCAATATTCATAATTCAATTTCTATTTCTTTGGGGGGGGGCAGGGCCCCTTGGCCCACCCCCCTGGCTGCGCCACTGTACACCAAACCATATCCGATTTCACACACATTCATCGATCCCTGGCGTAGGAATTTCTACTTTCATAAATTGGACAAACTGTTTCTCATACCATGATGGCTAATTTGCTTCAACACATTCTGACACCAGTGGCGTAGCAAGGGGGGTGCGGAGGGTGCGGTCCGCACCGGGCGGCACATATTTTGGGGCGGCATATTTTTATTTAGTATTAGTTGTAAAAAACCACTTGTTCAATTCATAAATTTACTATTTGATTTCTACGAATTATGAATTACTATGTGATTTCGAATATTTTTCCTCATAGTCAAGTCAATGTAGGGTTGAAAATACAGTGATTTCCGCTTATAAGAATCACGTTTGTTATTACTGTTTTTGATTCTTATAAGCGGCTAATTCTTATAACCGAAATTTAGGTTTTTGGACTGGAACACACACACCTATATATACATACATTAGATAATTTACCATAAAATACTCTTTAATTTACATTAACTATCTTTAGTTTTAAAAATAAACCTTAATTTTTAGACCTTTAGATCTATAGTTTTAAAAATAAAACTTAATTTTTAGACCTATAAGTAGATACACATGATTTTAGTAAGAGAAGAAAAAAATACAATATTTGTTACAAGTTACAACATACCTGCTTAACAGTTTTAACATTTCAACTACAGGAAGGGAGCAAGAAAAAGTTTTCTACTGTAGTTTGACGTAATGAAGTTTTCAGAAGGCTGTTTATACCTCTTTCAATACTTATAGTCTCAGACGAAGATTTACTCGGACGGGTAAAGTTGCCCCCGGGTCAAGCTAATAGGACAGTGTTGTGGTAAAGCGTTTAAGGGGAAACGATTATGTTATGTCTAATAAAGAAAGGGGTGAATTTTACGACTATATTCCATCCCATCTTATCAATCTTTCTTTAAAAAAAAGAACGAACTTCGTGCCTTTTGAGGGATTAAGTAGGTTTTTTGGAAAAATGGAAGTAAAGCGAAGAGTGTAAACTGATTCTTAAAACCGGTGGATTGATTCTTTAAAGCGAAAATTTTAACATGGAAATAATTCATTTGTTTTTGTTTTCGCGATATTGATTCTTATAAACGGTTGATTCTTATAACCAGTGATCACTATAAGCGGTGGTTACTGTATTATCTCTAAAAATTTTGCTCGAATACAGATTTACAGGACAAAAATTTTGCTCGGATACCAATTGATTGACTTAGAAAGGGCGGCAAATTGGAGACCGCCCCGGGCGGCAAAAGTTCTACCTACGCCACTGTCCGACACGGACCCAAGGAAATATCACAGAAAAAATTGACTTGTGAGAAATAATCAGTAATATATTTACGTCAAATATTTTCTCTTTCCATTACAAACTAGAGGCATTCTACAATAATGCAAGACAAGTCGATTTTACATTTGATTAATTATACAATTTTCTGAAGTTGTTCAACGAAACAAAGAAATGTTACATATTTTGCGGACTAGAGAATCTCTGCAGGGGCGTAACTAGGCGGGGGCAAACGGGGCAATGCCCCGGGCCCCCTTACCCCAAGACAGGGGATAAAAAAAGGAAGTCGTAATATTTCATTCGGATTCATAATCGTGATTTTTTGCTCTTTTGTTTTCGGACTCTATTTTCAGATGCATTCAGCATGGTTTGGTTATAGTTCATTAGTTTGCCATCATGTCATTTTAGCCAATCTAACAACTTGTCAACTGCCTAGCAACGGCAGCCATTTCGTGAACAATAGACGAGCACGACCCATGTCGGATGTAGACTAGTCGTTTGTCATTCTGTATTCTGTGTGCACTGCGCAGTTCTGTTCTGGTTATACTTTCTGGTTATTAGTTCTACTTATAATCTGATAAATTCGAAATGGAAAACCGACCACTGCGTGAACATATACGGCAAAATTTCACCACCGATGACCCATCGCCGCGACAGACATCCTGATTTACATCGGCTCCGCAGAGCCGACGCCAAGCACTACTCACGGCAGGAAAGTCCAACAGGACAAAGTTCTTCATCCAGTCGTCAAATACAACCACTTTCCGTTCACTTGAAGCAAGCGACGGGAATCGGTGCATCCAGCACCTGTCAAAGGGCCCGTGGCAAAACTAATTTCGCAGTCACCACCTACATTTAATTAACTTTGGCGACTTAGTGGCAACACCCGTGACAGGAGGGTCCCCTTTTCAAGAAAGCGTCCACAAAAACAAATTAGACTAATTGCAAACATTAACAAAATTATAAAATTTAAACTTTACTAAAAACAACACTAGTGGCTCGCCAAAAGAAGCTGACCCATTCCTGTTTCCACTGAATCGTTTTCTTTTTTCATTACAACAACATACAACTTGAACATAGATACAAACTTGCAATGGCAAACAAAACAAACAAGATAACTGACATAGAACTTAACTTTTACCTTATGCACTATACCGTGCCACACTTGAAAAGCTGTGTAACAACCACTAGGAAAGTAAGAGTACAATATTACATCACAAGCGTCGCAGGCAAAACAAATTTTCTGTAACTAATATCCTATAAATTACGTCCACAGAATTCTTATAACTTATTTATTATTTCTATTTCCTAATTTCATACATATAGACATTACATAAGGATATTTATTTATTTACTTTCTCTTTTTTTTAATCTCTGTGTACCGACGAAGATACGAACACGCCAACTATCTGACCTTAGGCGTGGGCGCAAGTACTACGCCAGCCTCCCTTGGAAGGTTACATTCCTATTACATTCTTATTCTGAGCTATACAGTATCTTATCTTGTTATGTAAAACTGCCAGGTTATCTTAATTGAGTTCCGCTTAGATATACCTTTATACAACTTCTTACATTTTATTTATTTATTTATTTATTCATTTATTATTACTATTAATTACAATTTGCCACTTATTAATTTATTAATTATTATTCAGACATCAGCCACGCAAAACACAGCCTTAGACCTGATTGGCCAACTCAGCCTTTATACTCCCTAGCCTAAAGATAAAATGCCCATCAGTGTTTTCAATGCGATATGCTAAGAGCAGCACCATTAGGCAAATCGTTAACGCGGATTGGTATTTCAGAAATACTTGTATCTACAGGAAGTTAGGAATTCCTGCTATTCGAAATTATCTCAAAAATCAAGTTATTAACTTTCACAACTCAATTGACAGTGAACTTTTAATTAATCTTGCAGACTATGATCACGCAGACCCCACTAACAGGAAAAGGCATCGTGCCATCCTGAGTCTTTTGTCTTAAAATTCTTTGTCCTCGTGATTTAAATAAAATATAAAAAATATAAAAAACAATACTTGGCTTTGCCAAGGCTAAAACAATTAAAAATTTTATAAAATAAAATAAAAATTTATTTTACAATCCTTAAACTTCCTTCTAGCACTTATTATTTGTCTCTGAGTAAATCCTTTTGAATTTGCTCGATTTCCTAGTTTTAGAACTCACGGATTCTGAACTTTATCTCTCTATCCAAACACTTTTCTTCCTCCTCTCTCTACCTGCCAATTGAAAACCAGCTTTGAGACAGCTATTGACTCCGCCTCCACCAGAGAAACATCACGAAGATCCTGGAGACGTCCATTGAGAACTCTTCATTTCACCCTCCAAAGTTCTGACCAAAAAAACTCTCTGCTTCCCTTTTGTGTTGCAATTTACGCTTCCGAAGATATTAAAAAACGAACATTCCTTTTCTCATTTCGTTGGAACTTTCGCTCTCCGTTGTCAATCTCATGAAATATCTGTGTTAGAAGGCGATAGCCTAGGTAACACAGTTAATTACATGTTCCTATGGTCCTATGGTCCTATGGTCAATGCGATATTCTAAGGGCAGGTAACCACTTAAACCTGTAGCTTACTATTTACGTTATTTCATTATATAAGTAGTATATTTTATGTTTATTATCTTATGTCTATTTTATCCGAGTGCGACGCTTAGTCACTAATGATTTATTCTCCGTTGTTATATAGTAAACAGTTATTAAATTAACAATTTAAATTACTGTTTGTATTGTTGTTAACACTCTATTTTACTATTCTACATAGCCCTTTGAAATACTCATAAGTGCACTGCTTTAGCGATTGCTTACTAATTATTTATTCTTAACATGTATCACACGATAATATCTCACAACTTTAAAAGTCATGCCACTGCTTTTCCTGTTTCTTCTTTATTTCCTAGTAATCCATTACAATGCATTTTATTTAAACCACCTATTGAATGCTTTACTAAACCTATTACTTATTATTCAAATCTATGCTTTAACGTGCTTGTGAATCCTACCTTTTACACTTTGTGATTATACTTTAACGCAGTGGTCACCAAATGGCGGACCGCGGTCCTTATCCGGACCGCAGGCAAGTTTTGTGCGGGCCGTGATAAAATTGTGTATTTTCAGAAAACAGCGATTCAGAAGTGATCCAAAATGCAATGAAAAATATATCATACCACTGTATTATTAATCAAAGTGTGTTTTGCTGCAGTCTGAATCCCAGTCTTCAGAACAAAATGCAAACGGTGATACAAATAATTAATTTTAAACAAGCAAAATCATCTCTTAAGTAACGTCAATTCAAATCATTTCTTGAAGAGATTGATGCTCTGTTTATCTACTTGCTTCTCCACAGCAAAGGGAGATGGCTAAATAAAGGCTTGGTGAATCAAAGACTTTTTGCAGTATTGGAGGACATCAAAGAGTTTCTTTCAACTAGTGATCAAAGAGAAGCAAGTGAGCATTTAGGCTTGCTCCTTGACTTTGAAGAAAACGTGGCAACCATCGCATTTTTGACTGATCTTTTTAGGCACCTGAATCTTTTAAACCTCAAACTACAAGGCAAAGGTAAACTTGTGTGCGAACTTCTCTCAGAAGTAAAGAGTTTTTCAAAAAAGATTAACCTCTTCTCCGAAGATATTAGAGGAGAACATTTACACTTTCCACATCTGAAGTCAGTTTGACAGTAATGAGGGTATTGACATCAGCCAATTCGAAGAGTTTTTGGAAAAACTGAAATCTGAATTTCAAGAAAGATTTACTGACTTTGAAAAACTGAGAACGTTGTGCAGCTGGTTAACAACAGTTTTTCACTTATGCCCAATGGTGTATGGACCAGTGAAGCGGCAGATGTTTTCAAGAGTAACAAATCTGCCCTACAGTTGGAAATAGTCGAGTTCCAAGAAGATGTTCTTTTAAAGGACATTTATGCTCAAATTCCAAAAATACTTGGTAGTGACCAATTATGGATTAAAAATGTGTGGGGGAAAAAAGTATCCAGAACTCAAAGCTTTAGCCATAAAATTTGTGTACCATGTTTGGCTCAACTTATGTGTGTGAAGGAGTATTCTCGAAAATGAACTTCATTAAGAACCGGTACAGATCTCGACTCACAGATGACCACCTTAACAGCTTGATGAGAAACAGCTGCACGAGCATGACCCCCAAATTTCAAGCAGGTTGTTCAAAATAAAATGTGCCATTTTTCCCATTGTGCATTAACCAAGATGAACTTTGTGAGAAGTCTTTTTGAATTTATATGTACTTTAAATTGATTTTCTCGTATTCTAAATATCATAATAAAAAACTTGATTTGATAATTTATGCACTTCATTTCACTGGTATCCATTGTGTTTTGCACGTAAGATAGCAACTGATTCCAAAGAAAAGTTTTACTAAGCAAAGCAAGTAGCCTAGGTTAATAGAATAGTTGGTAACATGGTGGAAGGGGAGGAGGCTTAAGTGGCTCTGGACCGCGAAAGAGTGAGGAGGCTCTGGACCGCGAAAGTTTGACAATGTTTTGAAACGGACCTACAGGAAAAATAATTAGTGACCACTGCTTTAACTCATAGTGCTTAACCTATATCATTTATTTAATTATATAAGTTCATTACTATTTCATCTCTCATATTTTATAGCTTACAATTGTCAAATTCCTTTTTCAATATTTTATTACCTCAACATAATCAGAAACTATTTTATTTGCTCAAAATATATCTTACCATGCTACTATAGAACTTTATCTTATTATATTTAACAACCACAATTTATTTATTTTTTTAGTTTTAAATATTTCAGACTGCGTACCCAAGTGGGCTCGAAGTTGGGTACGCAGATGGAGAAACAGATTTAGAGTCTCTTTCAGAAACCCAACATGGCACCCAAAAACTTGAAAACGAAACGAGAATCCTCTCCGTCATGTATTTCAGACGAATAATTAAAGGTTTTTTGACGTTTAGCCCATCCTTCTTTCTACCCGAACCAAAATTTAGAATATCTCTGGCTTTTCACTTTGATTAAATAAATAGGTCTTTAATGATAGGGAATTAATTGCTTTCAAAAATGAAATTTTTTAGTAAAATCAATAAAAATTCGTAACATAAAAAGGTCAAGTAGCGCATATCTGAGTTTGTAAACGCCTGTAATTACAGTTCTTCTGAATATCAGACAAATTTTCTAACTGTACGTCATACTTCAATCATTAAACTAAGGCTTCGTTTCCTACACTTTCTATTCATACACTGAAATGCCACTGAATTAGGGATACCTACCTAGTAACGAGTTGGGCCTCCTCTGGCCTTGATAACGGCTGCCACACGACGAGGCATAGATTCAACAAGTTTCTGGAAACATTCCATGGGAATGGCTTGATAAATATTGGCTAAAGCTGTCCATAATTCAGTAAGGTTCTTTGGTGCAGTGTGATGGCCTTTCACGCCTTGTTCCAAAACATCCCAAAGATGCTCAATAGGATTTAAGTCTGGGCTTCTAGGTGGCCAATTCATGACAGAGAAGTCAGAGGAATGCTCATCCAACCAGCCAGTAGCCAACCGGGACTTGTGACAGGTACAGTTGTCTTGCTGGAAAACTCCATTACCGTGCGGATAACAGAACAGCATAAACGGATGGAGGTGATCACCCAGCAACTCTACGTACCGAATTGCATTGAGGGAGGTTGGTACACGCACCAAAGATCCCAAACTGTGTCACGAAAAAACACCCCAGACCATGATTGAGCCACCATGCCCTTGTACAGTTCCAGCTAGGCATGCAGGATCCATGGCTTCATGAGCCTGACGCCATATTCTCAGCCTCCCGTCGGCGTTAAGTAGTCGGAATCGAGACTCATCACTCCATGCTACTCGTTTCCAGTCCTCTACACTCCAGTCTCTGTGCTCTCTTGCCCAGGCAAGACGTGCAGCCCGATGGCGAGTATAGAGCAATGGTACTCTCGTAGGTCGACGGCTCCCGAAACCCATACGGTGAAGCGAGCGTTGCACAGTCCGTTTACTGACTGTACGACTGGCACCGTCATTAAACTGGGTAAATTTGAGCTAATGTTTGGCTTCGCTGGCTACGTACAATACACCTGAGCAGTCTCTCACCACGCACTGTCAAGGCTAAATGTCCTTTGCAGTTTGCCCGATCGCTAGTTTTTTTTTCCACCATCCATGTATTCTTGGTATACTCTTGACACTGCCGACCTTGAAAATACTAGCTGTTTGACGATTTCGGAAATTGAATGGCCCATGCGTCGCGCACCTACGATTTGTCCGCGATCGAAGGCGTCTAAATCAGGCAGTTTACCCATACTGGCAATTCCAACAACTAATTCAGAACAACCACAGTATGCGCTATATATGCAGTTACCACAGCGCCCTCACTTGATACATGATGCTCAGCGCTACACAATTTGCATAGGCTTTGCTATCCCTAATTCAGTGGCACTTCAGTGTATATCATAAAAAAAAATAGATATCTCCACATAAAAAGAAAATTTCTGTGAATATGAATGCAGAGTATTACCTGATATTTTCTCTGTGGTATTCACTGAACGATAAAACTCTGTTAACTTAATGTACGTTTAGTACACCTGTAAGATTCATTAACTACATGGTACGATAGTTCAAAGGTATTAGATTATTCTAAAGTCAAATATTGTTTATAAAAAACATATAAACAAGTGCCAATTGTCAATTAATTATTCCTGCCTAGTGTAAAAAAAAAATCGCGTATATTTTCTTTTGGAAGCTGCATATGTTCATTATGAGTCTTAAAGACTGGTTCCCGACTTTAAGAGAGAAGGGATACTGTTGTGCATAGTTAGATAACCATTGCTTTATGTACTAATTCATGGGATGTAGATAAGAAATGACGGGGGAATTTTTTCTATTATTTATGCTGTTACATAAAAATTTTCTCCTACCTAACGTAAATGGGCGGAACGAACTTATACGTTAGGCGTCATAGAAAAACTTGTGAAAAATCACGAAAATCAGTAGAATTCAATCATTTCTTAGGTTGTCTGTGACTACTGTTACGGCTTACCTTGGCATTTGTAAAAGCCCGCCAACCTTGGCGCGCCACTAGAAAAACTTTATGGTTGCTAATGGCAACAGTTCAGTTTCAGAAACTGTTCTGAGTAGTCGCATTTTAGTATTAGTTGTATGTTTTGGACAGTATGGTTTGTTAAATATAATTGTCAATCGCAGTATGGTCTGCATTGTTCTTGCCATAGGGCAAACTACACTGAAGTGCCACTGAATTAGGGATAGCAAAGCCTATGCAAATTGTGTAGCGCTGCGCATCATGTATGCGCAAGTGAGGGCGCTGTGGTAACTGCATATATAGCGCGTACTGTGGTTGTTCTGAATTAGTTGTTGGAATTGCCAGTATGGGTAAACTGCCTGATTTAGACGCCTTCGATCGCGGACAAATCGTAGGTGCGCGACGCATGGGCCATTCAATTTCCGAAATCGTCAGACAGCTAGGATTTTCAAGATCGACAGTGTCAAGAGTATACCAAGAATACATGGATGGTGGAAAAAAAACTAGCGATCGGGCAAACTGCAAAGGACAATTAGCCTTGACAGTGTGTGGTGAGAGACGGCTCAGGCGTATTGTACGTAGCCAGCAAAGCCAAACATTAGCTCAAATTACCACCCAGTTTAATGACGGTGCCAGTCGTACAGTCAGTAAACGGACTGTGCAACGCTCGCTTCACCGTATGGGTTTCGGGAGCCGTCGACCTACGAGAGTACCATTGCTCTATACTCGCCATCGGGCTGCACGTCTTGCCTGGGCAAGAGAGCACAGAGACTGGAGTGTAGAGGACTGGAAACGAGTAGCATGGAGTGATGAGTCTCGATTCCGACTACTTAACGCCGACGGGAGGCTGAGAATATGGCGTCAGGCTCATGAAGCCATGGATCCTGCATGCCTAGCTGGAACTGTACAAGGGCATGGTGGCTCAATCATGGTCTGGGGTGTTTTTTCGTGACACAGTTTGGGATCTTTGGTGCGTGTACCAACCTCCCTCAATGCAATTCGGTACGTAGAGTTGCTGGGTGATCACCTCCATCCGTTTATGCTGTTCTGTTATCCGCACGGTAATGGAGTTTTCCAGCAAGACAACTGTACCTGTCACAAGTCCCGGTTGGCTACTGGCTGGTTGGATGAGCATCCCTCTGACTTCTCTGTCATGTATTGGCCACCTAGAAGCCCAGACTTAAATCCTATTGAGCATCTTTGGGATGTTTTGGAACAAGGCGTGAAAGGCCATCACACAGCACCAAAGAACCTTACTGAATTATGGACAGCTTTAGCCAATATTTGGCAAGCCATTCCCGTGGAACGCTTCCAGAAACTTGTTGAATCTATGCCTCGTTGTGTGGTAGCCGTTATCAAGGCCAGAGGAGGCCCAACTCGTTAATAGGTAGGTATCCCTAATTCAGTGGCACTTCAGTGTAGTTAGTTGTTATGTTTGTATTTGTGTGTGTAATAAAACCACTAAAAAAGACATTGCAGTTTTGAATTAGAAAAATATAGTATACAGTCCATTGAAGAAGGATAATTTTTTTGGTCCGTCGAGCCGGAGAAGAACTGGTATTTTACATTTGGTTTAAATTCATTGATAGGATGAACAATCAGTTGTAATCATGACTGATAAAAATAAATTAGTAGCTCTTAATCGTCAAAGAGGGGCCTGTAAACGTCAGTTGACTAGAATTTCAAATTTCCTCGATGATGAGAAGAGTAAAGAAACATTAGAATACCAAGTAAAATTAGATAGTGTACAGAAAGTTATGTCCCATTTGCATGACTTGAAAATCGAATATTTTGGAATATTTGTAGATGAAAAAGAGTTGGAAAATCATCTAGCAGCCTTCACAGAAATAGAAGAAGAAGCTGAAAACCTAGAGGTAAGGCTTAGAAAATTCTTACTCTCTAATGCTAATAATATGTATAGCGAAACCGAAAGTGACTCAAATAGCTCTGAATTATGTAATTCAAATGTTAATTTTAAATTTCCTGATATACCTCTACCGAAATTTTCTGGAAATTATCAAGACTGGTATATGTTCAAAGATCAGTTTAAAACATTAATCGATTCGAATGATAGTTTAAGTGATACACAGAAGCTGTATTATTTAAAATCTACCGTGAGAGGTTTCGGTTTCGGGGATTAATGGAAATATTTCAAATATAAAATCGAAAGTGCAGACAACTATTTCAAATAAAGATGGTTCGTTTAGTAGATCGATTCAATTTTTAATTATGCCAAAAGTAACAACTTGGGTACCGTCAAGCAATATAGATGACACTAATTTGGAAGTACCGAAAAATATAGATCTAGCGGACCCTAATTTTGGAAAATCATCTAAAATTGACATTCTCATTGGGGCTGAGCTCTTCTATGAGATTTTGAAAACTGAGAAGCATAAAATTAAGCAATTAATCTTTCAAAACACTGTTTTCGGATTTATTGTTTCCGCGTACTCGGCTCCTTCTGTCACTTGGATTACTGGAAGTTTAGTTGGATAGTTCTGTATTATGTTATGTCTATTTGCCAAGGTAGGTCAGGCCTTCTTGTTGTATTGTATTCTGTATATTAGAGATTTCTGTGTATTAGGTGACTCGAACGAGCTGTTCGGAATCTCTCCTTCAAATTGTAGGAGTCATTTACATTAACAGGGCTGTAATTGCAATAGTTAATTTATTCACAGCATCTGGTATAATTTTACAGAAGGTAATAACGTTCAGGTGGCATAATCATCTATTTTCTGAGTAGTTCGGTTGGTTAACTGACTTCTGTGACATGAGTGATAAAAACAAACCTAGAACTAGAACTAATGTATCTGGAATGGTGCTTCGTAATGTGAGAGCAGAGGATATGCAAACACCGAATATCGGAAAGAATGAAAAGAAACAAAAATCTGGAATTGTTAGTAAAGGAGCAATGGAACCAAAACCAGATAGCGAAATATGCGAAGAAGAGGCTGAAATTGGTATGCCGAGCAGATCAAAGATCTATAAAGGGTCAAAAGATAAAAAGAAACAGGGCTTAGGAACACCAGAGGCGTTAATGCAAAAAGAGGAGGAAATTAGAGGGCTGGTTAGAGCCACTATAGAGGATATAGATTCAATAATGGGAGATAGTGAACAAGACAGCGTGATAAATAAAATGCCCACACAAACTACTAAAGTTGACGTGGAAAACCAAGAAATTGTTGAGCTAGAAGTACCAGTGCAGAGTATAGAAGGTAGTTCAACAGAGGAGGGAGAGAGGGATAATGAAAGGGTAGTACACAAAGAGGAATTCTCTGAGAGAGACAATGCAGTAAATATGTTGCATGAAAAGATACAGATAACAATTGCAAATAGTAAATGTTCAACATTAGAAAAAAGTAAATTACTTGCAGATGTGAACAGCTTGGTGGTCCTATTTAGGAGTCAACAATGCCATACGCAATATGTAAGAGGCATGTACCAGGAACTACAGAAGAGTAGAATGAGTGAAAGAGTTGAAACTTATGCAGATAAATTAAAAAAGAGAGTTACTGATAGATCCAGAAGTAGATCTAGAAAAAGACAAGACGAATCTGTACATGTTGTTACAATTGTGCCTAAAACTCAACAAGATTCAGAGGTAACAAAGTCAGTGGTACAAAGTGAAATAGACCCAGTAAAAATTAAAGTAGGAGTAAAAATATTTAGGAAAATTAGCAGAGGTGGGGTAATTATAGGCACTGACAAAGAAGAAGACCTAGATAAAATAATGAAGGAAATTAAGGACAAGGACAAATTAATCAGAAACTACAGAATAGAAAAGCCAGCAAGGAGAAGGCCTCAGGTGATAATATATGGAGTAACTGAAAAGCTGGGAAATGAAGAACTATGCGACAAACTTGTAGAACATAATGAAATTGAAGATTTGAAGAATGGTGAAATAAAAGTGATAAGGAAATACAAAGCAAGAGAAGGAGAAAACGTAATAGTTGAAATGAACGGAACAGCCTTTAAAAATATAATGAAAGAGATAAGAGTTAAATTAGGATGGAGACGCTACAGTATTAGAGAATATTTACAACCTAAAATATGTTTTAATTGCTACCGAGGAGGACATATTGCAAGATTTTGTAATAATGACAAGATATGTAGGGGGTGCGGTGTTAAGGAACATGAAGGTGAATGCAAAGTGGAATTACAATGTGTAAATTGTAAATTTTATAATACGAAGAATGAAATAAAAATCGCAACAAATCATAGTCCCACCGATAGGACGTGCCGATATTATTGCACGGAGGTGGGAAAGCTACAAAGCAGAACTGACTATGAGTAATTTTAATATGTTTCCTTATACATTCGCCCATTTAAATTTAAATAGGTCTTTTCTTGCTGCCATACAATTCACTGAGGATATTATTCATCAGCGAATTGACTTTGTTTCCTTAAACGAGCCCCATGTTGTAAGAGGGGATAGAGATCATATTATAAATTTACCTAGTACGCACTGGCATGTGTATAATGAAAAAGAACCAAAAGTTGCCCTCTTGGTCAATAGGAAATTTAAATATATGAATGTTTTCATATCAGATTGCCTTGTTGCAGTCAAAGTGTTTTTAGCCAATATAGAACTTGTTATTATTTCCTTGTATCTGCCGCCATCTCCAAACGGAGACATGGAGCGTACAGAACCACAATTGTCACACTTACATATGATTATTGCTAAGCATAAGAAAAGCAGAATACTAATACTCGGCGACTTTAATGCAAAATCTACATTATGGGGTCAAAGAAGAACAAATACAAGAGGAAAGGCTATTTTGGATCTGATATTACAATATAATGCAGTGATACATAATACTCCTAATAGTAAACATACCTATAACGGGCCTTTCGGGCAAAGCTGGATTGATCTTCACATAACCATAGGGATTTCAGAAGAGGAAATTAAGAAATGGAGGGTCAGTGATGATTTCACATTAACGGATCATAATGCTATTATGTTTGAATTAGAAATTGGAAGGAATATACAAGGTGTTATAGAGAAAAAATATGAACTCAAAAAGTTAAATTGGATGTCATTTAGGGGAGATTTAAAGAAAGAAATTAATATAATTTCAGAAAAGCTAGATAATTTTTCATCAAGAGAAGTTTTAAGTGAATTAAACACAATTATACAGTGGCGCCGGAAAGGGGGGGGGGCAAGGGAGGGCACTTACCCCCACCTAGAAAATTGAATTTGTTGTTTCTAACTAGCTAGCGCTCGTAAAATATTAGAATTTTCATGTAAAATCATAAAGCCTAACAAAATTGAATACTAAATTGCAACCTCACACTCGTTAACGCAAGCGCGATAAACGTCATTCCATATACGCAGAAGCGATTAATCGCCAATTTCAGGTACACAAGTGCGTTTAAACGTCAATGCCAGACGTTTGCTTTTGCGATTTAAAAGCAACCCTACACAATGTTTTTGCATCGCGAAAGGGAATCTTGAATCCGATGCATTTGAAACGCGTACACCTTGACGTGTGATAGGGCTTTTAAGACATTCCATAAGTGCAACGCTACAAATTTGAATTGTAAGGTGTAACGTCCAGAACGTGCCCCACGGGACAGTAGAACAATAGAAGGTGCAGCGTCAGCAAGGGAACTTTGTACGGATTTCGCCGGCATTGTGCGGGGGCTGGCCTGCACGGTCGAGCCCCTGAAAGGGGTACAATGTTGTGATGGATGGCAATAGACATTGAATAACGGTTTTTTGTTGTCATGTTGGGGCTTCGTTTTCAGCAGAGAAAGTGTGGCCGCAAAGAAAGGTCAGAAAACCTGCCCATGGGGGGAGATCGGCTTGAACATTTTCAATGTACAAAACAACCGGATGCGCCACGCTGAAAGGGAAAAAGGATTGCACCCTGACATTGAAAGAACAGTCGATTGTCCAGAGTAGGTACAAGAGCCACAGCGGAAGAGAAAAGGTGAAAAACGGTTTACCTGACGGGACTCGAATTTTAGGACGACATGAGAGACTTAACTGGACTAGTAACGAACGAGGAAAGTGCTCTGACCTTCTCGAGTTGTGTACGCGGACCATAGTCGGTTGAGTACTATGGAAGTTTATGTGAAACTGAGGGTTGTGTTCTAACTCATGTTTTTTATACATATTAAATCTTATTATTGTTTTTGAAAGAAAAGGAGTCATTCCTTATAACTGCATTTTTTATCACATCCTCACTGCATGGGAACCCAGCGAAATAATATTGCCCCATTCACGAAGGAGGACAATTCTACACATTGAAAGGCTCAACGCTCGGAGTCTCTCAAATACCGCTCGGAAGTTTGTGTGTTCTTGATGGTTTTCTTACATGGACACAACACGTTGCTTACATAAGGTAAGAGTCGCCTTTTAAATAATATGGATAATAAGTGTTGTTGTTCAAAATACAATAAAAAATATTTACAGTAATTTAATTACGTAGAATATCAAAGTAGATGATTTGTATAATTTTTTCAAGTTCATTTTTCAATTGTTATTTTCTGGCAAAGGATTAGAGTGAAATAAAACCTAGGAGTTTTCTACTATTCTGCTTAATGATTTTTCCTATTTTATAAAATCATATTTTATTTTTACTGCTGGACATACCAAAATATCAATAGGTATTTTATTTTTAGAAATCATGGATATAAGAAATTTTTTTAAGAAAAAAACTGACAGAAATTACAAATTGAAGCTTCTTGAACCATTAGAAGTAGAACCTAGTACATCTACTAACATAGTTACTAGCTTAACATTAGTGAGTGAAGGTTTTGGGTTATTACATTCTGATGTTGATCATGAATCTAATACAATGTCATTATCTGGTGTTGGTGAAAATCGTAGTGTTCATATTCATCCTTTAGATATAGGAGATTTTAATGAAAAGTATATTTCTATTTCCGATGAAACAAGTTATGCGTTATTGACTCGACATTTTGTTCCCGATTCAAGTTACAATTTTAAAAGGGACTCAGATGGAAAAGAGTTTTTCGTCATGAATGGTTACAAAATTACGATTGGTTAGCTTATTCCAGTAAACTTAAGGGTGGACTTTGTAAAACTTGTGTTACATTTCGACCGAATTTAAGAAGAGGGTTTTTTGGATATCTCATTGTAAAACCTTTCAAGAATTACAAAGACTTCCATGAAAATGCAAAAGAACATATGTGTTCGGAGTGGCATCATTCATAGACAATTAAAGCTGTAAACTTTCGACATGTTATGGAGGGTAAAAGTACTTGTGTCACTGAACAGCTCAATAGCTATGAACGGGAACAAGTTAAGTCTAATCGAAAAAAACTTATGCCAATCATTTCCACTATAATTTTTTGTGGTACCCATGATTTACCTCTCCGTGGTAAAACCACTGGAAATTTTGATGATCTCCTAAATTTTAGAGTCGAGAGCGGAGATTTAGTATTAAAAGATCATTTGGAAAATTGTGCAAAAAATGCTAAATATACTTCTCACCAGACTCATAATGAATTAATTAAGATTGGTGGTGATATTAATCGAGAAGAAATTATTACAGAAGTGAACGCCAGTGAAGATTTTTCATTGTTAGCTGATGAATCTTCTGATATTTCTGGTGTTGAGCAGAAATTCCCTTATTTTGTGAAACTAGATGGTCTGCCAAGTATAAGTCTATTAGAATATTTTCGGAACATTTTGAGGAAATAAGAAATGCCCTAGAACATTTATCATATACGATGGAAATAAATGGAGATACAAGATCGAAATCCAACCAGTTGTTATGCGCAATTTCCACTCCTAAATTTATTGTGTGTTTGCATATTATTTCACACTATAGTGTCAAACTGGAGCCTGTTTGTAATATTTTACAAGCAAGAACAATAAACCTTTTATCGACGAAGAAACATATTCAATTACTTTTATCTATTCTGAAAGATCACAGGGCTGATGCAGAGAATTACTTTAAAGATATATTTCAAAAATGTATATTGGACGGAAGAAAATTTGACATTGATATTAAAATACCTAGATTAGCTGCAACGCAAACGTTAACGCTAACTACTCTACTGATAGTGCTGAAAATTATTTTCGAATTTCTTTATTTACTCCATATCTGGATTCAATTATACAGTCCATTGAAGTCCGATTTTCCCAAGAGACGGATAGTGCATTTGCTCTGTCTATTTTTCACCCGCAACTAATAATACAGGCAGAAACCTTTAGTTTGCTAAAATCAAACATTCATAACATCTCAAAACTGTATGAAATTGAAAATTTGAATTGTGAAGCCGAAACTTGGAAAGAAATGTGGGTTTCAAAAGTCAAAAGTAACTATACTGAGACTGATCTCGAGGTTGTTGAATTAATAGATAAACATTGCCAGTTCTTTCCTTGCATCAAAAAAGCGTTACAAATTTTTTTAGCCTTACCTCCTACCACAACAACAATTGAAAGATCTTTTAGTACACTCCGACGGGTAAAAACCTGGTTGAGATCAACCATATCTCAAGAGAGACTTTCTGGTCTCTGTATGCTTAGCGTTCACAGAGAATCTGTGAGTAAAAATAAAGACACATTTATTAAAAAGTAATTAATGGATTTTCTCAAAACAGAAGAAATCTCTCATTACTTTTCTCCGATTAGAAAAATAACATAAAAGTGTATTTTTTATAACTGTATATATGTATTTTTAATAATAAAGGTGTAAAAGTTTTAATCTATTTTGCTTTGCCCCCCTCTATATTTGACTCTTCCGGCGCCACTGCAATTATAGTTGAATTATGTGAAAAGCATAAGAAAAAAGGTGGGAGAATTCAAAAGAGGGCCTATTGGTGGAGTGGGTCCCTGGCTACAAAAAGAAGCAGAGTCAGAGCTTTACGAAGGATAGCACAGAGGGAGAGTGATATAGTGGAAAGACAGAGGAAAATGCTAATATTCAAGGCTGAAAGAGCGTGCTATAAGAGAGCGTTAAAAGAGGCCAAAAAGAGGTCGTTTAGTGATTTTATTCAGAATTTTACAGTTAAAGATACGCATGGTAAAGTTATATCATTAAAGATAAGAAGCAAAGTGTTATAGCCAGTATCGTTGATCACGAGGGTGTCATACATGAAACAGAAGATAATATTGAAAAGGCACTTACATCGTATCATTTTAAGACTGAAGAAGATACTGAACTGAATGTCGTTGATGATGAGAGGGAAATTGAAGATAATGAAATAACGAAACGAGAAGTAGACTTAATTCTAGAGGAAATGCCAATGAATAAAACGCCTGGCTATGATGGGGTCACTTTTAGTATAATTATGGAAATTTATAGGGCAGATAGAAACTTCTTATGGAAACTCTATAATAAAATCTGGAAGGAAATGAAGTTTCCAGCAGTTTGGAAAATAACTAAAGTTATTTATTTTTTAAAGGCTGGAAGGGATCCAAAGAGCCCATCTTCATATAGACCAATTTGTTTGCAGCCAATATTGGGTAAGGTGATGGATAAAATAATAACCAAAAGACTGGTTTACCACCTAGAAAGCAATGGAATTATCTCTGATAACCAATTTGGTTTCAGAAGGAACATAAATACTAATACGGCTCTACACAATTTAAAAGGAATAATTGAGGATAATAAAGCTAGACAGGAACATACCTGTATTCTGACTTTAGATATAAGTAATGCTTTTAATTCAGTCCGCAAAAATAGCATTGTCAAAAGTTTAAAAGAATTAAAAATAAGTAAGAATCTCTATAATATAATAATTGACTACTTGCAAGATAGGAAGATTAAACTAAGAAATAATGATCTAATGGATTATAATATTGGGGTTCCTCAGGGGTCTTCCCTGGGACCTATTCTTTGGCTACTGGTAATTAACCCGCTGTTACAGAAGGAATGGGAAGAGGCAAACATTAAAATGCAAGCATTTGCTGATGATCTGATTATTACAATTAGCAGTAAGGTATCTTATAAATTTACTCAATATGCGACTAAGATCTTAGACTTGTGTCTAGAATGGGCAAATAATAATAAATTAAAATTTAACACGGATAAATGTTTCTACACGATAATAGCTTTTAAAAAGCAAATCAAACGCAAACCTACAATCAAATTGGGTATGCATGGGATTAAATATTGTAAAGCAGTAAAGTATTTGGGTATACTCTTGGATAAAGACCTAAATTTTATGCAACTTCTGGTGGAAGTACAGGATAAGGCTCTTAGAGTGATGTACGGTCTGGCAAGGTACAGTAAGAAGACTTGGGGTTTCAGGCCCAGTATATTGAAAGAAATATATAAAGTAATAATAGAAAAAATTATCCTTTATGGGGCCCCATTCTGGTTCAAGAATACAGTAAGACAAAACAATTTATTAAATAAAATTCAAAGACCTTTCTTACTGAGCATTACAAAATGCTATAAAACAGTTTCAACGAACGCATTGGCCGTACTGGCAGGTTGTATGCCTTTAGATCTCAGAGCTGAAATTGACTACAAAATGTTTGAAATATATTACAAGGAACAAGGAATAAAAGTTATGGATATAAATTTTAGCAAAAATAATTGCGAATTGGTGAACATACCTATAAAACGTGAGACTGATTTATGGACAATAAACTGGACATTTGATTTAATTCCAATTACTGATATTAATTATTACACGGATGGCTCCCGCATGAATGGAAAAACTGGGGCAGGTATTAATAAATATATTAAGGATTTAAAAGTATTGGAAATAAAACAAAGGCTATCTGATAATGCGAGTTCCTTTAGTGCTGAACTGTATGCAATACAACTGGCTATTGAAGATGCTATTGGACAAGGTCATAAAGCAATTGATATTTATTCAGACTCACGTAGTGCGTTACAGGCATTAAATACACTCAGTTTTAAAAGTGAGATGGTGGATAACATCAAAAAATTAGTTCAAACTTCGGGACTTAATGTCGCACTACATTGGATAAAAGCGCATATTGGGATTGATAAAAATGAAGCAGTTGATCAGACTGCAAAAGAAGCAACTAAATTGGAAGTAATAAATAAAGAAATTAAATGGACTAGAAATCAAGTAAAAGCAAAATTATTTCAAATGGCGGAACACGTCTGGCAAGATAAGTGGATCAATACAACTGCTGGAACTAGAGTAAGAGAAATTTTTCCTCAAGTTAAAACTGACAGGCTAAGTGCAGATTTTTACATAAACCAAACAATCACTGGACATGGGTCATTTGGTAGTTATCAAAGCAGGTTTCACGGAAAAAGTAGCACTTGCTCTTGTGGTGCTGAACAATCGGTGGAGCACTGTATGATAGTATGCAGTCAATTTAATAATATACGCAGAAACTTACCTACCAATATTGATATCTGGAATAAGAATAGGTTTTATAATGATTATTACTGTAGAAGAGCCATAAGAAAAATAGTTATGGCCCTTATGGCTGTTCATTATCCGATTTCATAGATATTCTATTTCGTTGTGTGTTACACATTTAGCATAAGTCCCCCCCCCCCCAGTTTTTAAAAAATTTTTTTTTTAAATTAATTTAAAAACGCATAACCGAAAGGTTGGGTCGTTTATATATTTGTATTATTGTTTCCGGAACAGTAAAAAATAAATGTTATCAGACATTTTGTGGCCTTGTTAAGCAAGCAGATATGTTAGATGAAAACCTGCAAAATTTTTGGAAAATTGAAAGTGTTGAGGATGAATCGATTCCTATTAGCACCGAAGACCAACTATGTGAGAATCATTTTTTAGAAACTTATAGCCGAGATAACACCGGAAGATTTGTAGTTACTATGCCTCTAAAGGAGGATCCGGTTGCCCTAGGATATTCCAAAGTAGTCGCTGAGAAAAGGTTACAGCAATTGTGGACTCGTCTTGAAAAATCTCCCTTAATGCGAGAACTTTATTGCGCATTTATGAAAGAATATGAGACCCTTGGTCACATGACAAAAGTTAGGGACAATATAGAAAATACAGGTTGTTATTACCTTTCGCATCATGGGGTGTACCGTCCAGAAAATACCACAACGAAGCTACGCGTAGTATTTAATGCGTCAAGCCCAACAACCAATGGTAAGTCATTAAATGATATTCTCTACAAAGGACTAGTAAAAGAAGAATTGTACGAAATTATGATTCGCTTTAGGAAACATAGGTTTGTGTTTCTCGCTGACATCGAAAAGATGTACCGGCAAATAGTGATAAATGCGGAACAAAGGAAATTGTTAAGAATTTTATGGAAGCCAGATGCGACCACGCCAGTAGAAGTCTACGAATTGAACATGGGTGACTTACGGAACATCTTGTACTCCATTTTTGGCCATTAGAACCTTAAAACAACTGGCTATAGAAGAAGTAGAACGGTTTAGTAAGGCTTCGGAAGTTCTTTTGAATGATTGTTACATGGATGACGTCATCAGTGGCGAAGACAGTCTTGAAGCTGTGACAGAACTCTAGTCTCAGCTAATACAACTGCTAAGATCGGCCGGAATGCACTTGCATAAATGGAATGCCAATCACCCTGCGTTACTTCAGCGTGTTAATAATGGGACTTTAGAAAGTTATTCATTTTTAGAAAATGAAACCAAAGCTTTAGGCATTACCTGGAAACCTAGCTTGGATGTCTTTACATTCAAAAAGTAAAAATCGATCAACAAGAAAAATTGACTAAAAGGGCTATTCTATCTGACATTGACCGACTTTTCGATCCGCTTGGCCTTATAGGACCGGTTATTACAAAAGCCAAAACGTTCATGCAAGAACTTTGGAAATCAAAATTAGATTGGAATGATCCTATTCCTGAGTTTATAGCCCAGTCCTGAATTCAATTTACAAGTTCTTTAAAATATTTAGAAAGTCTCAATATTAGTCGTTACATTTTAAAGTCTTGTGTTCAACAGATAGCTTTGCATGGATTTGCTGATGCCTCATCCAAGGCATTTGGAGCTGTTGTCTACATTCAATCTTCATATCAGTCTCAATCGTCATGTCATTTGATTAGTAGCAAATCTCAAGTAGCCCCATTAAAAACAGTCAATATGCCGAGACTCGAGCTGTCAGCGTGTCTCCTATTAGCCAAGTTAGAAAAATGTATGCAGGTAATTCTTTTTATTGAATGATTTATTTTGTTTCAAGCTAGAATTTTAAAACTTGTCGTTAGATTATGCTCCGTTCGAAATTTAATATATATATATATATATATATATATATATATATATATATATATATATATATATATATATATATGCGCGCGAAGGTCGTTTGATTAGTCCGTACAAAATCCTAATGATGGCGCTATTGCACTGAAACTTGTTAGTGCTCACACATTTAGCATGTTACAGAGGCGTACATGTCAAATAATAACCATATTCGAAACATAGTCTAAGATTGACATCCATTTTAGTCGCTCAACTCTTGTTACTGCTCACACAGAAGATAAAAACAAGTTCTGAATGCCAAGATTCCGGAGAGGGCAATGACCCACGCCCCCCTTGTCGGCGAGAGGAGAGATTATGTCGGGGGAAGAAGGGCTTTGCTGGCGGTTACGATATAGACGGAGGCGGAGACGGACTCCGGACGACATAGGAGTCAGACGCTTGTAGACGCTTTCGTACTTTCTTTTTGCTATACTTAAATAAATATACACTCGTTATTGTTAATTTTTTGGAGTGATTTCTGCTTTAATGAATGCAAATACTCCTTCACACCAAAGGTATCCCATATATATATATATATATATATATATATATATATATATATATATATATATATATATATATATATATATATATATATATATATATATATATATATATATACAGTGGCTCCCAAAAGTGTTCGCACACTTACGATTTTTAATGAAATAGGGGTCTATCCATTGATTAAAATGAATATTTCAGAATGGGTATTTAATAATAAGATCTATAATCTATTCTTAACAAAACTACATGAAATATTTTGAAAGCATAGTAAAACTTTATATTTAAGAAACCAATAATCCAAAAGAAACAAAAACTTTATCTCACAAAAGTCATCGTACACTTGTAAAAATCTCTACATATTAGTACATATTCTAATTTTTTGTTAAATTAATATTTAGTAGGATATCCTTTAGCATCCACAACAGCTTTTAAACGTCTGGGAATAGATTGCTTTAGTTCTTTTGTAATTTTTGCATCAATGTTCATCCATTCATCCATCATAATTGTTTTTAGTCCGCTCTTCGTGTGAATGTCGTGTTTTCGTACTCGAACCTCCAGTTCTCTCCAAATATGTTCTATTGGGTTTAAATCTGGCGATTGAGGTGGTGTTTTCAAAACTTGTGGACAATTATAGAGACACCAGATGCGAACGTTGAGAGCCGTGTGCTTAGGATCGTTACTTGATAAAAAACAAAGTTGTTTCCAATACCCAAATTTTGAGCTGATAATTTTAAATTGTCTCTTAAAATATTTATAAAAACAGCATGATTCATTATGTCATCAATAAATACCAAATTTCTTAGTCCTGATGCTGACATGCACCCCCACACAATGATACCTCCACCGGCATGCTTAACTGTTCCTACTAAGTTCTTGGGATTAAGTTCCTCATTTTTTTCTTCTCCATACAATTATACGCCCATCAGCACCAAAAATGTTCATCGGCAAATAAGACATTATTCCAATAGGTTTGGGGCTTATTTATCATTGATAGTGCGAAGGGAAGCCTAAACTTTCTATTTTTCTCACTCACAAAAAATTTTCTATGGGCAGAACGCCCATGTAATCCAGCTGTTCTGAGAACTCGTCAAAATATTTCAGCTGAAATTGAAATAGAAAATGTTTCATTGAATTCTGCAGAAACTTTTACAGCACTCAAACGTGAATTTTTCACAAATTTTCTAATTATAAATCTCTGATCACGTTTTGTTAACTTTGCCGGACGGCCTTTTCTTACCTTGTTTTCGATCCAATTTTCTTCTTTAAAGCGTTTTTTCACATACTGCACAGTAGAATGGGATAAATTAAGTAATTTAGCAATATTCCGAACTGATTTACCACTACTATGATGAAAAAAAATCAATTTTCGAATTCGGTTTGTTGTTTCTTTACGACTACGAGCCATTTTTAAATAATAAATAGAATATTACGGAGTAGGCAAGCAAAAATTAAAGCCAAACGATATTTTAAATGCCACCACAATTCAAAAATAAAAATAAAGCGCCATACGATAATTTTAATTATGAATTTATCCGAAAATATTTCAGTGTACTATGACTTTTGTGAGATAAGTTTTTGTTACTTTTTGATTACTGGTTTCTTAAAAATAAAGTTTTACTATGTTTTCAAAATATTTCATGTAGTTTTGTTAAGAATAGATTATAGATCTTATTATTAAATACCCATTCTGAAATATTCATTTTAATTAATGGATAGACCCCTATTTCATTGAAATTCGTAAGTGTACGAACACTTTTGGGAGCCACTGTATATTCTTGGGATACATGCTATCCCACCCCGTAAGGAAAAGGTCAAAATTGCACAGATTTTTTGAGGCTGTTGCTAACAATCAACAGCGTGAACAAGCGAAATCTTTGAAGCACAATTTGGATCTGTTTCAAAGAAATCCGGATGCATTTTTGCGTCGTTTCGCTCTCTTGCGAAAATAGTGATGAAACGTGGTAGTGAGGTAACGTGGATACATCGCTACAAGCCATAAACGAAAGAATAATCACCACAGCGGGTTGAAGCAGGTGAAAACAGTTTCATCAGCAGGAAAAAGTTATGGCTAATAAATATTTTTTTTCTTTTTTAAGCAGAAGGTATGATCTTTATTGAATACTTGTAAAATGGCAGCATAATCAATGGAGAGTTCTATGCGTTTTACTGGACCGTTTAAATAGTGAAATCAAGACGAAAGGTACCATTTAGCTGGAAAAAAGGGTTCTTTTCCTTAATGAAAATGCTCTAGCTCAGTCATCTGTGATGCTTCGCCAAAACTGTTAGACTACGAAATTGTTCACCACCCTCGTATTCTCCAGATTTGGCCCTCTCGGATTACATTTGTTCCCAAATACGTTAAAAAAAATTCTTGAAAGAAATTGCTACAAAGTTCGATTATGAAGCGAATAAAATGGCCTGCAAATCATTGGACCGAATGTATCGATCTCAACGGAGATTATGTAGAAAAATAAATGAAAACCTTCTAAATAATAATAATAATAACAACAACAACGGCGCTTTCATTATTTTTTCATGGACTTATCAAACGACCCTCATTTATGTATGTTTGTGTCTATTATGATAATAAAATGTACTAAATGTAATCAAAAGCATAACATTCATTTCGAACACTTTTGAACTGAGTAGTTGGTCCCTGAGAGCACATGCGAGATTGTTAATATTTTCTCCTTATATGGATAAAGAAGATTACTTTGAGGAGTTAGCACCCCAAGGCCTGTTGAATGCTCATCAATTAATAGCATAGAATAACCTCTCAGCTTCGTAAAGGGGGTGTGAATTACTTATTCCGCTGATATTTTTTTCTGATTCTATCTTTCTAGTCAAAATGTAAACCACTGCATTTGGAATTTTCCATATTGTGGATCTTCGTGTAAAATTTTTGTTTGTGTTCCGTCAGCTGTGGTTTAGCTTTATTCTTTGATTGGCTCCCTTGGGAACGTCAGGAATCCTGTATGTAATAGTTATTACATAGGTCAGTGACATGTTTATATACACTCAAGAGCCAAAACATTATGACCACCCCTACATTTTGCAATGAATTCGCCTGGATGACGTGGAAGGCACGTGATCAGGTGGAAGTGGTATTTAACTGCTGCTGGAGAGTCTGAAGAATCATTCTTTCACTTACTTCTGTGTGTGATGGGAAAGGCTGCGGATCTAAGCGACTTTGATAGAGGGCAAATTCTAATGGCTCGAAGGCTCGGAACAAGTATTTCCGAAACTGCAAGACTCGTGGGTTGTTTGCGACCTACAGTTGTTAGTACTTATGCAAAGTGGATGAATGACGGTTAAACCAGCAGTAGACGACATGGTGTTGGACGTCCACACGCTATCAAATAAAAAGGTCGTCGGAGACTGTCTCGCATGGTGAAGCAAAACCGGAGCCAGACAGTGGCTCAGCTGACAGCCCAACACAATGCAGGGCCAAGTAGAATAGTATCGCAGCACACTGTTCAGCGGACAGTATTGGATATGGGGCTACGCAGCAAACGTCCCACTCGTGTGCCTTTGCTGACCAAGCGTCATCGCCAACTGCGCCTGCGCTGGGCCCGGGAACATCGCGACTGGTCCATGGATCAGTGGGAGAGAGTTGCCTGGTCAGATGAATCACGGTTTGTCATTCATCACGCCGATGGCCGTGTCAGGATACGCCGTCTTCCAGGCGAACTGTTGCTCCCTCAATGTACAGTAGGTCATACACAGGCCGATGGTGGCGGTATTATGCTTTGGGGGACGTTCTCTTGGGCGTCTCTGGGACCCGTGGTTGTGGTAGAGCAGACCATGAATGCTACAGGGTATCTGAACATCATTGCGGACCAGTTGCACCCTTACATGGCCTCTGTTTTTCCAGCTGGAAATGGAATGTTCCAACAGGACAACGCCCCGTGTCACAAGGCTAAAATTGTGTTGGAGTGGTTCCAGGAACATGATGCTGAATTCCAGTTAATGTCCTGGCCGCCTAACTCACCAGATCTCAATCCGATAGAACACATTTGGGATGTCATGGGACGGCAGCTCAGAGTTCAAAGACCACCAATTCGCAATATCTCGGATTTGCGTGACCGTTAGTTAAACATCTGGTACAATCTGTCTCCGGCCATCTACCAAGGACTTGTGGCATCCATGCCAAGGCGGGTTGAAGCTGTGTTGCGCTCCAAAGGTGGGCCAACTCGTTATTGACAGGTGGTCTTAATGTTTTGGCTCTTGAGTGTATATGTAATAACTCTCATAAAAGGACTCTCACTTATAACAAATAAGGATCACTATGGCAGGCGATGGCTTCTTGGGTTGAAAAGTTGTCGTCGGGCTAGAGCAACATGAAATCCAGTCAAGCAGTCCAGTTGATGGGGTTAATAAGTTCATTGACTCTAGCACATTATTAATATTTAGTTGTTTAACATATTATATGAAATATAACGAATAAGAATTATTTACAAAATATACAACTGAGAAAGTTACAAGCGTCGTGTTCACCTTATATCAGCGGTTTCCAACCTATATGCTACTATGCCTTCCTAGAAAACATTTTTCTTCCGCGCCTCCCTATCTTTTAATAGATATAATAATATAGATCCTTTAAATAAAAATAACTTTATTACATAAAAATGAAAACTACAATTAACAGAATAATAACAAGATTTTGCTATAACAATACGAACATGCCTATTTATTTCCATGTTTTTATTAACTCACTTTCTTGTTTGTGTGTTTGTGTGTTTGTCCAGTAAAAATCTTGCAATCGATTTTCAACTAACTTCCCGTCTATCTAGACATTTGAAACTTTTAGAATAGCTCAGAACACGATGACAATGTATTATTTTAATACTGTTAGCCATCTTTAAGTAGCATTGAATGCATTTTCAGTTAATTTTGTTTTATAGACTGGAGCAGCCATCTATCGACCGGGACGGGAATGAAAAGTTAAACGCAAGTTAACTTCCAATTAACTTCCTTTTCTTTCAAGTTGATGGAATAATTCATCAAAAAAATTTAAAAGAGTATTTATTAATACATAGAATTGTCAAGTTTATATGATTCAACAGAAAATTTTAAAACATGGTATATAAAAAATTCTTTTTATCTTGTAATTATTTTTATATTAAATTACTAATTAAACTACATCTAACGCATCAAAATTTAATGCGAGAGTTGTTGTTTATTGGTACAAAGTTTATCAAATCTTGGGAGCAATGCGGAGAGTGCCGTCCGTAACTCTTTTTCGACTATTAACCTGGTTCGATATTTGGATTTCATTGCAGCCAGTGCCGAAAATCCCGTTTCGCATAAATGAGACGTTAAAAACTATAGAAGCACATGCATTGCTTTGCAATACAAAGATTCATACTCTCCACTAAGATTTATCCAAAATTCAATTATGATTTCATTTTGAAACTTTTGTTTTCTTGAGCTATCGCATGACAATTCTATCAACTTTTCTTTTTCGATGGTTGCCAACTCAAATTCGTCTATTTATAGATATTATGGTTTATTCGTTTATTTATAGATATTATGGTATGAACATTGATTTTTTTATTAAAAAGTTTTGGCGCCTCCCCTAGGAGTCGCGCCTCCCAGGTTGGAAACCTCGGCCTTAGCGTGTTGGATATAAGTGACGCGCAGTTCGACTTTCATACCAGAGAAAAGTTACTTTCGTTTATTCTCATGATCACGAGGATAAACGAAACTAATTAAACGTAACTAGAATTCTATGCAATATGCCCAGCGACAGCTAGGCGTCACACAGAAACGGAAGTAGTAGTTACATAAGGGAATGAACAATATTAAAAGTAGAGAATTAATGGAATAGAATTACTAACTTGTAGGGGGTAGTCAGGGCCCGATTTAGAAAATTCTTGACTATAGGCACATCTTAGGATGGGGGGCCCCCTAACACTGATGTGGGCGTAAAATTTCCAAAATTGACGCAGATAAAACATAATCATGAATCATTGTGAAAGTACCATTTTACCAAGAATTGGTTATTTGAAGCATACAAATCTAGAACATTATCAAATAACAAAAAGCAATACAACATATTAACTTCATCATTAAAACACCCAATACAATGCAACCAAAAAAACTTATCAATACCGTATATACACTATAACATATATATGATGAACTATACATATAACTATACATATGATGAAAAAGTCAATCAAATTTGAAAGGATATATAAAAAATTGCTATTAGAAAAGGTAAAATAAAAAAATTGGGAATTTTTTCTTTTAAAATGAATATTTTTCGGGGCCCCCAACATTCGGGGGGGGCCCCTAGGCCCGGGCCTACCGGGCCTAATGAAAAATCAGGGCATGGGCGTAGTTACTACATAGTATATATAATTTTCTGTTTTGTTCAACCGCCAAAAATTTATTTCTTGTTTTGTTATGTAAGTGATGGCGTTCACAATTACTCCATAATATTAAGCACTTAATGGCATACTTGGGGAGACCATTTATGGTAATTTGAGATCTCTATAACAAATATTTTGGAGAGCTATCGTATCTTAATCGTACAGGAGCTTTCCCTCAACTCCATGCACGAAAGGATGTGAATGGCGTATTTCGTGGCTTATTTCTGTTTGTCAATTCCTTGTCATAAAATTGTGCTGTATATAATATAAAATCCATTGACACTAATATCCTGCACATGGTTTAGTAGTGTATTAGTACTATTGTACATATATCCAGAACAAGGGGGGGGGAAGTAGCTCAAATGCCCTCGTATATATAACCCTAAGAGCCGACGTTGCCACCCACCCACCCCAAATCTCTGGCCTGGAGTCGCCACTGGTCCAGAAAGCAGATGGTTCTAAGTTCGCTGTTCAAGATAGTCAGTTTTATGTAAAAAAGAAAACAAAAACAAAAATGATAAAAGTGAGAGAGTGTATTATAGGCTTTCTAAAACCATCCTTAGAGTATATTTTAGTCACAGAACTGAAGGAAGTTTTTTAAAAATATTTTATTTACATAACCTTGTTTTTTGTGATTAAACATTTCCCTGTGTTTGCAGAACGGAAAATATGTTGCCACTTCTGTACAAAAGAGCTTATTTGAAGGCGACAAGTTTATCTTTATCATGCGCAACAGATCATGAAACTTTCTCCTACCTGGGAGTACACCTACCTGGGAAACGTTTAATCGTCAATTTTCTTTTCCCGAAAACAGCAAAAAACGGCCTCTCGTGCGAAACATGCTGTCTGGTTACGCATGGTATGTTCCGAATGTGAGGCAAGCGGGGGCTACTTTAAGGTTGTCGGCGTGAAGCCGGAACGTGTAAGTAGCAAGTGTGGCCTTGCATGACAGAAATTACTTTTTTAAGTATTTGAAAAAAAAAATAGAATCAAGTGATTCAGAGCGACATTTAAAGGGCAGGCGAGAATGTTTTAATTTCGGCGATTTGAAATTGTTGATAATCATTCGATTCTTACTGTAAAAAGTAATAAAACTTTTAAAGAGACTGAAAAAAATAACCTTTGAAATCGAAATCATTCAATTATAAGGTAAGTTGGGGTAACTGGGCCCATAGGGTAACTGGGCCACCCCCTCCCAGATTTTTCCTTTATATACAGGGTGGAATTCCACTCTGTTGTGGCAATACTGGTAAGCAGAAATCAACAAAACAACAGCCCTTTGGTCTCCAGCTTGGTTGAAGAATGTTTTATGGCTGCTTTTTTATTTATTTTATTTTATTTTATTTTTTTTATTCTTTTATTTGCCATCACAAAACATCTTTCTACAAGGGTGAAATCAATAATTTTTTATAAGTCTATTTTTACCTCTTAAAAATTGAATGTAAGAATTTTTAGCTCAATTAATGTCAAAATAACTTTCTGTGTGGTGTTTTAACCTATCCTGCATGTTAAAGTTCTGTGGAGGGCTATGACCCAGTTGCCTCATCAGATTTAGTGATTTGGGGTAACTGGATCATACCTTCAGGGGAACTGGGTCAGGTATGGCCCAGTTACCCCACAGTGATCCACTTATGCTTATATTAACTATTACTAATCTAACCTAAGCAACTGAACTAATTAAGTTATGTTAATAAATTGCAATAAAGTCAATCAAGACAAAGGCCCTTATAGATAGAATGTTGTTGGAGAAAATTATACTTTTAAAGCTTGGAGAGTTCAAACATGGTTTCTTTTTTTTTTCTTCTTACAACTCACCCAAGATTTGCGTCATATTTACATAGAAAAACGTCGGGAATAAAAGAAGTTGGAAGATTTAGCTTTACAAGAAAAAATTTTAAAAATTGAAGAAAAACTCCTAAAAAACAGAAAAAAGATGACATTGTGAAGAAGAAACTTTAAGGCAAACTTGAAAGTAAAAAAGAAAGAGAAAAACGGCAAACTCAAGATGCAATGCGAGGAAAAAAACAGAAAAAGTAAAGAAAGATTGGATTTAAACCACTGACTTCAGTAGATTTAAGAAACCCATTGCCTTCAACTTCAAGCATCTGCAAGTTTAAAAAGGTGAAACCTGTTGTTCTCAGCTTTCAGTGGTAGTTATCTAAAGGTCAATCTAAATCCCTTTCTAAATCTATCAGTTTATCTATAATCTAAATCAATAAGAATACAGTCAAAAGAAAATCTATGCAAAAATTTGAGAAAAAAGTTTAATAAAAAGTTAAAGCGCATGGTATCTCATCTAAATCTAAATCTAATCTGCAACACATAAAAGAGAAAGAAAAAGTTACATAACAGGCGCATGCGCGCTGAACAGCTTCGCGTCACAAGTGACGTGATTCCGCGAGATTCAAATAGTTCTAGTCGGAATACCTTTAGTGAATTCAGACTGTGATGATGATGGCTCAACAGGTGTGAGCATTGCGGACTGTGAATCAGACAAAGTTGTGCCTGGTATCACTGTTATCAAAGGACTATGTTATTGTGTAGTATATGTTAGATATATGTGTGCTTTCCTTAAAGAACGAGAAACTGTCACATGCCACACCAGATGACACCACTTGTTCAGAATTCATGTAATTCCACTGGTGTTCAATGTCGCGTGTTGTTTTGTGTCGTGCTTAAGATATTAATGTAAAAGATGCTTATTAAAACTTAAACTTAAATTACTTAGCCTCAGCTCTTTATCATCCAAATCATGATTCTCTACAACTCAATTGCTCTGCTGTGACGATAGCGCTGTAGCGTACTGGATGTATGGTCTTATTTTTTCCCAAGACCCCACAAGTGCTTGAAACACAGCTCTGTTTTATCGGGGAAAAGTTCTGCGAGTTTACACCAGCTTTGAACACGTGGGGGATTAAAAAACGTTTTCCCACAGATGCAGCCAGTAAAGCTGTCATCCTAACGTTTCAGCAATGTAATAAAGTTTAGCGTTACGAAGAAACTGTCACCAACGTTTGCCGACCACCCCCCCTCTGAGGGAGAGACGCTGTATAGAATCCGAGCTGAGCCGACGTGTTTTTTCTAGGCTCCTGTGTTTTGGGGCCGGGAATGGGTCCTGGAGCGTACGTGTAAATCTACACGGGATTTAGTTGAATATGTTGTAATCTTAAATGTTAAGTTTTTCTGTTTGTAAATAAATTTCCTCGTTAAGTTTTTGTTTTAAAAATTGGTCTTCGCTTTTTAATTAGGACTCTGTCTTTCTTGGTATGGATCAATAGTTGTGAAATGTTTTTCAAAATCCGTCTGAGAGTTTTAGCCTTGACGTGACGCCACGGCGCTGACGTGCTACATAGAATAAGGTAAGCGTATTTTTGCCTTACTTTGATTCGCGAGTGATTTATCCAGCAGTATAATGGTACAAAATAACCTGAACAAGTTGTAGATTTAAATAGAGACCAAGTGAAAATAAAAACATGAAAAGTGCTGGTTTAACTTACTGGCGATGGCCAGAAGAGGAGGACATTCTGTGGTATGAAGAAGATATTGTAAGATTGATTACATCCCTAATCCCCATGTACAATGGTGGAATTTTCAGTGTTCCACAGTTAAAAGATTGTTTATTTGAGTATGAGTAAGTTTAACTACTATAAGCTAAGTATTTAAGTCACTCATTTGTGTTCTTTTTCACTTACTACTGGTTAAGTTATTACAAAAAAAACATTTTTTTGCAAGTGACACATTAATTCTCCCATTAACTCATTAACTAACGCATGGCTATGTCATGTTAAACTCAAATTAATATTACATTTTTCAATATAAAAAACCATTACAGCAACTAATTAAGCTAGAAAGTATGTTTGTACATTTGAAAATGTGTTTATAATCAATTACATTGTGTTTTTAATCACTTTGTGTGTTGTTTTTTTCCAGTGTTCGCAACTATCTATCTTGCAACATTGGTAATTGCTCTGAAAAATTATTTTTAAATGGGGGTAAAAAAAATTTTCTTTCTAGATATACAAGCATCGGACCCATTTACCCAGTCACAGATTCTGTTGTTTATTATGAGAAATAGACCTGGGTGGTTCACTTACCCCAATTATCAGGGGAACTGGGCCCACCTGTATTTAAAAATATATACAATATTTATATATAAAATAATAATAAAAACCAATATCATAGCGTAAACATACTCCCTATGACTTACTAAAATACACATAATACAAAGATTTTTGAAAATTATACATATTAGTATAATTTTAATGTGCTAAAAGTATAGTATATAAAAAGTTAAATCTATGGCCCAGTTACCCCAAACTTACTTTACCTTCACCCGAATATAGTATACACACACACACATATATATATATATATATATATATATATATATATATATATATATATATATATATATATATATATATATATATATATATATATATATATATATATATATATATATATATATATATATATATATATATATATATATATATATATATATATATATATATGTATGTATGTGTGTGTGTGTGTGTGTGTGTAGACTTTCCTGTCTACGTAGCTGGCTGGCGTCTAGGGGGTGTCCAATAATTACACACTTGAGTCAAAAATACGCTACACTTTCTAAAACTCAACAACTATTTATTAGTGGAGATACCAATTACGATATGCCGGAGAGCCTACTTTTACTGTCTCCGGTACAATAGAACAATAATCACGAGATAGCGTAGCCTAATACTCGCTTCCCTTCAAATAACAAAAGATCGGGCAGCTTTCTAGCTCCCGTCAAATACACAATCTCTCGTGCCTACGCCCGGACTCACCAACACAACCTCTCCCTATGGAGATCTGTACTTCTCTCCCCCGGGCACAGGGCATTTTTCACACCACGCTTCGAATTTCCTCCAAGCCGGGGTAATTCAACCCTCGACTGTCCCCTCAAGAATGTCGCAGGAAAAAGGGCTTGGTGCGTCTCTGGCTACGCATAGCATCAGAGAATATTACTTTGGCATAAGAAGATATTTCGCATAAATCCTACACACACACACACACACACACACACACACACACACATATATATATATATATATATATATATATATAAGGTAAATGCACCTATAATGGGCCATGTCCCTATAAAGGGCGGCCCATTATAGGTGCATTTACCTTATATATTATGATTCATGAGTCAAATATATCAACAAAACTAAAAAAAATCACTGCCGCGATTACAATTAAATTCACGTTTTCATGAAATGGTCAGTATATATATATATATATATATATATATATATATATATATATATATATATATATATATATATATATATATATATATATATATATATTTGTCGTTTTGATATCTGTTGTTCTGTAACACTTGCCATTGGATAAAAATATATATATATATGTATATACCTCCTCGCGACTTATAATATTGGCAGCACGCCAAACCCAGTCTATCGCTTGGACAAGTTAAACAGAAAAGTACCAAGAAGCGTCAAAATTTTGACATACATATATGCATATAAATACATACGCACATATATATGGATACATACAAAAGAGGTAAGCAACGATAAGTAATCCTACGTTAATAACCCGTGGTAGTTTCGTTAGAAGAGACTACCTGATTTTTTTTTTCTTTTTAGGGAGAGTTCCCTTATGATCTAGACGGAGTGGCCACACGAACTCTGCCTCCTGACAAACAAAGCTAGTTGAGAGGAGAAGCCGCTGTTAAAATATTTTGTAACCACCAGACGTCTCTTTCAGATGTAAATTGTTCAAATCAACGTTCAATCTTTTAATTATTTCAGTATTAAATTTCTTAAGTTTTCAGTAAAATTCTGGCCTGTTTATTTAATCATCAGAAACCACTCGGACATTACTTATTATTTGCCACGAAATCGATCAGAACGCCTCAGCCACTCTCCAGAAGTTGTTACACTATGTTTATATGTTTAAGACATAAAAAATCAATATATAATTATAGATACATTAATACTTTTTTCTTCCGAATTAGCCGAATTTCGACACTACTGGGGCACGGATCGAAAAATTTTATCAATACACAGTATACTAGAAACTACATTGAATAAAGTAAAATAAAATAAAAATTATTTTATAAACGGAAATGAATTAAAACCCAAATTCTCCAATAAGAGAACTCACACTTATTTAAAGATTAATCGCTCCGCTCGGTTGATCACCAACTCCACCATTACGACACTGAATAAAAACAATTTTTTTTAACCGTTAACGCTAAGTGTTTCAACGGGACTTGTATGTTATATTATTTCTTATGTCCTGGAGCTCATTTTTCTCACGTTATTCTTATTTTTAAAATGATTTCTAAGCTACTTGTTTGTTCATCAGGATAATTTCTTTCTAAAAGGATTATTATTTTCGGCTTTTGATCATAATAAAGAAAAAAATATTGATCAATATTGATCACTAATGCCGCAATTTTTTTTAATTTGAGTTTGAATGCATCTAATCGGTATGTCAATGGATTTATTTCAGCAACTCAGTACAAAACTTAAATAAATGAATGAATAAAAATACATACACCATGCAACCCCATATTTCTTTTTCTTGGGAAGACATCGGTGCCAGTTTACATATATCTTAATTTGCGTTTTACCCCTCCTCCCCCCCCCCAAAAAAAAATCTCATGGAATATGCAGTGACTTGATCCTCTCGATCCACAATTGTGTATATCGAAAAACTATAAATGTAATATATATATATATATATACTAGCTGAAGTACCCGGCGTTGCCCGGAATTTTAAGGTTTGTTAACCAAAATCAATTTAAAAAATTAACACAGTATAAATTAGCCCAAAAAAAGCATGTGAAATGTTATACATATCTCAGTATTTTGGTAGATGCAGTCTTTCATCATTGTACCACTAAAAGCTGTAAAGTAAAAATGTCAAATTGTGGAATGTTTGTTAACCAAAATCAATTTAAAAACTTAACACAGTATAAATTACATAACCAAAAAAAAGCATGTGAAATGTTATACATATCTCAGTATTTTGGTAGATGCAGTCTTTCATCATTGTACCACTAAAAGCTGTAAAGTAAAAATGTCAAATTGTGGAATGTTTGTTAACCAAAATCAATTTAAAAACTTAACACAGTATAAATTACATAGCCAAAAAAAAAGCATGTGAAATGTTATACATATCTTAGTATTTTGGTTAGATGCAGTCTTTCATCATTGTACCACTAAAAGCTGTAAAGTAAAAATGTCAAATTGTGGAATGTTTGTTATCCAAAATCAATTTAAAATCTAAACAATTTAGCAAGATTTAACCTTCTATGTTTGGAGCAAAAGAAGCTGATAAGTAAAACATAAAATATACATACATTTATAATAAACCACTAAAAGCTGAAAAGGAAAAATGTCAAATTGTCTTTTGGAAAGTAAAGCTGAAAAGTAAAAATGTCAATTTGTCGAATGTTTGTTAACCAAAATCAATTTAAAGACTAAACACAGTATAAATAACATAGAAAAATAAGCATGTGAAATTTTATACACCCAAATAATTTTTAAAAAATCCAATATAAAAATATATAAATTTATAATAATTAACTCCTCAGAATTCATCTAGATTTAACCTTTCATCTTTGGAGCAAAAGAAGCTGAAAAGTAAAACATAAAATATATACATTTATAATAAACCATTAAAAGCTGAAAAGGAAAAAATGTCAAATTGTCTCTTGGAAAGTTAAGAGTTTTAAAAAGTAAAGCTGAAAAGTAAAAATGTCATTTTGTCGAATGTTTGTTAAACAAAATTGATTAAAAAAGTAAACACAGCATAAATAACATTTAAAAAAAAACATGTGAAATGTTATACACATCTCAGAATTTTAGTAGATTCAGCCTTTCATTTTTCAAGTTTAAATTAAGAATGTCAAATTGTCTAATGTTTGTTAACAAAAAGTAATTTAAAAACTAAACACAGTATAAATAACATAGATTTAATAACAGTATAAATATCATAAAATATATACATTTATAATAAATCACTAAAAGCTTAAAAGCAAAAATGTCTAATTGTCCATATAAATACCTCCATAAATGCAGGATTCTGTAGCCAAAAAAATATATAAATAAAGTATTAAAGTATTTGTTAAAGGCACTGACTGATGAAAAAATTAACAGAAATCTGCAGTTTGGGCTATACGCACCATAAATGCAAGATTCTGTAGCAATAATAGAAACATTCTGTCCTTATTAAACTCCATATAAATCTCTGTTCAATTAAACTGATCCAAATATCATCTGAAGTACCTTCATAAACTATGTTTCTCGTTTCTTGATTCGGGGTTCAATATGAATGTTTGTTAACCAAAGTCAACTTAAAAACTAAACACAGTATAAATAGCATAGGAAAAAAACATGTGAAATGTTATACACATCTCAGAATTTAGATAGATTCAGCCTTTCATCACTAAAAGATGAAAAGTAAAATTGTCAAATTGTCTTTTGCCTTGTGAACTCTGCATGAAAAATTAAACATAGTATAAAAAAGGGATGGGAAATGTCATACACATCAATACTAAAAAACAACGAATAAATTTTGGTTCGAATTTGACTCTTAGTGTGCTTCAAAATAGTTGAAACTCTTGAAAATAGTTGTTCTCAGATGTACGTGCTTCCAAACGTTGATGACCAGAATAACGCTTGACTATGCAGTGAAGGATATTTATATCTGGGCAGGTATGATTTATGAGTACAACAAAGAGACTCGATTGAATTTCTCTTTAAGTTAGATGTCAGATTGCAACTCTATGCATTCCATTTGACAATTTGCTAGCATTATATCTATATCGACTGTAAATAGAATAGAAAACATGCAAAAACAAAAATTGTTTATTTTCCCCGAAGTCCTGAAATCAATTTTAAATTCTTGTACTAAATCGGAAAGTAGGGCTGCGTATTTTATAACATTTTTAGAATTGTGCTTGGGAAATTAAAATAGTAGCATTAAGATTTTTATGCAGTTATAGGCATTTTAGCTAAATTTCAATAAAAATTACTTCAAATTGACCAATTTATAGAAAAAGTATGCTATTTACAGTTAAGTTTTTGTTTCTTTTTTTTTAATTTTAAGTGCTATTTTACCATAAAGCACCAAAAAAAAACCTTTAAAAAATCATTTTTTAAAACAAACAAATGGAATAGCTAAACACAAACATAGTTAACCGTAAATAAATCGCAAAACTGTGCTTAAGTTTAGACTCATTCTTTTTAGTTAAGATATACTAATTTTTATGCTTTTAAAAGTACATCGTGAATTATAAAATTAAGAACAATATAAAATACAGTAACGGATTATTGCTTCTTTTAGGAAACAACAAAACAATATTTCAAATTCAAACTTGTGTAACTACTGCCACTCGCTGCTACTGTCGTCTGATGAGCAAAAAAAATTAAATAATTCAATATTATTCTGATTTTTCACGCTAGTGGAAAAAATGCCACGCCCACTTTAGAGTCACTTGAAATAATTAAACACACACAAATATATAAATTACACAAAAGGTTTTTTTTTTAAATTCTGTAATGTGTCTAAATCTCCACTATGGAAATATATCGGAGAATTCCATCATTTTAATAAGAAATTTCTAAAATGAAAATAGCAACAAATAACGTCTGTTTATAATCTGAAGACGATGTTAATTTCACTGAAATGTTTTAAAATATAAATTTTAGATAAGAAATATTTAACGCATTTACTACGCATTACATCGTTTCAATAAGAAATGTCTGAAATGAAAATGGCAACAGAGAACGTTTGTTTACAAAATAACACGGCGAAAATAAACGACGATCGTTAATCGAAATGTCTTAAAGTATAAAATCTGACTTGAAAGATTATTATTTTCATTTATTATTCTGGTTTAATATATAACTTGAAACTTTTTGATTTTATTTATTTTTATCTTTTCGCTCGCTGTCAGCTAACCCTAACGTGGACGCCATATTCAGAGGGATGATGCCACAAAGTGTAACAGCTTACATTTAGTTTCAAAATTGTGGTTTTTTATTAATTAAAAATCAACGGTAATTAATTTCGATTTTTGAAGTTCTTCAGACCCTCGGCTGTTTTTAAAGACGCCTGTATTTAAAATTTCACGATCGTTGCTCCTAAACTGTGGATTTCTATACAATTACAGAGATACAAACATTCATTTTTATATATTAGATATATATATATATATATATATATATATATATATAAATAAGAATAAGATGAAAGAGAAAACCAGTAATAGCTCTAAAGCTACAAGTAGCCAGGAACATCCAACATGTAAAGATAAGTATGAATACGGTTTTTGACAGCATTTCTTCATCAGCGGTGTCAATACTGTCTAAAAACCAATGGATTGTTTCTGATGAGTATGATCTATTAAATAAACACAATATATATATATATACACTCATGGACAAAAAAATTAGCGCACCAAGGAGTCGTCAAAATGAAACGAAATTTTACATACGTAATGACTACTTTGATATAAGTAAATGATAAGAAAATCAAAGAAAAGGGATAATTTATTTCAGAGAAAAAGGCAAAAGAACGGAGGAGTTAATACTCCGTTGGACCCCCTCTAGCGCGAATGCACGATGCGATACGATCGGGCATTGAGTCATACAAGTTCTGTATGATGTCTTGAGACATTTCGTTCCACATTTGCTGAAACCTTGCCTCAAGTTCGTTAAAACTCGTGGGATGCCCAACTCGTCGTCCCAAATGATCCCAGATATGTTCGATTGGAGACAAATCTGGGGATCGGGCAGGCCAAGGAAGGGTAGTAACAGTGCGGAGACAGTCTTGTGACACCCTTGCCGTACGAGGCCGAGCATTGTCTTGTTGAAAAATGGCTCCTGGGAGCCGTTGCATGAGTGGCAACACATGTGGTTGCAGGATTTCATGAACATACCGCTGGGCTGTCATGGTGCCACGGAACAATACTAGGGGTGACCGTGTATTGTAGGCAATGGCACCCCATACCATCACACCAGCTGTGGGAGCGATGTGTCGCTGTACAGCAAAGGCAGGATTGAAGCTTTCACCACGGGCTCTCCACACACGAACACGATTGTCATCACTGCCGAAATTGAATCTGGATTCGTCGCTAAAGACGACCTGGTTCCATTCCGCTGCAGTCCAGTTTCCTCGTGCGCGGCAAAACTCCAAACGGAGACGTCGATGGGTGGGCGTCAAGGGCAGTACACGTAATGGGCGCCGCGATACCAACTGTCCTTCAGCCAGGCGCCTTCGTATGGTTCGAGAAGACACAGAGGCCCCTAGTGAAGGTGCTACCTGTGCCTGGATGGCGGCCGATGAAGCAGTTGGCTGTACGCGTGTATTTCTTACGATGTGGCGGTCTTCTCGACGACTGGTCTGTCGAGGGCGTCCTGAGCCTGGTCTTCGTGTACATGACATCTCTCGGGTCCACTGATCCCAACACCTCCTCACAACACAATCACAGCGGCCTAATTGACGAGCTACTCGCCTAGCTGACCACCCAGCTTCCATCATCCCGACGATTCTCCCCCTCTCAAACTGCGACAGCTGCTTATATTTTCTTCGAACACGGCGTAATGGCATGTCTATCTCAGCTCTTCCTTTGTAAATGATTCAGCACACTCAAACAAGCTTTGGTTACCTGTTTTATACTCCACAGAGTACGATGTTCAACGCCCTCTACCGGCTATACGTAATGCGCAATCACGCTGCATTTCTAATCATTTGCATATCTCCCCGACATGTACCTTCATTGCAAGTTTCGTTACGATCCCGCAATTATTTCTTGGTGCTCTAATTTTTTTGTCCATGAGTGTATGTATTATTTATTTATAGTTTTTCTCGTTAAAAGCTAACTATAACGCGGTAGGAACGGAGCCCGCATCATCGGCTCTGGGCCTGTACACTCACCACCGTACCATTCTGTTGACCATCTTTACTTTTTCCGAAAAGTGGACTAATCTGAATTACTTACTACTTTTTTTTTTCGCTATCGTAAACACTTTATCTGTTACACCGATCTCATTCTTTTTTCCCCCTGTTTTCCATTTTATCATTCAAAACGAAATACGGCCGGGCACAAATGACGCACATCCACATTTCAATGCGTCGGAACGGCAATTTAAGGCTGCTGTGTACTATTCGCTCACCTCAATGTTAACCTATGGAGAAAATGTCGGACTTGGATTTAAAGGATTATTTTAATTGTACTCGGTAATAAAGAAGGAAATTTTACACCTGGAAGCATTTTAACGTAGGATAACGTTCCTCAATAACGGTCATCCGGGAAGAAAAAAAGTGTCAGTCCTGGGTCGTGAATTATGATTTTGGCAGCGTGCTAAACCCAGTAGCAGTAAACAGTTAAACAGAAAAGTACCAAAATGTTCCTCCCTCCCCCCCCCCCCCCCCAAAAAAAAAGAGGTAAGCAACGCTAAGTAATCCTACGTTAATAACCCGCGGTAGTTTCGTTAGAACAGACTACCTGAAATATTTTTCATTTAAAAAAATGCAAATAATATTGTAAAATTTAAATTATTCTGGAAAATGTCTGGTTTCGTGTGTTTTAAACGCTCATCAATTCCTTTGGTGGACGAAATTTAGAAAATGAATCCTGGTGCAAGGTGCAGAAAAGTTCAGACTATCTGAAAATACTATTTTTAGTGGATTATCAGCATTCATGTAGCTGTAAATAGTAGACACACTTTCTCCGTAGGTTAACATTTAGGTGAGCTAATCCAATAGGGATAGTATACAACAGCTTTAACGAGCCATGTCGTTGATCATCTTTGAAAATTTTAGGATACGCATAATTTAATGTGTCTTTAATTCGCATATTGAATTACGTATTCTGATAGAGTTTGTAACTAGCGCTTGGTTTTTAACAACCGTTATGATTGGGAATCGAGCCTGGTCTTCAAACACAGTGTATTAACCACTTAACTATCCTGGTGGTGCAAGGGAATACCATCGCTTGAAAGTCCCGACGCTATGTGCATGTTTGTGAGCCAGTTGGATTGTTCCAATTTCTCGAAATCGTTTTCAACCTTTAAGTAAAATTTGTATTAAAGAGCGCAATTTATTTGTTATTTTGGATTAGTTTTTTTTTTCAAACCCAGGTAAAAATTTCCATTGCTATGTGACTGCATAAATATACGGATTTTTCCGAAAAGCTTTATTGTGAAATATTAACACAGAAAAAAAAATTCTATCTCAATATTTCGCAAAACAGTGAATAAGATAGTTCCATGTTTCTTGGTAATCAATGCATTAGTAACCCATGGTAACCAGTGACATTCCTGTGCATTATGACGGCATCTCTAAGGAGCAAATTAGCATATAAAGCGACTTAATTTTATCTAATTTTGATTCTATATTTGATTTATATTACATTTGATTTTTTTATCTAATTTTGACATGTCAGTCAGAAAGTTTTTAATTCCACATAGAAATTATCAACTGACACACCTTATTCGATTTAATTATACCAGTTAAATTTTATGACTTCTCTCTAAAAGTACCCCGTAAATAGTTGCTTTTTTATTGGAATGACGTCCGTGAAGTTTATTATATAATATTGCTATTTTTGATGATCTGTCGATGAAGATATATATCAATAAGTTTGAACCTATATAGTAATTTTCAGGGCTCTAAGATAATATTTAAAGCAATCCACGGCTTCTAAGCTGAAAATAAAAGAGAAGACACTGTGATAGGGAAAAGAAGATTTTCCCTAATTCTTCCCCATTCATAACAGATAATGAATTAGGCAACAAAATTTAGCGCCAAGTTTTCAATCTGGCAGCTTGTCATCATGACTCCATTTTCTCTTTTATACTACAATCCTTGGAAGCGTATCAGATTTATTGCACTTGGCACGACATAACCTTCTCTTGTATCTCGAATCTGTGCAGGTTTGCGTATTGTTTTCCTAAACTCCCAGGTTTGACTGATGTATACGTGCAATATCAACTACATTTTACTCCTACTTGAAAATAAAAATCGGAAAGAACTTTCCCGTTTAGAAACAAATGAAAACAAATTGAAGCTGAAAAAAAAATGTTTCAAAAGAAATAAAAGTGGCATTTTAAATTAACAGAATTTAATTCGAAAAGCCCCAAAGAAAAAATGTCACTACCTTGATTGATTAACATACAGAGGAAATGTTATTCATAAATTTTATTGACGCTTCTTAAAATATCAAACTACCTTCTTCCTCGATTTGAAATGAAAATAATTTTAAAATTGAAATTTGAATAATAATAATTTGTATGATGATAATAAGGAGAGTTATTATAATAATAATAATAATAGTGACAACAATAATAATAATAATGAAATACATAATTTAAAAATAAAATTTTATAGAAATTTAAAAGAAATGAAAAATTAAAAATTGCATACGGAAAATTGCATTACGGGCATACATAAATAGTATAAAGGTAATTTTTTATAATATATATATATATATATATATATATATATACATGCGGTTTTTTTAATATTTTTATCCCAATACTAGCTATTTGCCCGGCGTTGCCCGGGTATTTATTTATCCCAATTTTTTTATTACACAGGAAAAGGAATGGATTCTACCTATAGTGTAAAATCTAAGTAATTTAATTTACAGATATTTCAAAGTAAGTACAGTATGCAAATGATAAAGAAAAATTGCATATTCACTCTATTATTAATTTAACTCAAAACTTGATTATAGACAACATTTTTTGTTTACTATATTCATCTCAGCGACACAAAAACTATGGATTCGACACTTCTCTCGGTAATTTTGAACATTTTACTTCTCCCTCTTCTCCACCCCAATAGTGTTGGGAGGCCAAACTTGCATTTAAACGGCATCGGGACTAACCCTATTCTTCGCAGCGAACCCGAAAACTATGGATTCGATACTATTCACGCTCATTTTGGACATTTTATATTCACACTTTCTTACCCCCACCTCACCCAAAAATGCTGATGCGGTGCTGCACTCTCGCTTAAATGGCATCGGTAGTGTCCCTATTCATCTCAGAGACATCGAAAATTATAGATTCGACACTACTCTCAGTCATTATGGACATTTTATATTCCCCCTTCTCCCCTCCCCCATGCTGATGGGGGATGAACTTGCACTTAAACAGCATCGGGAGTATCACTATTAATCTCTGTGACCTCGAAAGCTATTGATTCGACATTACTCTCGGTCATTTTGGACATTTTATTTTTACCCCTTTCCCCCCCCCCCTAATGGTGGTAGGAGGCTGAACTTGCATTTAAACTTCATCGGGAGTGTCCCTATTCGTCGCAAAGAACCTGAAAACTACGGATTCGAAACTATTCCCGGTCACTTTGGATATTTATATTCACCCCTTCTTCCCTCCCCCTATGCTAATGGGAGGCTGAACTTGCACTTAAACGGCATTAGAAATGTCACTATTCGTCTCAGAGACCCCGAAAACTATGGTTTTTACACTACTCTCGGTCATTTTGGACATTTTATATTCACCCCTTCTTCCCTCCACCCTCTCCCCTATGCTTATGGTGGGATGTGCACTTAAGCGGCATCAGAAATGTCACTATTCGTCTCAGCGACACCGAAAACTATGATTTTGACACTACTCTCAGTATTTTGAACATTTTATAATGACTCCTTCTTCCCCCCCCCCAATGCTGACGTGGGGATTGAACTTTCACATAGCAAATATTCCTCCCCCCCCGCATGAGATTTAAAACATTCCGTTATCGTTGTTTACAACCCAGGGGGAGCTTTTCTTCATTTGCTTTTCTTCCTACCGCTTTTGAAGAACCAATAGAAAATTTGTGTTGGAGTATCGTTCCTTAAAATTCAATTAAAAATCGAAATTTTAAAATAGAGACTTGAAATGATGTAAACCTTTTCTTTGTAAGATAAAAACTCGAAGAGCATCGACCGTAGATCCTTAAAAGAGCGTAAATTTCTCGAAAAAGTGGGTTTAATATTTTGGTGAAAATATTAGTCTGTTTAAAATTATTTTTAAACAAATGAGGTTTTGTTTGAAGGAGAAATGTCTGTAGTCTTAGATTGTAAAACGGTCAAAATTCTACGATAATTTTTTGCCGAGATATCGTAATCTGAAGTTTAAAAAACATAAAATATCCCACAAAACATAAAATAAAAAAATTTCTAGAATAAAATTTAAAATTCGGGCTTCGAGGTGCACTTTCCCATAGTCTGCACTACCCGTGTGCCAAATTTCATAGCAGTAAGTTTCACAGATTCGTCTCTAGGCCGCACACATATAAACACACACACGGACACTTGCTTTTATAAGTATTGATAATTTCATAATTTAATAAAATTATGCAGGTAACACATGTACATCAATATTTCAGAGGAAATTTTTTTTCATTTTACACATAAAAATGATAGAAATAACATTTCTGAAGTTAAATAAATAACTTGAGGCAAAAAAAGACTATGGACTTTATTTGTTAGTTATCTTCAAGTAAGTATGTAGTAGTTGATGATATAAAAGGTATAAAAAGCAGATATAAAAATAGACATGTATCAGCATTAGAGAATAGCATCGTATAACGCCTAATGTCTTAGGCACAAATAAGATGATGATTTTTATAAGGCTTTGTAATATATCAACAGTTTATTGAGGAATTAATTTTGAAAATATTTACACAAATATCATCAAAGCAAAGGTTAGAATATCACATTGCTGTGCTTTTTACTGCAGAATTTGGAGATTATAATGATGCCTCACAAGTTGACTCTGGTCTGACTGGTCGAGTTTTAAGTTTTGCGTAAATCAACTTGATCAGCTCAATTTAAATATTATTTTTCAAATCGTTAAACATCGTTATATGCACTACTTCTTGCTATCTTCCCAAACAGACCGAATCCATTTTTATCAGAATATTTCCAAGGGTAAGAAAGAGCTTCCCAAAAAGTAAAGCCCGAAACAATATCTCGAAAATCTAACTAAAGTTATTTTAAAGTCTAAAATTTTCTTTAATTGCTCATTTAAGAATTCTGATTTTGTTTTCGAACAATAATGACAGTTATTTGAGAGACCAAAGCTTTAGAATTAATCTTCTTACGAAAAACTCGATTTTTACAAGAGTGACAAGGATTATACAAGGATAACGAGGATTAAAATAATAAATTAAAAGAAATAATAAATTAAAACAAAGACGATCCACTGACAATTGCCTGGCAGGTCAGCTGGAGCCGCGGGACAACTTTGACGGCGGAACCGAAAAGAAGGAGAGGCGTGTTCGACACCCGACCTCCCAGAAAGAAATACTAGAAGATATACTCTACACCCTGAGCGATAGTCTTCAGTTGTCCGTTATTTTCAGAGCAGATAGGTGAGCTGAATAGGAGGTCCCTGGAGTGGACGCGTGCCTGAGAACGGAAAGAACCAACCGACTCATCGCGACACCCTAAACCCACGATTTTTGTTAGATAATGTTTAATTTTAATCTTTCGTAAATTAGCCTATATTTATTCTAAAATGCCAATACAGCATTATGTAAATATTAAAGCCTGTCAGTCTTGTTTTAGGGCAAGGTCCTTACAATACGTGCTGCATTTAAGGCTGCTGTGTACCAACCCCATTGGATTCGCTCACCTCAAGATTAACATATGAAGAAAATTTGTCTGCTCTCCACAGCTACATAAATGCTGATAATCCAATAAAAATGGTATTTTTAGATAGCCTGAACTTTTCTGTAACTTGCAACAGGATTCATTTTATATATTTCGTCCACCAAAGGAATTTATGAGCGTTTAAAACACACTATACTAGATTTCTTCCCGGAATAATTTTAATTAAAAAATATTATATGAATTTTTTTAGAAAACGAAAAATTCCCAAAGTGTAAAATTTCTTTCTCTATTACGAAGTACAATTAAAAAAAATTCAATCCAAGTCGTTAATACTTGGACAAAATTTTCTCCATAGGTTAACGTTGAGGTGAGCGAATCCAATAAGGTTAGTACACAGCAGCATTAACTGAACTCTTTCCATTCTCTGAAGGTTAGAGGGAGAAGCTAATCTGATATGTATTCCAGGATAGGTTTAAATAGAGAAGTGTATGTAATCCTAAGAGTTTTGGCATCGGCCACTTCAGACCCTGCAAGAGATAAACTTCATGTTGTTGAGTCTCTACCTGGCATTTTTTCTAAAATTTCGATGTATTTGTTGCTGTTGGTTTCAGGATCTAGTGAGAAAATTAAATATTCAGGGTGTTTGTAGCACTGTAGAATATGACCATTGATTAAAAACTTTTTTTATAACAATACAAATGTTTGCTTACAGGGAAAAAGCCAGTCAAGGACTTGAAAATGTTAAATAACAATTTGTGACATGCTTTTAATCGTATGTCTTAGTCGCGGCTCATCCGAACTTACAGAACTAGATTATGTAACCCCTTTTTTTCCCGGAACCTCCAACTGTATTTCAGTGTGCCGAAAATCAACTCATTCTAGAATGCCACTAACAGCTATTGTCATAGGGAATTCATAGCTTGAAGAACCTTCAGTGTATGAGTAGTTTGTTATGGTTTACTTTGAAATCGATTTTTTTCCCCCGAGGAACAAGATAAGAGAGAATTATGAGATAAAATGAGAAAGTGGTTTCTAGATGTGTCGGTTATCACTACAGAACTATTCCGAATCCAAAAATTGATTTCTACAGCGTTTTATCGAAGAACTTCTGTATGACGTAAGGTAAACAAGTTAGATTGCCAAAGGAATTGGAACGATATCAATTTGTCATTTGGTTTCCTAAAGTCCTTCAGTGACGAACATAGCAGTTCTTTTCCCTTTTCACTATTTCAGAATAAATTACGAAAAAAAAAATCCGAAGATAACAGATTATGTTAACTTTGCCTTGTTTAAATTTTTTGTTAAAGAGAATGCTTTCTTCCACCTTATCCAAGGTCGTAAAAGTACTTTAATTATGCCAAAGAATGTTGTGCAACTTTTTACACCGTAGAGAATATATATATATTAATTAATTTTTACCACTTACAACTTATTCCTTTTAGCAATACTTAGTAAAGTTTTGTTAATGAAAACAATTAGCTTATTTTTAGAAACAATTTTCTGGAAATATTTTTCAGACAGCAAAAACAAATTAATTACACCATTTTAAAGAATTTGAGGTATTTGATCATTTTTTAAAAAGTTTTTTGCCACAGTTATTTAAGTTCTCTTTCCTCCCTTAATTTGTGCATACTATTTCGTAACGATTCATGCGATACCCACTTGGGCGTATGAAGAAGCAATTAGTTTATATATTTAAGAAAATATGTGTAAGATCACGTGTAGGCAGCAGGCTAACATAAAACAAAGAATAAGAGCGAGGAACAAATTTTGTGCTGCTGGTGTTAAAACAGACTATCTGGTCAGCGATGTGTAATTGACACCTCGAAGAATAACACAAAATTTTCCAATGATTGTTGAGCAGAATTTAAATTTTTTTTAACTGTACTCCGTAATAAAGAAATAAATTCTTTACTCAGGTATCTTTTTCATTCTTCAAAAGAAACGCAATTAATATTTTAAAATTTGAAATTATTCGGGGTGGGAATGTGGTATACTGTGTATTCAACGCAAATAATTCCTTTTGGTGAAAGAAATTACTAAAATTATCAAGACAGCAGAGTAAAAAAAAAAATTTCCTCCATTACGAATTACAATTAAAAAGATATCTTTGAATTCAAGTCTCCAATCATTGGAAAAATTTTCTCCGTGGGTTAACATTGACAGATGGCAAACACTATGGCCACTACGTAAAAGCCTTAATTGAGTAGCAAACCTCGTTGAGAGAAAGGTTAGAAATTCAGGTTGATACTACTGGTCTCATGCTCTAAAACTTTAGCTGCGGATATTTGGTAGCAAATATAACTTTAAGTTTTGAACTTGTTTCGTATTATAAAAGTAAAGTCAATAAATTTTTGCTGTTGTTGACTGGATCATAGTTTAAATCTTATCACTAGAAAGTCGAAAGTCTATTTATTTATTTTATTTATTACAAATGCCCAGAAGATTGGCTATGACGCCATTAGTTCTCTTGCTTTCTAATATCTCTGAACTTCACAGTTTAAGAACACAAGTGCAGAGCACGAGTCCAGATGAGCAGCATCAAAAATTTGATCTTGTCCGTACAAAGGACACAAGGGGGGAGCTCAAAGTTTGAGCCGGTGCAAATATGTGGGCAAATAGTCATGACTTGTAGTAAGACGGAAAAGTGGCAAGTTGAAAGTCATCAGTTATTTAATTAGGAATGTATTAAATATTTACACGCATAATCATATTTATGAATACTGGGTGGTATCTATTTTTAAAACAAAAAACGATTCTTGAGATGTTCATGAAGGTTTCTTACATTTAGCTGTAAAGTAGGCTGTGAAAGTTTTTTTACACCATTAAATTTCTTAGGTATCTTTCAGTTTTCCTACATTACATACAAGTTAAAGGATTAAGTAATAGTTACCAACCACGGAAACAGCAAAGCGTGCGTGTTCACGCACTTCACGGAAAGAGCATTCCGTGTGATGATCTATTTACTTTCTTATTCTCAGAAGCTCTAAAAATTCCCCATTGTTTTGCTTTATTTCTTCTACGTCATGACCTTACAAGCCGAAAGAAGACCCGAGCTAGAGAGAGTCTCACGTGTAACACTATCGATCTGCTCGCTTGCTCTAGCTGTGCAGTTTCTTTTCTTAGCTTTGCTTTGCGATACATGCAAGTAACTGAGAAAAGGTATGTTTTACCGATACATTTGGGTGGCTAGTTATGAATTATTAGATATAGTAAATATTAGCTGTTGGGGTAAATCTTCCATTGGCACGAATAAATCTTAACTGGAAACGCAATTTTTTTAAAAGAAATTTTCGAGTCATGTTTTCATTTTTACCAATAAAGTAATTTATTACGTAGAATGGTTTATGTATGCAAAAAAAGGCCTGTTGCATCTGGCAGAAATAAGAGTGCTGTTTTGTCTGTTATAATCTGAAAGATTTAAAGAAGCAGGATAAAAAAGGTTTTACGACAAATGAAATATTATGGTTTTCAACAGATTATACTGGTCATGCTGCAACTACTATTTTATTGCAGGCGTAAACATATGCAAATGTTTTTCTCCTTCCTTTTATAATATGAAAAGAAAAGAAATTATACTAACAAAAGTTAATTCGCAAGTTTGCATTTCTAACAAAAATCTTTCAAAATATTTTTTAAACTCTTTTAGCAATAGAAAATAAAAAATTTCTTGAAAAGCATAAAAGTCTTAACAAAACAAACAAACATATTTATTTTATAAATAAAAATATGCATGAGGTACAAGGTTCTTTTTTTGTTCTTCCTAAGATATCCTCCTTATGGCATCACGTGAAAGTTGATGATTATTTGGCAAAGATTGATTTTTGACGAACGTCATTGGTTGTTATTGATATTTGATTTAAAACCTTGACTTGAATGGAAAAATTTAGGTACTGATTTCATTTAAGTCTTGTTTAATTTGTCTGACGTTAAGCCTGTTGTCGCAGTTTTAATTTATCTGACGTTAAGCATTTATTTCTGGATTGCTCAGTGTTTGGTAAGTCGCCGGACTTCTCATTTTTTTGTCTTTAGTAGTGCCCGTGCACGAGAGACAGCAAATCTACAAATCTCAATCTTGAAACTTTCTGAAGTTAAAATAATATTCTTTGTTTGAATGTAGATACTAGTAGATATTTAAGTGCCAATTCTAGCAGTTTTACTGCTATGTCTTGTAAAATAATCGCCAAAATACCAGCAACTGTCTAGAATAGGGTGGGCAATTGTTTTAGCTCTGGAGTCGCATTGTGGAAGCTGAGGTCAGCAGAGGGCCGCACCTTTTAAAATTATTGCATTTATTAGTTAACTTTGTATTTCAGAAAAGGTATAAATTGTATCAAAAATCAATAAATATAAATTAAATAAAATATTGGCAGTTTTTCTGTCTGTCTTGGAGTTTTTGACTGTCTTTGGCAGTTTTTCTGGCTGTCTTGGCGCGCTACAAAAAAATCTGTAGCGGGCCTCAATTTGCCCACCCCTGGTCTAGAATAATACCTTTACCTAACAGAAAAATCAGCAACAAATAGCATAAAAATTAAAATATGATATTTATTTCTGTTACTGGGCAATACTGTGAAATATCATCATGGGATTTAATATTTTGATTTTTTGATAATGTTAATCTTCTTAACTATCACGATTTAATTTTTATTTGACCGCAGGATTAATTCTTAAGTTTCATTTATTACAAATCTTTTTCAAGCTGATTCAAATTCTATTTCTTCGCGCGAACTTTAAAGTGGTTTTCAACAGGAACTCTTACAATCTGCCTTCGTTTTAAAAAGAGGATCCGGCCTTCGTTTTAAAAAGGGACTTAAAAAGAGGATCCAAGTTTTTAAAAGTTTTAATTTTTCACTTGTTTATTTTTACAGGGTATTAAATTATTGACCGCTATCGCAACAAAATTTTAAAAAAAATTGTAAAAATTAAATTAAAATATAAAGATTTTTTTTTAAAATCCGCATTATGTATTTAAATATCTATTTTTAAATGCATAATACAGAATCCCAAAATATGCATTGTCTCATATGTGGTTAAAAAAAAAGCTGAGAAAAAAATTGCCCATTGCTTTACATGAAGATTGGAGATCTGCGAGGTCAACTGGATGGAGCCGCCTTACGTAAGATTACGTCTTTGTTGCGACTGAAAGAGTCCCAGCTTTAATCTCCTCATTCTTTAAATAACTGGAGATTAAAGTTGGGACTCTATAAAAATTACAATTGAGTCACTGAGTGACTCATGGGATTATATGCATCTCTGAAACTTGGAAAAATAGATAAAAATAAATTAAAAAATAGAATTGTTCGTTGCTTAAAAGGGGCATAGTGTTCATACAAGGAAGGCTGTAACTCATGGATATTCTTGAGATTCCGGTATTTTCTGGTTAGAAGTAGCAGTAGGAGCGTCGAGTGCAGCTAGAATCAAAGAGAAGAATTTAGAGGCAATTTACAATCGGATTAGCACCTCTGTACTTACTGGACACTACATGGTACCTAGGTTCTAAATTTAACCCCTTTTTTATGTTCAACAAACAAAAGGCTCAATGTCATAATCAATGGTTAATTAACTTCTTATAGAGATAGAAGAGTTTCAGGAAAAAGTCAGCAGAATCTTCCAAGCCTAACATAGTTTCTAGACTAATAAAAATTTTAATTCCAGTTAGCACATGTCAACGCATCTTTACGCGCACTTAGATGACAATATTACATTATATATGATCTATTCAACTTTCCCTATATTAATCCACCGCAAAGGGAAACCGAACTTTTAATCAATCCATTTAGCTGATGTTAATATTTTGTGGACTTATGCGTATAAGGCAGTTGTCCCACGATCCACTGGTGCATAATCGAGGGGCAAAACGTTTGTAGTCAAACTCAGATTACTAAATGTCGTATAGTTAGGCCTTATTCCCATTACTTCCGTAGCGGAACGTAGCGTCAGCGTTATTCGAACCGAAATATTTTTAACTAATCTCAGACGCTAACAATTACGTGGCTGATCATTTGTAGGTCTGTAATGGGTTAAAAAATTTCGATGAGAGTGACGCTGACGCTCCCGAAGCAAAGTGAACAAAGCCTTATGGCGTGTTCACATAGAATCCGTCAGTGTCAGCGTTGAAGATTCCGTAGGCGCTCATTGGTTAAATGGGTCAATGATTGGTATATGATTGGTTAAAGATTTTAACGCTGACGAATTCTGTCGCTTAGAATGCGTCAACGTCAGCGTTACTCCTAATGAAATACATTTAACCAATTACAAACCTCCAAACGATTAGCAACGAAATTGTTAAAGTCTGTGATAAGTTTAAAATATGTCAATAAGAGTAATGCTGACGCTGACGGATTCTATGTAAACAGGTCCAGACTCTCTCCGTGCAAAACGTAACGCATCCATCTCCTGCCATTTTATTTCATGTGGTTGCAAAAGTGGTGTTGCAGGAAACTGTCTTCGATTTCATGGTTCGAAAAATATAGGAAGGCGATGTTCAGTAATTTTATCAAGAAAAATTTTAAACTTTGATGTTTAGTTAAGTTGCTTCATCAATAGAGAATTTAATACAGTTTAATTATAAACTATTTTTAAGCGTTCGTTACGCGAAAGCAATCATATCAGTTGGACAGATTCTGAATCGAATGCAATAGCACTTAAGACTCACTTCTTCTCAGGTCTACTCGATCATTCTCAGGCCCTCCAGGATCGAGAGCGTCGGAGATAACGTAAACACCGCCCTTTTGTTTTCTTTATTTTTAAAATAGCAAAGGAAATTTCCGCTGCGGGCAGGACACATGCGTGTTCCAAATGCACATAGAGAAGCTCTTATTCCATTCTATAACAAAGAACGATTGTCGAAAAGAAGTTGTTTTGCTTCCGATTTTTATCGCGGCAATTTTTTTTTACTACTTCACTCTCATGAACACTGAAATAATGAATTCAGATATTTAGGTCGTAATACACACCACTTGTAACCACACTGCTTGATAATGACATCGCATACAATGCAACATGGCCCAAAAGGTAGAATAATGGCCATTGTCCTCATAAATAGGATTTCTTCACGCATTTATCACCTAAAAATATTTAAGCATCTTCTGTGGGCTTAAATTTGTATATTTCAAGCAGTAGAATCATGGAGGCTTATTCGAAAGGATCATGACATGGCTTGAAGATCTAAAGATCAGCCCACACTTGTCCGGTTAAGGGAAGTTTCAATTCCCAGGCCAGCAAATTTGTTTTTAAAGAATGAAAAAGAACATTCTAAAGTGTTTATGCTGAGTTAGTCACTGTTATAAGAGAAATTAATAGTTAGAACAAGAGAATGCAAACAGTATCACTGGATATTACTCATCAAACTTTAAAATATCACCTTTACCTGCCCTTCTGTGTTGAAACCTTGGGTCCGAGGTAACCTAGTGGTAACGCGTTGGGTTCTGAACGGAGGGTGCTAAGTGCGAATCTCAACGAAAGCCATTAAATACCTTCATGTCTAGGTCGGATATTGGGCACGTTATATCAGTAGCCCTGAAAGTCCTTCTATGATATCAGTGTGTGAAAAAATGTACGAGCCCTCGAGATGTCGCCCCTGGGGGTGCTCTGTTAAAATTGACGTGATACCAGGGGATGGTGTTGGTTCGTACCACCACTGAAAGCAACAAACAATTCTCGCAGATAAAGGGTGACAAGCAGGGCCCGATTTAGAAAATTCTTGACTATAGGCTTAACTCAGGATGGGGGCCCCCTAAAACTGATGTGGGCATAACATTTACAAAATTGACACTCACAAAAAAAATAATCATTGTGAAAGTACTATTTTACCAAGAATTGGCTATTTGAAGCGTAGAAGCCTAGAACATTATCAAATAATGAAAAGCAATACAACATATTAACTTTATCATTAAAACACCAATACAATCCAACCAGAAAAACTTAGTAATTCCTTATATACACTGTAACATACATATTATGATGAACTATACATATAACTGTACATATGATGAACCAATCAATCAAATTTGAAAGTATATATAAAAAAAAATGCTATTAAAAAAGGTAAAATATAAAAAAAAATTTTAATTGGGAATTTTCCTTTTTTTCTTTTAAAATAAAATTTTTTTTGCCCTACTGGGCCTAATGGAAAATCCGGGCCTGGTGACAAGTGTCTTCATCAACAAATATTCCGCATCGGCAAACAACATGTTTAAACCTTTAATTAAATCAGCACAACACCAAATATGCAACATTGTACTCTCAGTGACGGGCTTGTGGCGGCCCAGTGGTACAGCGCGCTGGTTTTCGGTGCTGAGGGTGCTCGGATCGACTCCTGGCATCGCTCCACGAAAAATGCCTCCGTTCGTGTCTTCCCTTCATAGGGGGTAATGATGTCCTCCTACATGGTGCCCCCACAATAAAATGGGCAGTAAAATTGCGGCGTAGTATAGGCTTCCGCATTGGAAAAAGAAAATACTCTAAGAGTCGGAATATTTATGCAGCTCGACTGCTGTTTCATTAATATTAAAAATGCTACCTTGCCAGTATTAAAAACTATGTTTAAAATAATAGGTGAAAAATTTTCGTATTTCCTTTTTTCATCGATTTTTACTGAATTCTACTTGCACAAGACTGATGCAACGGTACTGATGAAACCGAGTAAAAAAACCAAAGGGTAGGAAATGAATGTCTATCGTTCTACATGTGAAGCTCTGACGCACATTTTATATGAATTTTAGTAAGTTCTATGTTTCTGCACGAGTTGAAATTTGACATGTTGTGTGCAACTGCCTCGTTTCTCTGGGCCATATTCTTATGTGCTTAACTCACTGCACAAATCAGTAATTCTGTAAACTTGATTTCCTCGCAATTTTTGTTAAAGGTATTGCGTTTCAATTTTTAAAAAGCATTAGTTTTTATACTTAGTAAAGCTTTTCTGCAGTCTTCCGATGCAGATTCAAAGATCTTGCGTTAATCCCTCATTGATGGATACTGCAAAGCAGCTTTAATTGTGTTTTAGAGCAGTGTTTTTCAAACTGCGGTACAAAACCCGTAGCATCATTTAAAATTTGTCAGATACTGTAAACATATTTCAAAACTTCAACTAAGCATCGATTAAACGAGTAAAGTCATTTGTTGAATGGCTTTTGGGCCTAATAGAGGGTTATCAGACCGCGTTGGAAGTCATTGGTAACGTGGTGTTTCAAAGGCTAACTATGAATCATTTCTAATTTTTCAATTTCGTATTTCAATTTAGTTTATTTTAAAAATCAGAAAAGGTTAGAATACAGCGAAATCATAAATTTGAATGAAGGCTCAAGAAACATCTCTGATGTACTAATGTTATTATATGTAGCTTTTTTTCCCAATATTTCGTTTCCATTACAAAAAAAAATATTTTCTTAATTTTCTTATCCCAAACAGCTGGTAATAAACGTTTGTGTTAAAATGTTTTGAAAAGAGAGTAAAATACTTTAGTCACAGTAGAAGTTCAGTTTCGTACAAATAAAGAAAGAATTTTAATCTCTAATTTGTAAAAATAGTTGAATAAAATAAATTAAAAAGCAAAAATCAGTTATCTTATCTATTGAATAATTTAAATAAATTCGACTATAAATCTGGAAATCATGATTAAAACAGCAAAGTTGCAAAGGACATTTTACTGGCATTGAATTTAGTCATTACAACTTTTACAATGAGTTGAAAGCCCCCGTGGTTCAAGTCCGTTCATGAAAGCTGCTATAAATTAAGCGTACATCACATCCGCAACACTGAATGCAAAGATTAATGCGAGATTTGCAGTAATCTTCTTTACAACTCAAAACAAAGATGAGTAAACGTAAATAGAACATCTCTCATAGATAAGACATGACATCTAGAAATTCTAAATTATTTCAGTCGTGTTTCTCTTGAAACATAGTTTGTAAAGTTAAAGCCGGTTCAAACTAGATATTTAAATCTCTTAAGTTTCATGGAGCATTCTTAATCATCCAATAACAAGAACAACAATGAAAAAATTTATAAAATGGTCTTGATTCGATTCAATCACAAATGCGATGAATATTATTTAATAGAGTTAGTTTAAACGGACAAAATTCAGGCTTTAGAACGCATTTAAGTTTTAGAGCTGTGTCACTTACGTCATTTAATGGTACTTGGTGTAAACACATGAAATTGCGTTGCGTAGATTTCAATTGCCAGCCCTTAAGAACAGACATTTTATCAGAAAAAGTGAATACCGTATTACAAAAGAGGTCTATTTTGATCATGTATTTAAATGTGTATTTACCTCTTGTTCAAGCAATGATTGTAAGAACATGGGTTATTTTGGCAATTTCTTCAACATGACATTTCCTTTACAACAGAGCCCGAGGGGATAGAAGAAAAACCGAAAAAAAAAACATGGATCTCTAAAGGCTTCTGCTATCTACACCTTTATAGTAAACTATGGATTAAATTCTCCCTTCCCTAATGGTGAATTAGCTCTAAGGATTTACATGAGTTGGATAACAGCTGATGTGAGTGAAGAAAGGAATTTCTACAAGCTGAAACATTGGAAGAATGCTTACAAATCGACAATGGCACAAGGCAGACTCAAAAGAAACTGTTCTTAAGGCAATTGAAAAAAGATATTCTAAAACAGGGGTCTGCAACGCGGTGTCCGCAAAACAATTTTAAAGTGCCCGCCGTTCAAATATTTAAATTATAAATATTTGAATAACAAACGCTAGTAGTTATTATGAATAATTTTAGTAAAAAAAAAATCAAAAATCGTAAAAATCAAAATCTGAGCAGCCTGCTCTCTCGACAGCGTCGCCATCGTTCTCCCCTCGCTGTGAGACAGCTTCTTTTTCCTGCTCTCAAATTGAACTCTCTGTGAGGGTCGACATATGCTTGTGAACCTTTGTTTTCCAATGTAAAATACTTAAAATCAAAGTACTGATCAAGCCTCACTGACACTCATTTGGACCAATGCTTGAGAACTAAGAATTCAACTTACGCGGCACATTACAACGAGTTGGTCGAAGATTTGCAATGTCAAATATCGCATTAATTATCAATTTTAAGATTGTTTTCTTTAAATTAAAATTTGAATTTATGTATTAAAAATTTATGTCGCCTTAATATTTTCATGTTTAAATATTAACCCAATCCCCTCCTCTTCATCCAGCGATGCCCACCGAACTCCCGCATTTCTGAAATATGCCCTCCTGGTAAAAAAGGTTGCCGACCTCTGCTCTAAAAGATTGAAATTTACCGATGTTTTAGAGAAATTGGTTTCCAAAAAATTACGCAAGGCAAATATTTAAGTTTTAATTGTTGTTAACTTCGTAACAATGAATCTAATGTGTCTTTAACTTACTTTTACTGTTTGAAAATACAGAGTGATGCAAAAGTCACTAGACACTAGTAGTTAATTGTCTCTTCGGAGAGCAGAGAAATAGCAGTGGGCTGAGTCAACAAATAGCAATAACAAAAACAACAACAATAAATGAATAGCAGTATTGAACATAACTATACATCTTCAAAAATGAGAAAAGACGCAGCAGGTGTATTACAATGAACATTTGTCAAATGACTTATGCCCAATCCGATATGATTGAGAACCTCACACAACCTTAGCCCAGGGTCTACAATGCCTTAATCCGGTTCTAGACGTAGCGAGGTTAACGAACACGCCAATCTCTATGTTTAGTAAGTGCCAATTTTGAGATGAGCCAACGGTTAAGCTGTTTCTGTATGTTTTAGTGTATTAAGGATGTTTCTGGAGGGCTTAGAACAGGAATCTGAGGACAAGCGCCCCCCTATAACGGGGTTATGTGTCCCCCCGTCACCTCTGAATAGCTTTTTTTTTTGGCTTATTCTCCGCCCTTTATTGGCATCGAGAAAACGTGAGTCATACTTCAACATGTAATGGGAACTGAAAAAAACTTGGGTGTCTGTTTGGTTGATATTTTGAGTGCTGCCGTCATCTAATTGCAACACGAGGTCTAAAGAGGCAAACAGACAAGAACACGGCATTTTGGTTACAAAAGAAAAAGTGATCGGCAGAATGTAAGTAGAACCTGTAATGTGAGAAATTGACAGGCATGACTTCCATTGCACCGGAAGGGTCTCAAAATCGCTGCTTAAGGTCATCCAGCGTGATCCTCCATCGGTGATTGTAGACTGTAGAGGATAGCAACATCACACGCATTCGCCCGTTCAAGCACCTGGACGCCCCCACCCCAGGCCGAAAGGAAAAGCCAGAAAGAAGCAATAACTGCTCAAGTCACCTTGCTTGGGGCCATATGGAATGGTAGCATTGAGTAGAAATTTGAAGCAGAGGGAGAATTTGGATTGAAGGGCCGAAAATGGATGCTCTAGGGGCTAAGATATTAATGAGGCCCAACGACGCAGAGTTAGTATACGTGGCGCGAAAATGGGAAACCAGGTGAAAAAAGACAAAACAAAAATACTGGGATTTCGGGCATCGCCACAACCAGCCAAAGCTTAAACTGGTATCTGGTTGATTCTGCAGGGGAACAGTCGCCACCATGGGCCCGTATCCTGATGACTCAATGAGATCAAAGTCAAGAGGCGTAGCCCACCATGTGTAACTTCCGTGAAGTGGCTTGCTCAAAAAGATCCTTTGGACTGCCATTCTTGGGGGAAATTTTTATTGAAAAAACTAGGAGAAAATGGGAGGGTGATGCAAGCAGCTTAATAAAAAATAAGAATGAAGAAAAGCTGAGCCGTGTGGAGAGTATAATCTCACCAACGGCAAGACTGCAGTCGATAGGTCAGAATCCCGAGAGGTAACACTGAATCTCGCGTACGTCGGGAGATTCAGTGATTTCAAAGGATCTTTTTGAGCAAGCCACTTCACGGAGGTTCCACATGGTGGGCTACTCCTCTTTACGTTGATCTCATTTAGTCATTAGGATACGGGCCCATGGTGACGACTGTTCCCCTGCAGAATCAACCAAATACCATTTTAAGCTTTGGCTGGTTGTGGCGATGCCCGAAATTCCAGTATTTTTGCTTTGCCTTTTTTTCATGTGATTACGAACTGACGTAGTTTAACATTAAAATTTTCGGTACATATTCAAGTGTCCATAGATATCGATCAAATGATACCCACAATATGGTCATTGGAAAAACATTGATAACCAAAATGGCTTAATGGTACTTAATCTCAGAACTTTCAAACCTCGTTTCAAACATTGGGAGAATACCTACAAACTCGCCCTCAGGATTCTTACATTCTTGTGTACCATAGCAGTGAAGCACTTACCTCTCACGGCCAGTTCTGTAATAGTTTGGTCGAATCCGTCTACATTGTCGGCGACACACATGACTACATGGTTGTCGTCATAAGTGACATCTTCAATGAAAAACACTGCATTTGGCAAGCCATCTTCATTTTCCAAAGCACTGTACCGACTTTCATTTACCATGAAAGAATTAAGCTCGATACCATCTGCAATAAAAATTAATAGAGGCTAGAGAATTTTTCCGTGAGAAACGAAAACAATAATATTTCCAAAGAAGAATAGTTAAAACTGCGAAGTGTAAATAAATTGCTATGAAGTAGTTAAATAGCAAACTTAATAAATAAAAATCAGGCCTATATTTAAGCATGTGTATATTGAATTACGAAATTTTTCGTTATTCTTTTTATAGAAAAAATGGAATAGTATCTAATATTTCGAAAACCATCTATTGCTAATAGTAATAAAAATTAATGTATCGATTTCCGTCCAATTTTTCTTCTTTGAAACTTGAGATAAAGCAACAGAGATTATCGCACGTCTCATTTTTTCTATTTCTACGATAACAAATTTCCAACGAACGTTCAATACAGGTGTGAGGTAAGGCAAAAACATACAACTAGCAAAGTTGATTACGCATTATACACAATTTATTTACGCTTTTTTTTAAACCAAAACTACTGATGTTTGTTTGCTCCCACAAAGCAAGATAAAAGACCACATTAAAGAAGAAATTAATAGCAGTCTTTTACTCGTATACATTTTAATTTCTAAAATTTGAAAGTTTTTATTTTCATATTTAAACTAGTTCTCAGTGGGCTTGCTTTGTAAATTTTCAACTCTATAAACGTTCACTTGTGTTATATTTTTTGCCTCAGGGTGCCTTCGCCGGTGAAATTACCAAGGCCATGTTTACTTTCAACATATTTATTCTAATACAAAGACAGTGAGTGCAATCGCCTTATTTTCCTGATCGCCTGCCCAGGTAGCCGAATACGGTAAACAAACCCTAAATCAAGGCAAACAGACCAGCCATTTTGCTTCTGTGAAATCTATTTGCAGCACTATATACACAATACATGGTCACAGGGATATGCGAAATCGTTTCAGAAATATTGTGATTTTATTTCGTTTGCTCATGTAGAGGATGAAATATGCGTAAAGGAAACTTTCGTCATAATTTTGCTTCATAGAAAAACAGATGACTTCTAATTCACTTTGCGTAAATCACCTCTAATTCGCTCATCATTAAACGCGCTCTACTTCTATTCTTACAGAACATACAGTGAATGGGATATTTACTTATGTGATATCTGTTAAGAAACTTTTTTGTTGTTGTTGTTAGAGCGCTACGGCCAACTGTTGTTACACGAGGGCTGAGTAAACAAGAGTTTCTGAAAGTTTTGAAATCATTCTGACTCATATAAGGAGTTAAAATCAATAGCTTCCCAGTATTGATTGTGTTCCCAGTATGCAGACACAAATTAATCATAGGCAAATTGTGATGAAAAAAATACACCTTTTAGAATCAATATTTTTTTAGAAAGAGTATTTTGACAATAACTGGTTACAAACATTGATTGGATAATATCATGTTGTTACGGCGTGCTACTTAGGCTTCACAAATTCAATTATAGCCAAAATCTGATGCAAAAAATACAACTATTAGAATCAATACTTTTTTAAAAAGAGTATTTTGACAATAACTTGTTACAAATATTGACTGTAGTATAGCTATTATAGCATATTGTTAGGACGGTATAGTTAGGATTCACAAATTCTGTTATTGAGATTTTTTTATTTAAATAGGTTTTTAATACGCTGATAGTAAATACACTGAAAACAAAAATACCATTAAACATGACTACCTCGTAATACTAATGTACCACGGCTGGTTTAAAACGTGACAAATTGAAAAACTCTCATGAACAACATGAATAGCTGAACTGAATTTTATAACTGAATTTGAGCAAGCTACGTACATTTAGTCACTAGTTGTTTGTCTGGCGTTGCCCGAGTATTCGGGACATCTCTGTTTATCTCAGTCATTTTGGACAGTTTATTTTTCAACCCTTCTCACCCTCCATGCCGATGGGGTCTGTATTTGCACTCAAACGGCATCGGGAGTATCACTATTCATCTCAGCGACACCGAAACTATGGATTTGACATTAATATCGGTCGTTTTCGATTATTTTTACGTCACCCACTTCCCACCCTAGGGGTGCTAGGGGTGTCTTACTACCACTGTATTTCTTTTCCAGATTATAAGTCATATGCGTACCAAGTTTGATTGAAATTGCTCCAGGTGTTTCAGAGTTATGCCGGAACATGCATACTTCCATTTATATATATATATATATATATATATATATATATATATATATATATATATATATATATATATATATATACAGAGAGAGAGAGAGAGAGAGAGAGATTTTGCGCCGCATTACGTCGTATTTCTTTCCTCATCCGTAAAATGCTCCATTTTGTAATTGCTAAATTTTGTAATTGCTCTAATACTTACTTTTGAATTTAAATTTGTTCGCCTATCCCCACTCGTGAGGCAATGTATGCATTACTCCCAATATTTTCGTTTCCACTTAAAAAACTTCTTTCTTGCTCTCAGATATTCAGCAAATATGTTTTTATGTTTGGCTACAACAAAATATTTTCTTTGGTCCTTTTTCTTTATAACCTAATAAATAAATGACAAGAAATGTCTCTTGTCTTTTTTATCTCTATGAAAAAATTTCATACTTTATGCAGTTACGTTTGGTTGCTCAGCATAAAATACAGTGAAACGTTCTGCAATATATTTACGTTTGTTTCATCTACAGAAAAAATCCATTGAAGCAAAACCTACCCATGTTGACATAATTATGACAAATTAAAGCAATTTTAAAGCAATTATTTAAAATAACTTGCATTTCAGACTATTTTTTTTTCAAATTTATTTGCATTTTCTTAATATCCACGATAAAAATTATTCAGAAGTTGTGTCTTCCTATTTTGTGTTTACCTCGAATTTCCTGTAGTTCTATTTACATTTAGAAATTTTAAAGGGGTGGGGGGAAATATTTAAATTATTTAAAGTGCTTAAAAAACGAGAAAATTTTCTACAAACTGCTGTTTGTTAGAGTTGAAATGCGGAGAAATGCAGACATTTAAATTTATGCATGAATTTTACCCACTTTCGCTCAAATACGGTTAATCATTCATTGTTATACTCTATTCTTAAAGTGATCGTTCCCTCATTCTCTAAACCCTAGATATAAGCTTTCGGGTTAAATTTTAGAACAGGGTGGTGGTTGGGGGTATTTATCATATGTCATTTTATGAGATATGATGAAACATGTATTGTCTTGCCTTGTCAGTGTACAGGTTAAGATATTTGCCCAGGGTGCTATATCTTGGTGAAGAACTAGTCGGTAAATACGATTCCTTCATTGTCCATACCTCATTCTTCAACTAGTGAACGTAGTGTGAGATGAAGCTTTTTGGAACATTTTAGAGAAAAGATAGATCACTTGTTCATTCTATATTTATATGATATGACGAATTCAATTTTATTCCAGTATCACACCAAAATGTAGGTTTAAGATAATTTAATTAAATACTTCAATATTTTAAGTTAGGGATAATTTAATAAGAGCAACATTGCCCGGAGAAAAAATTAGTATTTTTTTCCAGAAAACAAAATTTTTTTCCCAAAAGAAAAGAAAATATTCATGTTTCAATTGATAGCAACTATAAAATTTAAAATGAAGAGCCTCTTCCATCTAAACTTAATAATGAATTAACTATCCTAAATGATTAATAGGGGCTGAAATTTCAATCAGATACTATTCGTATTTTCAATACTTTTAATGGCAAGTTTTAAATTTTTTAATTGTGTTTTCAAAGGAGGATATCAGGATGACACCTTTACATCCAGCATTTGTCAAAATTAGGACAACATAAAAGATCAGCAGATCACAGCTAACCGGAAATACGGTCGGAAATATACCTATAACACTGATACCCTTGATCCGGTTAACCTGAAACGGTTTCCGTTTGTTTGTTTTTGCTATTTTTCCCCTTTTTTACTCGCTTTAAAGAATCACTATCTTATATATATGGCACTAGTGAGTACCGTTTTAGCTGAATGGAATTTCAGACAAACAAACTCGTTAGTTTCAGTTTTACTTAATATAACATTCTGACTATAATACTAAAAAGTTACAGGGAAATATAAAACTCTTAAATCTGAAAGGGGCTGTATAATTTTTCACAAAATATTTCATCCAAAGTATGCTTTTCCTTCCCAGATATACTTAAAGGTCAGCAAATCCAAGATCTCCAGCATGCCTTTTACGCTTTTACAGTGTTCAAGTTCATCGGATAGTTTTAGGTTTGTTTGTGTTTTATGATCCATTTCTCTTAAATTAACATGTCAAACACTGTAGTATATATATATATATATCATCATCATCATCATCATCATCATAATTGTCTCGACAGTACCACGTGGGCCCTGGCCTTCTCTAGAAGTTTTCCCCAGACTATCCTCTCACCAGCCTTGGATCTCCAGTTCTTGACCTTCATGGCACTAAAGTCCGAATCCAGGCAGTCCTCCCATCTCTTTTTTTTTGGTCTTCCTCTCTGTCTTTCACAGAAGGGGACTGCAGTAAAAACTTTCAATGCTGCTCTCTCTGAATCCATTCTCAAAAGATGACCTGCCCATCTCATTCTGTTCAATTTCCCAAATTTCACTACGTCTTCGTTTTTAAACAGTTTGTATAGTTCAATATTGTGTCACCTTCGCCAAATACCATTATCAAAGACACCACCAAAGATAGCTCTTAAAACTCACCTTTCAAAAATTATCAGAACTTTCTCTTCCCTTGATGTCGATGGGCATGTCTCAGAGGCATATGTTAGCACTGGTCTTATGAGAGTTTTGTATATCAAGATCTTTGCTTTTCTTTTGATAAGATGAAATTTCAGCTGGTTCCTTCGCCCATAATATATATATATATATATATATATATATATATATATATATATATACACTGCTGGCCACTGTAAATGCAACACCCTGAAGGAAACATGCAAATAACAGGAAAATTACAACATGCATTAGCGGAGGTGAGATATGCAAATGATTAGAATTTCAGCGCAGACGCACATCACGCGCGCCTGTGGCGCCACTTCAAAGCGCTATTTAAGGCTTGGAGATTTCGACGATTTCAAGTTCGGCAATTGTGTTTTTCTTGTGGTTTTTTCAAAAAAACGATCAGTTATGCCTCGTCGAAAACAGCGATCATCTTTTGATCAAGTATCCGAGTTCGACAGAGGAAGGATAGTGGCCTACCGAGATTGTGGATTATTTTTCAGGGAAATCGGTAGTCGTGTTGGACGAAACCAAACAACTGTAATGCGGATATGTGATCGTTGGATGCAGGAGGGTACGACGGACCGGCGTGTTCGATCGCATCCACCTCAGCGCACCACTTCACGTGATGACAGGCAAATTGTGCGCATGGCAGTGACGGATCGCTCAGTCACATCACGAACCATAGCACAGCACATGCAGTCTGTAACGCATCATCCAGTGTCTGCGCGTACCATTCGACGCCGTTTGCAGTAGAGTGGTCTGTCCTCAAGACGTCCATTGCTTTGTCGACCCTTGACGCAGAACCACAGACGTCTCCGCCGCCAATGGTGCGATGACAGAAGGATGTGTACGGCAGAATGGAATGAAATTGTCTTTACTGGCGAGTCACGCTTCTGTCTGCAACACCACGACGGTCGCATTATATGCACGGAGTCTGGAGACACCGTGAAGAGAGGATGCTGAACAGCTGCGTTATGCACCGCCACACTGGTCCTGCACCGGGTATTATGGTATGGGGCGGTATTGGATATCACTCTCGCACACCTCTAGTACGCATTGCCGGTACTTTAAACAGCCAGCGCTACATCTCCGAGGTGTTGGAGCCAGTTGTCCTTCCTCACCTTCAGGGCTTGCCCACAGCCATATTTCAACAGGATAGTGCGCGACCACAAGTGGCACGCATTGTCCAACGGTTCTTCGTCAATCGCCAGATTGAATTGCTTCCCTGGCCGCCTCGCTCTACGGATCTTTCGCCGATAGAAAACATGTGGTCCATGGTTGCTCTACGATTGACCCAGATTCCATCCCCAGCTGCCACAGCAAATCAACTTTGGCAACGTGTGGAAGCTGCTTGGTCTGCTGTACCCCAAGAACTCATCCAAAGTCTCTTTGAATCAATGCCGAGGCGTGTGGCAGCGGTGATCTCCAACAATGGCGGCTACTCTGGCTACTGATTTTGGCAGGAACCACACTTCACAGAAGTCTATAAATTTAATCATTTGATACTTGGTCAACGTGTTATCTACAAAATAAATTTTGTTGTGATATCTCTTGTCTTTCTTGGTGTTGCAATTTGGGTGGCCAGCAGTGTATATATATATATATATATATATATATATATATATATATATATATATATATATATATATATATATATATATATATATATATATACGCATTTAAACGCATGTCGAGTAAACCACATGTTATCTTACATAGACTCGTTCTTTGCATGCTTCCTAGATGCACTTAATACATTCTTTGAATAATTTGGTTTAAATACAGGCAAATATGAAAACGCAGAATTTAAACAATTGTTATCCAATGTATTTTACACTTTCAGTAATGTATTTAATATTTAATATACTGATCACATTTTGTAAGTGTAGTTAACATCCTGTAATATCCCAAAATGCCTCCATTATGTCGACAACAAATAGCAAGATTTTACATCTTTATTGTGCATCAGTAAAACATTTTCAAATGTGGAATTTAAGTAAATAACTCGCGAAAGTTCGGTTTTTCTTAGTGGATTTGACATTGCATCCGAACTTTCGAAATGCTTCGAAAATTCTCGAGATAAAAACAAACGTGCGTAACGGGTAATCCTCCACATGGCAAACAAAACTCGGAAAATTTATCGGTCGTAAATACGTCAGGCCTATAAATTTGCTTGGAACTTTCCGGGAGGATAAAAAATTACTTGTTCCTTATCAGCCTGGTTTGTGTCCTCTCGTAAGCGTTGAAATCTCCAGTGACGTAACGGTGTTCATTTAGTCTAAAATTTAAAAACGCAACATAAAGATTAAAAATGCTGAACTTTTCACTTGCAATCTGTGTACTTATGGAAATATCGTATGGCTTTTATATGGTTTTTCAGGAGCGTAATATTCAGTTTCTCACAGAGATATTTTCAGATTAACTGGAATTCTTATCTGACTTTTAAACGGGAAGTCATTAAAAGTAATACTTATTTACACTGCTGGGGAAATTTCATTGGTTAGAGCAGTGATGCGCTAGCTGTTGGTCGCGAAAATAATTGGGTGGGTCGCGGATAATTTGAAATATATTTATATCGTACTGAAATATTTTATTCAAAAATTTGCTACAAATATGCCAATAATTTTCAAATCCTGCTTTTATTTAATTTTGATTTTTGCTAATTTTTTCCTAAATAAAAGGCAAATGCATATTCGTATTTAAATACGAAGTCATGTGAGATTTGCCAAAAACAAGTGCAGAAGGTAAGCGAGATATTTTGAAGTAGAATTACGTTCCAACCATAATGGTCTTTTCAGACGCTAGAACCGTCCGTCCATATCTCGCGAATTATAATTTTGGCAGCGCGCCAAACCAAGTCTGTATCGCTTGGACAAGCAGTAAACAGTTAAACAGAAAAGTGCCAAAATGCGTCAAAATTCTGACATACATATATGTATATGTATACATACGTACATATATATAGATACACATATACATAACATATACAGGGAGTCCCATAATGATTGGGACAAACTTTAAGGCGAGGAAGGGCATGTCAAAAGGATTCAAAATTGCATAGCAACCCATGGTCGCAAACGTCATGGGAAAGTGGTATCAGAGGTACAAGAAATGAAGGAATACGAGACAGAGATTATCAGAAATATTTATTGCTGATAAATATTACATATACTGTTGTAGATAGCACCATTTCAAAAGGTTACAAAAGATGCTCAAAGTTTCCACCATTACAAGCACTTTGAGATGCAAGCGTTACAGCGACGGGCCATGGATTGGCGGACACGTTCGAAAACACCTGGATTTGCTTGAATTTCGATCTGCAGCAGCACAAACAATTCTTGCAACCAGATCCATTTCATATTCGACATGTGTCTTATACACAACACTTTTAAGTATGCCTCAAAGAAAGAAAATACAGGCTGCTTAAATCCGGAGAGCGTGGGGGCCAGGCAACCAGGTCCAAAGAACTCCAGGTGTTTTCGAACGCGTTCGCCAATCCATGGTCCTTGACTGTAACGCTTGCATCTCTTGTAATGGTAGAAACTTTGAGCATCTTTTGTAACCTTTTGAAATGGTATCATCTACCACAGAATATGTAATATTTATGAACAATAAATATTTCTGATAATCTCTGTCTTGTAGGCCTTCATCTCTTGTACCTTCGATACCACTTTCCCATGACGTTTGCGACCATGAGTTGCTATGCAATTTTGAATCCTTTTGACATGCCCTACCTCCCCTTGAAGTTTGTCCCAATCATTATGGGACACCTTGTATGAGTACATACATATATACATAACATATATGAGTACATACATATATACATAACATATATGAGTACATACATATATACATAACATATATGAGTACATACATATATACATACAAAAGAGGTAAGCAAACGATAAGTAATCCTGCGTTAATAACTCGCGGTAGTTTTGTTAGAAGAGACTACCTGAAAATTTTTATTGTTATTATGCAAAGCAAATATATACCCAAAATCATTAGTTCATTCATTTTTGAAAAGTTTGTCAAAAATTGCTAATTTCTTTTTCTATTTTTTGTCAACATTTCATTAGTTTTTTAAAACAATTTTTCTAATACCAAAAAAATTTCTTTGGAGGGAGGGGGGGAGGTGTAGAGGGTATTTTTTCATCTAAAGAAAATGGGTCGCTGTCGAAAGAAGTTTGCGCTCCACTGGGTTGGAGCACCCATATGTATTGAAAGGTAGGCAGTTCGAGTTTCGATCGAGACAGGAAATCTTGTCTAGATCGAAATGTCAGAATTTCCTGGCTCGATCCTGTCGGAAGCCACTAAAAGGTGGTTTCCGGCTGTTGAAAATGAATCATAATGACTGTGCCAAGAAGAATTAAAATATTGCTTACTTCCTCCTCCAAAAAATAGAAAAAAAAAGTTCCAGAGTTAAATTTCCCCCAACCCCACCCCCACCCAAGAGACAAAAATCCTTCCTCAGACACGAATTTTTGCGGCACCCTTTAGTAATTTATGTAATACTTATTACAAACTTAGTTTTGGACGTCTAGTGACTTATTATAATGTACTTGAAATGTAGAACGTTTCATTGTCATAAACCGACTTTTCTTTAATAGAGAATAATATTTTTTGCTCAAACTGATCTAATGGTCCATTCATCAAGGATCTGAGCAAAAAAATTGTTTGCAGTTTTCATGAGGATTCCTTTATTTATTTATATGTTCATTTGTGTGTTCTAGATATAAAGTCTTCATCAACACTTATGCGCAATGTATTTCGAAAGAAATGAAAGGATTAACATTAAAAATTCATATTCAAGCTTAAAATGTGGAATTTTATATTATTATGCGGAAAGTGGAGAGAATGTTTCGCAATTTTAACGTAGGATTACGTTCCTCCACAACTGTCCTCCGGAAAGAAAATTTCAGATATCCTGCGTCGCGAGTTATAATTTTGGCATCGCGCCAAACCTAGTCTGTATCGTTTGAGCAAGAGTAAACAGTTAAACTGAAAAGTAACAAAATGAGTCAAAATTTTGACATATATATATATATATATATATATATATATATATGTATGTGTGTGTGTGTGTGTGTGTGTGTGTGTGTGTGTGTGTGTGTATACATACATACATACAAAAGAGGTAAGCAACGAGATAGCTAATCCCACGTTAATAACCCGCGCTAGTTTCGTTAGAAGAGACTACCTGAAATTTTTTTAGAAATCATTTCCTAGACCCCCAAGAGAGAATTCTACTTTCTAAAAAATTATGGAACTGCTAAAAAAACGAGCTTGATTTGAACAAATGACTACAAGTAATGAAATATTTAAAGTGGACTAAATTGAATGAAATTTAGGACTTCAAATCTTAATATTAGTTGAATAAGAACAAAATGTTATGACCTTTAGAGGATAAACGACAAACGATTACAATATTAAAGCGTTATAATATGAAAAAAGCATTTTATACATACACTAAAGCACGCATTTTTTAATGAAAGTAATTTAAGAGAAATATTTTCTTTACAGAGAAATATATTAAGTTGGTTGGAAATTAATAAGTAATCGCTGAATTGTAACAACGTTAGTGTTTGAAATTGTTCTTAAATTATCATTTAAATAGATGCTCTAGCCTTAATGATGCAGATATTATATGATGTACCTCACTGATACAAAATTTCATTATTTAAAATAGGCATGTGCAACTCGAAATATGATGAGGGCGATATTACTTTATTAAAAGCTGCTGTGGGCAATAAAAAAAAATGGGACCGATGGGAAAGCGAAAAATATTTTATCTAACAAAAAATAAATTACTGATTATTTTAAAAGTAAAATTAATATTAATATTCTTTGCTTAAATATTTCTTTAATAATATTATAAATCTAAAAATAATATTCCTTCTTTTTTCGATTTATAAAATTGTGAGTTTTCACAAAAAGCTTCGCGAGCCACACATTAAGTGCTGGCGTGCCCCCTACGACCATGTATTTTGTGCAGGCTTGATTTAAAGAGTTCCTCGATTTTTAAAGCACTTTTTTGTCGCGATTTAAATGCATGAGACTTCACAGGAATTTATGCAAAATTATGCGATTTTGTGAATGTTTTCCACCATTTAACGGATATTAGTACCTATCTCAAAACTGAACTGCAAGTATATAAATTCAATCTACAATATATATTAGTCCAGGTAATACAAAGCAGGTGCGAAATTTTTAGTGATCCGAACAAGGATTTTGAATTCAGAAATTGATGAAATTGACCAACCAATTTTAAATGTCAGCATGATAGGCATATGATGAGTTGAGCCGTGCGAAAGAGATTAAAAGTGTTATAATATGAAAAATGGTGTACAAGGAGACTATTCCTTTTAACGTAGAATTACGTTCCCCCATAACGATCCTCCAGAAAGCAAAATTTCAGATGTCCTACGCCGCGAGTTATAATGTTAGCAGCGCGCCTAACCCAGCCTGTATCGCTTGGGAAAGCAGTAAACAGTTAAATACGTACATATATATAGATACATATATACATAACACATACATACATATATACATGCAAAAGAGCTAAGCAACGATATGTAATACTACGTTAATAACCCGCGGTAGTTTCGTTAGAAGAGACAACCTGAATTTTTTTTTAACTATGATTTCTATGGATTCTTTTTAAAATTTGTTTCTAGCATCAAACTCAAATAGCCTTGATCAAATCTTGTAGCTAATATATTAAACATATTTTTAATTATTAAATTCTTTATATTCTTAAATAACATATGCTTAACTTAATTTTGAATGTTTTCTTGCGCAATTCTTTTCAACGTATTGCAGAAATTTTTATGGGTAAAATACTTTTCACAGCCAAGAATGACAGTTAGTATTTATATCGCAAACTTTCTGTCACGGCGTTTATAAAAAATATTGTTCTATTTAATTAGCCACTCGGGATTTTTTTCCAAAATACCAATATCTATCAAACCAAGTGAAAAACTTCTTTTGCAAATTACACCTGAATTGCAATTATATTTTGCTAAGGTTCATTTAATATTGCATACATGGTATGAAGCATAAATTTTAAACGAAAAAGACACTGAAAAATGCACATAGAGAATTTCAAACATTCAAAGAATAATCGAATTTTGAAATCGAGATTATGCATTTTAAAACAATTTTAAAATATGTTTTATGCATATAATTTAACTACGTGTTTAGTAAGTCCACTTACCCCTTAACGCTTGGTTAGTAAGCAGGTGAAAAATACGAGTAGTGTTCTGTTAAAATTTAATTTTCAGAGAAAACTCTGCGGCGTATGTTCAAAAAGGAACACATTATTGACATGTGAATATTCAATTTGCTTTAAAACGTAAATTTCTATTTCGCAAAATATAAAAAAAATTCTTCTAACTTTGAAGCTTCGTGTAAGATATTTCGTTCTCCTCGATATTCAAAATCAGAGCTTTCCTGAGAAAAGCTTCCTGAGCTTTAATCATGACGTAAAGCAAAACTAACATATCATTGATTTATTTTGGAAAATTTTTGAAGCGCTCACAGACCTTAAACATGAAACCCCAAATCATACCAGATAAAGCATATTTCAAAAAATATTTTTTCTAACATGCTGTAAAAGCAGGAATAAATTATTAGAGCAATTTTCCCACAAAGCGGCACGCACTTGTCTCTTGAGGACAGTCGCCCATCAACACGGAAAAAAAAAAGTAGCCTTCCTTGATAGATTGAGTACGACTGCGAGCCCTATTGCAGACTCAGAAGTGGTTTTGAAGACACCACCATGTTTCTCTGAACTATAGGAGGATTCAAAGTTAAGGAAGTTACAGGAGACTGGGATGTACCCGAGAGAGAAGATGGTAATCTATTAAGGCTGCTGTGTACTAACCCTATTGGATTCGCTCACCTCAGTGTTAAGGCTGCTATGTACTAAGAAAAAAATCGTATTTCTCTTTTCCTCTTCTTGCAGACTCTTGTGGTGTGAGGATTCCAGTTGACAGTTCGAGAATTCCACCCCTCTTAGATTGACATTTTGAGGGATTGTAATGGCTCTCTCTCTATACGGGGGTTAAGCGCTGCTCCTAATTTTTTTATTTAAAATATATTTTTGTAAACTATTTACAGGTACATAAATGCTGATAATCAGATAAAATTGGTATTGTCAGATAGCCTGAACTTTTCTGCAAAGCGCTATAGGATTCATTTTATAAATTTCATCCACCGAAGGAATATATGAGCGTTTAAAACACACTATACCCGATTTTCCCCGAATAATTTAAATTTTGAAATATTAATTGCATTTTTAAAAAAATGAAAAATGTACACAAATGTAAATTTTCTTTCTCTATGACGGAGTACAATTTAAAAAAAAAAATCTTTGAATCCAAGTCGGCAATCCGTGGACAAATTTTCTCCATAGGTTATCATTGAGGGGATTGAATCCAGTGGGGTTAGTACATAGCAGCCTTAACCTATGGAGAAAATTTGTCTATTATTTACATTTACATAAATACTCATAATCCGATAAAAATGTCATTTTCAGATGGCCTGAACTTTACTGCACCTTGCAACAGGCACCTTGCACATTCATTTTATAAATTTCGTCCACCAACGGAATTGATGAGCGTTTAAAATACACTAGACCAGGTTTTTTTGCCCCAAATAATTTAAATTTTAAAATATTATTTGCACTTTCTTAAAAAAAAACGAAAAATGCCCCAAAGTAAAAAATTTCTTTCTCTATTACGGAGGATTAAAAAAAAAATCTTTTAATCCAAGTTGGTAATCCTTGGACAAATTTTCTCCTTAGATTAACATTGAGGTGAGCAAATCCAATAGGGGTAGTACAGAGCAGCCTTAAGATCTCATCATCGTTTCTAACAGGTCATGAGGGTCACTAATTACAGTACTTCACTTGCATGCAATTGCTAAAGACAAAAAAACTGAGAACGCTGTTTTCGCTTTTCAACTTTTCTTGTGAACGGGGAAAACTTTCTCTGATTATTATTTGTTTTTGAGAAAACAGGTTCTAATTGCAGGTCTTTCGTAAAAGCGGAGAGGCGTTAAGTCAACTGAAAAGCGAAATATACCTGTTATAACCTCCAAAAAGGCTAAAAGTTCTCAATTTCAGACAGTAATGCAAAGAAACCTCGACGAATATTTAAGAATTCCTTGGGTTTTCATTAAATTGAAATTTTATTTCATTTACATGTTTTCCATGATTTCTTTCGTTTTTTATTTAGAGTACATGATGATAATAGCAATTTTCTGGTGTTTAAAAAAAAAACTCGCCTTTTCGTTGCTCTACATAAACGAAAACTCGGGGGGAGTGTCGTAAGTGTTCCCGCATATCGTGAAATATGCAAAACAGAGCGCTCACTTTCTCAATATTTACATTGACTGGAATCGCAATGTGTGCGTGCAAGGTAGCTGACCTATATCTGGAAAAGGAGAAAGAACTGTACTTGTACATCTTTCGAGGAATCTCCTTTAAGGTTGATTTACGTTGCTAAACACTATGCAATACAGCAACTACGGTAATCGCGCATTTTGATAATGCGCAAATGCTGTTTTTAACCTTCATGTGATAAGTTTTACAGGTAATCTAAGAATACATCGATTTTCATTTAACCTTTAAAAGAGCTTAAAACAAAGTTGGTTGCCCAGTTTTATGTAACGAGATGCTCTCGGCGTGACAAGAATGTAAACAAATTAGGTAAAAGCGCCTGATATCTTTTAAAAGCGGTTCGCTGCTCTGGACCATTTTCATAAGATAGGGAGCCACAACTTCGAATCAAAATGCTGCAATTCTTACAGATATTCACAAGAAAATCTGATGTAACAAATCGTTTATTTAAATTTTAAATTGCATAAATCTCGTTAATAAATACCGCAAAAGCATGTGCTTGTATATCAACTATAAAGCATAAATGACCTTTGCGATCCACAATACTGCTCAGATAAACCTCTGCAATCGACTAAAAATCTAGAAGTTGAGGTTTGCTCGAGAAAAAAAATAAACTTAAATTTATAAACTTTAAACATAAATTTATTTGAAAATCGTGACCAATGAATACTTATATTTGAAAATTATAGTTTCGAATATTTTTGCTGTCTTTTTGTTCTCATTTCTAACAAATATTTCGCCCAAGTTATTTATATATATATATATATATATATATATATATACAGATGGTGGACAAAAAATACGAACACCTGTGAAATAATGGAAAATCTTTATTAATAGGGGGTTGGACCACCCTTTGACTGAAGTACAGATTTAATGCGACGTAGGATAGATGCATAAAGGTCATGGACAATATTTAAAGGAATATTAAGCCATTCTTCCTGCAGAGCGGTCTTTAATTCCGAAAGTCCGGATGGAGGTGGAAATCGGGAACGAAGTTTGGACTCCAAATATTGCCATAAATTTTCAATAATATTCAAGTCCGGAGACTGAGGGGGCCAGGCGAGATGTTCAACTGCATCGTCATACTCTTCGAACCATTCTTGAACACACCTAACAGTGGGAATAGGGGCATTGTCGTCTTGAAAAAGCGGTCGCTCTCCAGGGAATACAGTCTGGACAAAAGGATGGACATGATCCCCTAGAACGCTTAGATAGTGATTGGATTTGATCCTCCCATGCAGAATAACAAGTGGCCCAAGACCGCGCCAAGATATCGCACCCCATACCATAATGGAGCCACCCCCATGCTTCACAGTTGGCAAGAGGCATTCAGGATGAAACGCTTCTTTTGGCGTTCTCCAGACATAAACGCGTCCGGTCGTCTGAAATAGGGTGAATGACGATTCATCTGACCATATTACCTGTTGCCACTGCTGTGGGGACCAGCTTTTGTGATCTCTGCACCATTGGCGTCGCTTGAAAGCATTAGTTGCTGTCACCAAGGGTTTACGAATTGTCACTCTGCCATAAATGTTCGCAGCATGAACTTCCATTTTGACAGTTTTTGTTGAAACGGCGTCCTGGAGATGACTGTTCATTTCGGATGTTATCTCGGATAACGATCGCTTGTTCTTTCGGGCTACTATGCGCTTCAAGACCCGTCTATCACTATCAGCAAGCTTGGACTTTCGGCCACTGTCGTGCTTTGAAGACGTCGTCTTACCCTCTTTCGTGTACGCTGTCATAACGGCTGATACCGTACTCCTTGCAAACCCCAAAAGGTTTGCTGTTTCAGTAACCGATGCTCCACTTAATCGCGCTCCAACTATCATTCCTCTTTGGAACTCTGACAGGTATGACATTTCAACTTATCACAGACAGTTCGATAGAAGCATGCAACGTAGGTGACTGCTGTTGAGAGACTGATACCTTCCTCTTCACGCTCACTAGGTGGCAGACTTCTGTTGCAGGTGGCGCGGCTGTACTGCAGGTGTGAAATACGTCATACTTTTTCACAGGTGTTCGTATTATTTTGTACTCCATCTGTATATATATATATATATATATATATATATATATATATATATATATATATATATACAGAGATATACCCCGACTTACGACCAAGAGAGAGACCGAGACATTGGTCGTACGTTGATTTGGTCGTAAACACAGTTACAAACAAAAATTTTTTATTATGTACATACATATTTTTTACTTTCATACATATATACGTAATTTAAAATGCATTGTAATTTATATAGGAGACAAATTATTCTTCGCCATCACTACTTGTTATGTTAGTAAAATTCGTTCAGAATTTGCGACAGATGATAACAGGACAGACGTAACAGGAGTGCTACAGCTTCTCAGCTCTTTCGTCACTTGTATGCAGACACAGGAACCCGTGTATCAAGGGTGACTGTTTCCAAAAGACTTCATGAGAGAGGGTTGTTTGCAATAAGACCTGCTGTTTGCGTCCCGCTAACTTCTACGAACAGGAGAATCCGTTTATCATGGTGCAGAGAGCATAGAGATTAGAGTATGGATCAATGGGCGATCGTTCTCTTCACTGATGAGTCCCGGTTCAGCCTAAACACCGATTCTCGCCGTGCGTTCGTATGGAGAGAACCAGGGACCCGCTACCTACCCTCCAATGTCCGCGAAATTGACCATTATGGCGGAGGAGATGTAATGGTCTAGGCAGGCATCATGTTGGATGGCCGCACTCCTCTCCATGTCTTTGAAAGAGGCACTGTGACTGGTGTGAGGTATAGGAATGAGGTCTTGGAGCCCTATGTTCGCCTTTTCATGAGTGCAGTTGGCCCTGAGTTCATTTTAATGGACGATAACGCGAGGTCACATAGAGCTCTTCTGGTCGACGAATTGTTAGAGAGTGAGGATATTCGCCGGATGGATTGGCCAGCCAGATCTCCAGACCTTAACCCTATAGAGCAAGTCTGGGACACTCTGGGGAGGGCAATTGCAACTCGCAACACCCCTCCGAGAACCATCCAGGGAATGAAAACAGCGTTGCTGAACGATTGGGACCAATTGCCACAGGAAATGATAAACTGCCTTATTTCAAGTATGAACTCACGCTGCAAGACCTGTATATCTGTAAGAGGGGACCATACCCCCTATTAACCCATCTATTAACCCATTTTTTCTTTATTCTGCAACCGCTGTTTCATACATTCCGACTCCAACGAGTGTTACGCACGATCATGCGTGTGTATCACAATTATTGAATGGTTATTTGTTTTGTATTGTATCAATGTATGTACATATCAAATTTCCTTAAAATCGGTGCAGTAGTTCTAGAGATAATCGACCAAGTCTGCAAATTCTCTTAATTTCTTACACCAGTATATATATACATATCAGTGGCTTGGTACAAGAAGTGTTTAAGTCAGTTTTTTCCACGATGACTTTGTTTGCTTATGTCTCTTTAAAAAAATATTATTTTCAATCTAAGAAGTACTTAAATCTGTCTGATGCGTCGAAAGTGTTTTCTAAACCATTGTAGAGACTTGGGTACTTCTTGCATTGAAAATATTTTTTTAAAGAGACATAAGCAAACAAAGTCATCGTGGAGAAAACTGACTTAGGCACTTCTTGTACCAAACCACAGATGTATATATATATATATATATATATATATATATATATATATATATATATATATATATTGGAAACTAACGCTTATTCTATTAAAGAGTGGAAAATTTATTTTTTCTTAGATATTTTTAAATTTTATCTCTGTTTTTTTCTCTTTCCCTCCAAACTATTTTGTCGTAAGATCTTGATTAATTTATGACCTAAATTAGCCAAGGTCTCACGACTCATTTGATATTCATTTGTAACAATTCACAAGAAAATCAGACCACAGACTGGTCATCCATCTAGTTTGGTTATTCCGAGACGTGAAAGTCATTCTTAAAATTTGTCTGAAATCTTATTCGAAAAACCAAAGTTCCACTAATCATGAAACGATGAGAGTGTTAATTTGTGATTTACGCTCTTTATATCGTAGAGACATTTTTTACTGGATGAATCTAAAAAAAAAGAACAGAAGAAAGTATTTATGCTCCTAATCTCTTACGAGTATTCAAATATATTTTTTTTTCTTTTCAAGCAAAATAACAATTCTCAATTTAATAGCGCTTTATATCTAACAATGAAGACATTAGGATAGGAGGAGCTGGAATGTTTTCAGGAGTTTGATGCAAAATTTATTGTCGAGAGTGACGTATTACTTGACTGAAAATTTCTTACAACCGTAGAATAATATGCAATCTTGATGTCACGCCTGTAAAAACGCAATGCTTTCATTCTCTAAAAATAATTTAGTTTGAATAGAATAGTCGTTTCTTCGTGTTAAATTATAATAATTCATTATGTTTGTGGAGGGGTATTACCACTAAACAAAACTATTTTAAAAAATGAAAAGGTCGAATGGCATCAAAATGAAAGTGTTACTACTTTTATTTTGATGCCATTCGACCTTTTCATTTTTTTAAATAGTTTTGTTTAGATGCCATTAGATGAAAGAATATGAGATTTAGTTCTTTTTTCCTTCTTGTCTTATAAGTATGCATATGGCGTACATCGATGAATTTGATTCTTGAATAAATATAACAAAATGTTAAGTCCGTACTAATCAAAGTTTTAATTCTTCACGACAATTCAGTCGCCTTGATTTTGTATTTTCTATGAGAAGGGAAGTTTCAAGACGTTATTAAAGGTCGAGCCTGAACCCTTCATGATATACCAATTAATTTTATCTGTACATTTCAGCAGTTTTTAGTTTGAAACTTATCTTATTTTGCCCACGTGTTTCGTCGTACACGTCTGGGCCATTCATTCATTACTTACTTCCAGATTTATCGTTTAACTCCTAAGAAAGCTTAAGATAGCCCGCAACAAATGTGACTACTGAGATAAAAAGGATCAAAAGAACACAAAATAAAGCTTTTGAGTACACAGATGATTATCAGATTTTTGCAAATGGAAAACGTTTTGCGTAACAAGTTTAGTTTTTGAAACCAGTCCTTGGAGTTTTATCTCAATTCTTGCATGATTTTCTTGTGTTTAGAAGATTCTTCGCTTAATAGTCACACTTAATTTTGTTCAAAGAGTTGCATCCGCTGTAATTCAAAGAAACGAATCGCTTTCTCGTTAAATAACTCCTTTATTTCTTGACAAATCTCTTAAATTTAAAAAAAAAAAAAACTTCCACATATTTTTCCGCTTAATCCTCAGAGAAGATCTCAAGCATATTAAATACTTGGATTTTATATTTTCATTTCAAGTTTTAACAAATCTCTTAATATTTTCTCCTTCAGTATTTAATGTTACTGGTATCTTATTTCGATTGTTTTGGGGGCAATGAAACAATGTAAATAAAGAATTCAAAACTAAAAGGTATGTAGTTTTGGTAGGTATCAGAGGGTCAACTATATTGCATGCTGTAAATTAATTCCAATACGCTAGTGTTTGATTTCCCCATTTCTACTATTCCTAAAGTTACAGACCAGGGATGGGCAACAGATCGATCACTGCCCCTCTAAAATTTTATATTTCCGTTTTAAGTCTACTCTCGATCTCCTATAAAATTCTCTATATTTTTTTCCACCAGCATTAAATACTATTTAGAGCTACTTATGCCTGATTTCAAGTCAATATAATAATTTAAATGCGGAATCCACAGCTAAATTCCTGTATGTCAATAAAATAGTTAACGTTTAGTATAAAAAGTAAAGTTGCTTGACTTGGGATTTATATAAAAAAGAAGGCATTATTGAATATTTGTAATTTTCTTTAAAAATATTTGCTATCAAAAAGGAAAAATACCGGTATTTAATTCGAAGATTAGTACAATAACATTAAAATTTCATGCTTTACTACAAAAATATTAGTAATCAAATACTTCCAGAAAAATTATAAGTTTCAGTTTTTGTAATGCAATATATATATATATATATATATATATATATATATATATATATATATATATATATATATATATATACAAGGCAAATATCTCGTAAATTACAATAAAACCAAGAAACTAATGATATAAGCCAGCTTCTGGTATCTACTCATCAAAATACTTTTCTTTTCTACAAAGGTAAAAATAAATAGTTTTAAAATCTTTTCTTTGGAAAATTTAGAGGTATTAGAAAAGTTTTATTCATTGTTTTAACACATTAAAAAATCCTTTATTTATTTGATTTGCTGGCATTTTCAACTCATTGAGGTATTTGAATAGAAAATTTAATTCTGAATAAAATCTGTAGAAATAAAGGTGGAATTGACTCAGATGAAGAATTATTTCTATTCCAAGCTCAAAAATATTTAGAAGTTTTTATTATTTGAGGAGACAGGATGTATTTGACATACATATATTTTTTAGACTCTTCTTAATTGTCTAAATCTTTGAATAAAATTGTATTATAAAGAAATTTGGGATACAATAGTTGCATTTCAGAAACCACAAGGAAAACAAGTTGTTTAGAACTGAGGTAGAAAATTTTGCTGTTTGATTTTCTAAATATTCGTGCAATACAAAATTTAAAAAAAATTCCCATTTGATAGGGATTTAATAATATACTAAGTCTGAAAAAATAATAATAATAAGTCTGACCAGTATCTAAAAGTACTATTATCAAAAATAACATAAACTACTCATATTAGGTATCTTCAAAATGACAGCTCTTAATATTTCTGAATAGTCATACCAGAGAGTTTCTCATGTACGTAACTTTTATGGAGGTCAAATTGTTTTTGCAGTGTCATATATTGATGAAGAACGAAAACAATCAAGTCATTTTTTGAATCGTTAATGTTAAATATACGTCCTTCCTCGATGAATAATAACAGTAATTATCTTAATGCTCGGCGAAACAAGAAATAATGTCATATACATCAACTAGTTATCATTTTCTTCTCTTTCTCTATATTTAGGATTGGATATAAACGACCTGCATATACGCGTTCATATTTATTTAGTTTTTTTTCACATTGCTAAATCTGACGATAGTCCAGTCTTAAAAAAACAATTGTTTTATAAAATGGATCACAAATTTTAAAGAAGGGAAGATAAGAGGCTAAAAATAGGCCATCTCGAAAAAATGTTCGAAATCAGATAAATGGATTTCAAGATAATCATTATTTAGGCTTGCTTCAAATATCTTTTAAATTTGATTTCTCTTTCCTGTGAATTTTAAATTCTTCCTCGTGTATGAAGTTACAGGACTTTTTAAAAATAATAAAATTCATGTCTGCAATTTTTATTTTCAAAGTCCTGCTCTCCACCCGTGTTTCAAGCTTCGATATGTCTAGTCACATATCCATATTGCCTATTATTATTGGCTTCAAATTCTAAAAGACTGTCAGTATTTAACTATGACTCCGGCTAAGGGGCATTGTGTTGCGGTCACATTCAGTGATGCAGAAACAAAGAATTCACATGAACTTGCTACAGTGTCTCACAAAAATTTTGTTGTTGTCGTTTTGTTGATGGTGCTACGGTCAATTTTTTGCTACACGAGGACAAATTTGACAGGGACCTTCTGCTTAAAGCCGATTCTGAACGGCTACAAACGTCTATACTAAGAGCGGAACTCGAACCGACAGACTCTGGTACAAAAAGCCTGCGTCCTAGTCATTCGGCCATCGTCCGGCTAATTCTCACAAAAGGGATCGGACACATTCCCCCCTTTAGTATATTCCGATTAAATTATTATACAGCAAAAATTTTAAATTCTTTTGTATCTAACATTATGGATACCAGAGAATTATTACTGTTTCTATGTCGTAATGTCAAAACATTTTCCAGATTTGAAACATGCAGAGAATAGTTTGAGGATTAGTTACCTAATTCAGTAGATATCTTGACTCTCATTAAGACAAAAAAATGTTAGTTTTCTGCATTTGAATCATGCAAGATTAGAGATCTTTGATAGATAAACGGCTTCTATGCGTTAAATAAATCTATTTATACCATCTAGTACTACAAACGTCCATTTCAGAAAGAATAGCACCATTTCACTGGACACGAAGAAATTAATTTCAAAATCAACTCTTTTTGCAATCATCTGCAAGCAGCATTTGAACATTTGACGCAGCAAGATTTGAATAATACCCTTGTAGATATCGAAAAGCCGTGGCGGCCTTGTGGTACAGCGCGCTGGCTTTCGGTGCTGAGGGTGCTCGGGTCGAATCTCGGCGAAGCGCCACTAAAATGCCTCCGTTCGTGTCGTCCCTTTATAGCCTTTATAGGGGGCAATGCTGGTCGCCTATATGGTGCCCCCGTAATAAAATGGCCAACAAAACTGGGGTGAATTATAGGCGAATGTCTTCATGACAAAGTAAAAAAAAAAAAGTTTAAAAAAATTTGTGTTAAAAAAAATCAAAGCCAACGTCTTAACCGTTGGATCATTCCAGTGATGTGAGAAAGTATAATATTAATTCCACTCCCCCCATTCTTTCCTGCTTCTTTTGAGACTACTATATAAAATATTGGGTTTTTTTAAATAAAGAGGCAGAGCCTTATGCTGCATATATACAAGGTGCGCCCATAAAGTAACCGGAAAAATCAAAAGATCAAACGATAAAATAAAAAAGTGAAAGAATAATCGCCTGGCTAGAAAGAGTGAAATCTCAACTCTTGTTAAAGCCAGTTTAAACTGGTTATTTAGTTGTTTGCAGATCAAAACGCCGTAGTAATTATCATTTACTGAGAAGGCATTGTACAAAGAATTTTGCTTCGGAATGGAACAACGTTGTAACATTAAATTTTGTTACAAATTAGGTAAATCTGCTACCGAAACTTCAGAGATGATTCGAACAGTATACAGTGATGCATCGTTATCAAGAGCACAAGTGTATGAATGGTACAACCGATTTAAATATGGGCGAGAAAGCATTGAAGATGAATTGATCATTGAGGACGGGCGCCCTTCAACTTCAAAGAATGAAGAAAATGTGGAGAAAATTCGTTCTTTGGTAAAAGCTGATAGACGTGTAACAACTCAGCAACTTTCAGACATGCTTGGGATAAGCAAAGAATGCTGTAGATTAATTTTAATTGAAAATCTGAAAATGGAAAAAGTTTGTGCTCGATTTATGCCTCGGATTTTGACAGAACAGCAAAAAGAAGACAGAAATGCTTGCTGGGAAGATTTCCTGACTACTGCGCAACAGGACAACAATTTATTAAAGTGTATTATAGCAGGAGATGAGACCTGGTGTCTACAATACGACCCAGAAACAAAAAGACAAAGTGCACAGTGGAAAGAACCGTCTTCACCCATACAAAAAAAAAAGCACGGATATCAAAATCAAAGACTAAGGTGATGCTGATTGCATATTTTAAATTGCATAATTGTATTTTTACCAGTTGATTTTTTTTCAGAATGAATTTTAGTCGCATATATCCTAATGGTCCGGTATTGTTCGTAGCCGAGGTCAAACAACTCTGCATTAACTATCCGACAGATATAAGACTTTAACGTCATGCTTATGAATTCTATGACAGTGTCTTGACCATTGAACCATCCGTGCGATGTTAGGAAAAATCTCAAATTGAAAATTCCGTTTCTCTCAAACGTTCCAATGTAAAGTCGTAAAAGATGTTAATTTTTCTTATTTCTCTTCTTCAATATTTCTTACCTTTTAATTTACCATAAACCACGAAAAAAATATTAAAAAATTATAAATATATAAAGAATAAAAGATTGCTTCATCATCAGAATTCTACCCAAAGGCGTTCATATTTTTAAGAATAAATAAATAAATAAAAATAAAACTTTCATCACTGAAGATGGTAGCATTCAAATCAAAACAAACGTTACAGAGGAATTAAGCTTCATTTCTTAGATTACGTCGAACGTTTGGAAACAATTTTCACTTTTTTAGAAAAAATAACATTTATCATGAATGGATGTTTTTTTGAAATTCTATTTTTCGCCGAGATATTAAGTTGGGAAAAAATTTTGCTTGGTGAGAAAATTATATAATAATAATAAGTATACTGAAATCCTGTCCCTCTATTTTTAGAAAGAACATAAAATAAATGTTAACTGCGGAAAAAGCAATTCACTGGAAAACTTAGAAATCCTCTTTTCCTACGAAAATCAAAACTTCAAAGAATGGAAAATCAAAAATTCCTATTCTTTTCAAATAGCAATCTAATCTCGGTGTTACGGCTCCATTCCACTTTTACTTATTCTTTAAGAAATAACATTTAACTAATGAACAAAATCGTTAATATGACGTCAATTGGTTGTCGACGTCATACCTAGGGCTCCGAGATATCCGTTCGAGCTGCTGCATCAGACATTTTGCAGTCCATAGTCGCTAAATAAAGTCTCGAATTTTTTATGCTTATGAAAGAGTTCGTTTTTCTTTCAAATTTGTCTAAATGTTCTCTGTTGTGGAAAGTTAATATGCTTCATGACTTTTTTTAAAATTTTTCAAACTTTATTATTTGTATGGAAAAGGAAATTTAAAATTATATGCTTCTCCACCATATTTATTTCAAATAATGATTGAGTATACTTCTGATTTTATTCCAGTTAAATAAAGTTGACATGAAAGACATTTTTCATTTAATTATATACTCACATCTAACTATTCAATACATTAGCTTAATGAAAGATTATTGAATTCGTAATGACGTAAAAAGAGGTATTTAAGATCGATTTTTTTAAGCCTTACGATACACAAGCTGCAATGGTTTTATGTTTATTTTGGCTATAAAATGGATACTTATAAGTCAATGTGGAGCAGTTGTAGTTGCATCGATTACACGCCGGCTAATTTTGTTCGTTTGATTTTTCTTTCTGTAAAGCATGCGTCGAATTGCCATCTTATTTCTTTCCCTCATCTGGAACGTTATCCTAGCCTTACATTCCTATTGGATAGACATGGAGGGATGAACTTTTTCACTACAGATGGCTTGCTCTCTCCGCATCACAGTGTTGATGCAATAAATGTATAAATACTTAGATGTCTCTAGTGATGCTACATAAATTGCAACACAAAATGCTGTGACTTAAATGTTTTACCCATGTCTTATAGAGGTTAGCGACTCCAGCTGCTGACAGATATACCTCTGTTTAAATCCCTGCCATTGCTACCTACTAAATGTTACGCAGAAACATCCCTGTAGGGAAGTTTCTGCGTTGTCCCCTAATTGGGAATAATATTGGTTCACACTAGGTCCTCCTATATTGAAGTAAGAAGCCAACAAGTCTCGCAGTGTATATAAACGAAGATCCTCGAGATGCTGACAACCGCGTTAAAAAAATTACCTCCATTGATGGAGTCTGTAAGGAATGGTGTTCGCGATATGAGATTCCGTTACATTGTCGAGATGATCTAATTGTCAGAACGTTGACTTTAATGACCAGCACTGCAAAGTACGATTACCGATCTCTGCAGACAGTGGTAGCAGGGGCCCCTCAGCCGCTGGAAATAGCGATAATGAAACGCTAGAAGCATATTACTAATATTCCTGGAGGATAAAAAAAAAAATATCGTCGAGAAAAATGGTAGTAACTTGCAGCCAACTCCCTGCATCGTTAGAGTAAAAGCCAACACCTTGGGTGTTACATACATGCATGATACATGCAACGCTTAAGAGGAACACAGCTTCTGAAAAACCACAGTAATAATTAAGAATGGTAACAAGTTTAGAACTAATTAATATAGGGTCTCAATAAAGCCAGGGGACATTCGGTGTGACTGTCTGAATGTACAATTTACAAAATATTTGGAAAAATGCTTTGAGTAGCATTTGTGAATGCACAAAATGCTCTGTGAATTATCCATCGGGAAAATCCCACCTAATGCATCCAAGCGTAATGATGAACTATCTATATTAATTTGTTCGAAAGTTCTTGTCATTCTCCATTTTCTTTATGAATTGTAAGAGGCTTTGATTCCCTGTTACCTTGCACGTTGTTCGGAAAAGAAGGAGGGATTGGAAACGCGAAGAATATTACTCGCAACGAGATTTCCTCACAATTAGGTATAGTTTAGTAGCCAGGACGATGGCTTTTGAATTTCAGAGGTGAGTTATTCGATTTCGGTCCCAGAAAGCAGTCTCCCCAAGTTATGTCTGTAACTTTCACCTGCATTTGGCTTTTTAAGGGCGGCATTCTAAAACCTTTTTTAACGTGTGTGGGCTACATTACTATGAAATTGTTTGCCTTCCCTTTTCAGTTAACCCCACTGCACTTGTAATGTTTACAGCATCAGAAATGACATGTCCGAGAAAAACACGTCGTATCTCCTTCATGTCTGCTTCTGATCATTTCCAAATCCCGCAGCATGTAGGCCACTCACTCTGAGTGTGCCTGGACAGTGTCCCTTTCATTTGTCGGCATGTCGTCGATACGCATATCTTATCGCATCTGCGTGCGATGTGTCAATCAACGTGCACGTCATTCGGGACGGGAACACAGAGGGATGCATTAACGAGAGAGAGAGAGACTAACCCACAAACCAGGCAATGCGGGGTGTTGGGAATCCTTGAACCTTGCACTCCAGGCTCAAATTCTGGCTCAAGACAGGGCGGATTTGCTGAGGAAAATCCTGCACATGGGCGCCATCTGGAAGTCAGTGAGAGAAACAAATTAATTTCTAACATGCATTAAGGGGGTCCAGGACACAAAATTGTTCGAATTTTCAAAAAAAAATTTATTGCATTAAATTTTTTGTTTGTTCTTTTACGCTTAAAATGACGTTTAAATCATGTTTCTATCTTAATTAGAACAGGATAAATTACTATTTTGTTTTTGTGCAACATTCTAATAGTAGCCAATCGTTGTTTAAACATGTAAGTGCGTTTTTCTGCATGATGGGTTTTTTCCCTATTTCTCGTCTTTAAATTTTTATAAGTCAAGAACCGTTAAAGATAAATGGTTGAAACTTGAAACATGTCTTTATCAACTATTTTACTTTAATTTTGATTCAGCAAATTTGAAAAAAGTATTTTCTTTTGAAAATATGATTTTTTAAAAATAAGTTACATAACTTTTTTTATAATTTTTAATCTAAATATTTTTAATTTCTTTAAAAATTAATATTTCAAAAAATGCTGATCCAAAATTAAAACATATATTTCTGTTTAATTAAAGGAAAAATTTTGAAATTCAACAAATAATATTTCGAGTTATAAAGATTTTAAATTACCCCACTTTTATTAAAAATTTTAAATTTTAAAATTTTTTAAAAACTTTTTGAGAAATTTTATGATGTGATTTTGTTTACAAATTATATGGTTGACCATCACAAAAAAATTAAAAATTTTAACTCAATAAATAAAAAAAAATTTTAAATGTGTCCCGGACCCAAATAATCAAGCAAAATTATATATCATAAAATTCTTATTGATAAAAATCTCATTGGGTAAAATCTCGTTTAGAGATTGATCAATATAGCAGTAAAATCCATTGAGTTATATTTTAAATACGAAATTGATTAATCTTTTAATTGGATTTATTTCAAATATAAAACACAGGAACGTAAGTTATTACCAATAACTTGTTACATCAAAACAAAACTTAGAAGCTACGTGATTAAATTCAATGAATTTCGAGTGCTTGAAATGTATTAACACATCTTAACTATGCTACATTTCTATCGAAACAGGAATTAAACCCTTTTTATTAATAGCATTCATGTTATATTGGGGTAATAAAATGATAGAAACAAAAAGTGGAGTAGAAGGCAGTAATAGAGAGTTTAACCATGTAATTTCCTAAGTTCAATCAAGCAACTGTCAGTATTCACCTTGTTCAACTGGCTTACTTTGCAGCTCTCTATAATTACTTTGTCTGTGGTAAATTACTTATTCTGAATAATTATTATTATTTACTAAAAAAAAAAAGTCATCCAAACTAGTTTGGTTAGTATTACGTATTTACGATGACACGTTTACGAACATAAGGTCCTGAGTGTAGAAAAAATGGATAGTAAAACAATAATCTGAAATATCTCATCAATAGTAACTGAACGTAAAGCAAAATGAAAAAAAAATGGAGTTTACTCAGTCAAATCATCTGTTTTACTCATCAGAATTAAATCTCTGTGAAATATTAATTCATTAAAAAAAAACATTAAGTCCTGGGGTTCTTACTAAGAACTCCAAGTGTTTACTTTACAATCCTTATAAGAGAAATTAGGTCTTTCAACTTTCATAAATATCAGTCACCTATTCTCCACCAGGTGTTAGAGATGTAATGTCCTTTTCCACTCAGTCTCTTTATGCAACCATCAGTTGAGATTTTATTTTAATTTTACTTTTTTAATTTTTTTTTTTTGGGGGGGGGGTGAGGGGCAGTTTTCTCAAACGCGTACTCCCCACTTAAATTTATTCCAGAGACGGTTAATGGGTTTCCGATCAGGGGTCGAGATAAAGCAATCCAACTTTACTAGACTCAAGTTCTCAAACATTGCGTAAAAACTGTGGCATATGTCATAGAATGCTACCTAACTGGTAGCACTGGTAGGAGTGTATTAGCGACTGCGTAAGTTGTTACCGTTTCATATTAACCTTAACATTTTAAACATAGTAATGCTCATGTCAGTAGCTTAATAATTACAAGATAAAAAGAACTTTTTATATACCATTTTTTTTAATTTTCTGTTGAATCATATAAACTTGACAATTATATGTATTAATAAATACTTTTTTTAAAAAATTTTGGTGAATTATCCCATCAGCTTGAAAGAAAATGAAGTTAATTGGAAGTTAACTTGCATTTAACTTTTCGTTCCCGTTCCGGCCGATAGATGGCTGCACCAATCTACAAAACAAAAATAACTGAAAATAACTGAAAATGAATTTAATTCTGCTTAAAGATGACTAAAAGTATTAAAAAAATGCATTGTCATCGTGTTCTGATCTATTCTAAAAGTTTTAAATGTCTAGCTAGTCGGGAAGTTAGTTAAAAATCGATTGCAAGATTTGTACTGGACAAACACACACACAAACACACAAACAAACGAGAAAGCAAGTTAATAAAAACACGGTAAAAATAACGTTAAACCATAACATGAAACATATTATGTTTGAAACAATATTATATAAATGTATAAAATGTTTTATAAAGAGATAAAGTTATAAACTATTAAATAATAATTTATTTTCCAATTTTTTAATCTTAATGATACGCCTAGGAAATGTCTTAATCGTAATTTTTTAAATAGCAAATAAAGCAAATAAATATATTTTGCCAATACTTAGACATTTTCGCATAAATATGGCAATTTAATGAAACAGTATAATCAGAAAAATTTTTATTTAAGAAGCTATAGTTCAAAAGATTTACTAGAATTAGACTATAATGTCTGATTTATATAAACAGTATACTCTTATTAAATCAATACGAGTATGAACTTTTATGGAATCAACCACATTAATAATAAAAAATAATACTCCAAAGTATTTTAAAAAGATAAGTCAATTATATTGCACTTTTTAGTGAAAGTGTTTATAAATACAGCAGTCATCTTTACATCCTTACGACTGATCATGCGTTTAAGAATTTTTCAAATTATGAATATTGAAGCCACCATAAGAAATACAAGCATCATCGAATCTTGAGCTCTACAAAAAGATTTTTATGTCCATATCTTAAATTTAAAAAACAGCGTTTTTATTTGAAATTTTTACGCTCCTGTTAAAATCTTTTATCTTTACAAGCTACATAGACATAAATTAAAGAAACGGCTGGAAATTAGGCTTGTAGGTATCCAGATATCTAAGAGCTTTAGCTAAAAAGTTAAACCAATTTAGATTTATCCCGTGCTTAGAGATACTGCGTATAAAATGGTATTTTCCATTCATATTTTTGGATAACTACATACTATTTTATGTGAAATTTTCTGACTGGAAAGTTTTAAAATGGTTCAGTTTTTTGAGTATTAAAGAATGAATTAACCTACCGACGTCAAAAATAATATTATATAAGACATGTTTATACAGATGCTACAAACCAAATTTTGAAAGTTAATCTTAGTTTCTCCAGCTGGCTGGTTGATTGAATTCTTGAGTGCCTAGGTCATTTTCTCAATACTAGACAAATAGACTAAAGAAGCGTTCATACAGCCCAGTCTGGTTTTAAATAACTCTTTGAAACACTTAGATTCGCAAAAGAGAAAAAAAAATGCTTAGAGGTCGAAATTTTACTTAAATGCCAAAACCTCCTGTAATAAATGACGTCAGAATTTAAAAAGAGAAGTGATACGAAATTAAGTAATTGATTCTTATTAAATTTTCTTGCGAATTATTTATAATCAAATGTAAAATTTTCTAAAATTCATTGCAATTCTGTAATAATTATTAAAAAATTCCGTATCGTTTATAAAGAAAAATTAGTTATGATCTGATTGTATACATAGTGTAAGTTATCTCTAAGTAAACATTATTCTTAATAATTCCAAAGGAGGAAATTTAACAGATGAATAATTTTTTAACAAGAGCCTGTTTTGTTTGAAATGCCGAAAATTATCATAAAAAAATTTATTATCAGAAAATACACCTCCTTCTTATCTCACACAACCACCTTATCTGATATTGTCTAAAACCGACTGTTTATTGTATGAGATAAGAGCAATCTCATTCCTCACTAATGAATTATTCATGACGAAAGAAGAAAGAATATAATCTCCTATCACTCTGCCCTGTTATTGCAACAGTTTTAGTATCGACGTTAGGTTTTAGAGACTGGTTTGGTTAGACTGCTTAAGGCAAGCCATACTAGTTACACTGTACTGGGATTTCAGGTTAAATGTCTTCATTGACGTTTTCGCATTACTAATAAAGAGATGGGATGGATTTATTGTTAAAAAAATATTAACTTTAAATGAATGTTTCCTTGTCCCGTGGGTAAAATTATGTCTTTTTTATATATTATGTCGAAATGGCCGAAATTGATCATACTTCAATCTGTATGTACACATATTCCGCTGTTTGATTTACAGTACACCATTAATTTCTTGAATTCATCGATATCTTGCAAAATATTTTGAAATACACTTTTCGGCCAAAGAAATGCAAGGCGTTTACAAAAAGGTGTTTAGTTGTATTTTCTAAATGAGCTCTATAATTTTCTCCAGGGGGAAAAGGGGTGAGGGGTGGATTATTCAGCAGTAAACTTCTTCTGTTCCAAAAATCGAACCCGGGGTCTTTTTTTTCTTTTTTTTTTTTTGTTTTGTTTTGTTTACAGAACAGTAGTGTTGGAAATTACAGCTTCAGTTTTCTCGTAAGGAGCAATATTGAGCTGCAAGCCAATAAAGGAGTTCATACTGGAGTTGTGTCTTCTGTAGTTTCAAAATTTGGGGCACAGTTCCAAAGAAACAAGGTGGAAATGAAAAGACTGGAGTTCTTACATGTTACCCAGGTCCTGCTTCCCTGGTGGTCCGAATACAGGTAAGACTGGCCCTTCTCCTCGAAAATACAGACGTAGTCCCCAGTGTCACTGACGTTTGCCTGAAAGATCCTCAATATTCTGCCTTCCATTTGGATCTGATCTTCTATTTCCTGGATCCTGTGACCGTCTTTGTACCTAAGTGAGAGAATAAGACTTGTTTGTTTGTTTGTTTGTTTTAACATTTGACAACTGCCTACTGATAGAAATTTTTTAGCTTGTCTGGTGATGGAATCTTCCCATGAGCCCATAATTTCTCACCCCCCCCCCCTCGTTCCTCTAACCATCAGTATCTCAAGGACCATTTTCTCAAAGGACTCTAACAGCGGTTTTTTTTTATTCCTCTAAAACATAACTCGAATCGGACACTGTCTAGTGCCTCGGTCAAGTAAATTTAATTCTTTAGTAGGATAGAAGAGAGATAGGACGGCGAATATCTCAGCATAGTGTTTTAAAATGTATGACATTAATAGACTTCAATCTTGCTTCAATGTTATAACACACTCACAATAACAACACTAAATTTTACAAAAATTAACCCTGAAACGGTACAGTGGTTTGAGACGAAATAGATGGTACGGTCATGTCAGATCCGACCCGATCTCTTTTTTTATGAGGTTTTTGGTAGAAATAAGTACACAATAAGCATTTTTGCTGTATAAAAACATTTATTGATAATATTTTACATGAAATAAAACCCTTTTTGTAGAAAAAATGACCAATGAATTGCAATTTTGCTAAACAAAGAAAATCTCTCTGGCATTTACATAGAATGTTGTATATATTAGGTCTAATAATAATTTAGTCTACCTAGTTTCAGAAGTTAGTGAAACCAACTTTCCGAGCATAAAAATGTAAAAAATAATATATACTAACATTTTTGGTCTCCAAAATCGAAATAAAAAATTATAAAAATCTAAAATAATTTTTTTTTAAATGACTAGTGATCATGAACAATGTTTTTCAACAAAGACACTCGTATTTACTTATTCCTATATCTAGTAGGGTGGTCTAGTAGATCTATCTGGTAGGGTTCCTTGTCAATTCGATCTTTTGCAATGAGAGGGGAGAGTACGGGAGGGGGAAGACACACCCTTGGGTAGGATCCGACCCCCACTGTACCGTTTGAGGGTGAAGTTCATTGTACAGTTTGAGTTCTAGTATCCTAGTAGAGATCCCTTTTCTCACAATAGTACGGGAAATTTTGAGTTTTTCTCACTGGGGTTCTTTAATAATTTGTACCCATGAAAATATTCGAGTCCATCTGATTGCGTTTCTCAAACGCTTACCGAGGATTTGGATCACAAAAGTCGGTTGATGGTTGTCGTGCCTGACGCTCTCTGCCAGAGAAGGGGACAACACTTTGGGGTTCCTATAAGGGGAAACCCTCGGTGTTAAGTTTGTGTTGGGGAGTTAGAGAAAACAGTGCGTGGGATTGTGACTCGGAAGACGCACTGGGTCTTTTTTTTGTTTGGTCTCAGTCAGAGTTAGATAACTGAGGTAGAGATAGTTAATGTAAATATCGTAAACTAGCTGAAAACCCGCACTTCGCTGCGGAGTACATTCAAATTAAATACAACGGTCAATGTATGCAATTAATGCCCCCCCCAATATATATATATATATATATATATATATATATATATATATATATATATATATATATATATATATATATATTTATTTATTTATTTATTTATTTATTTATTTATTTATAATAAATGCGAATATCAATGTATACAATTTATGTAAAAAAAAATAAAAATATATATATACATATATATATATATATATATATATATATATATTTATAAAAAAATCGTAAGGGATATTTTATAGACAAAATAATGTGCAAGAAAATATTCATATTAAATCTAATAGGACATACTAAAGAATATAGTACAGTTAATATAGCACAGTTTAAGGAACATATCTTTTGTTGTATTTTAATATTTTTTTGGATAATGTCCAATCGTCTGCGGCATTAGCAAGAAAAAAAAATATTTTTTGTAAATTCCGTTGTTATGCACGTGACGATAAATTTGTTTAAAGTACCAGAAAAAGAAATCACGTGATCAGCATTTAATAAATTAAATTCTAAAAGTTTATCGTTAAAAATTCACCAAAAATCAGAAAATGGAGGTAGAGATTCGAAGAAGATTTCATTTTAATGGAATTTTTTATGATCTTTCTCGTGATATAAATTTTATAACACTCAAATTATTATTTTAAATACAAACTTTAAAAAAGTTACTAAAAAAAACTTAAAAATTTAATTTTAAAAAATCTAATAAGAATTTTTCAAAAATCTTTCTTAGTGAACCCCTACACTATAAGAAGAATCGCCATGCAAATTTCAGCCCTTTAGGTCCAGCGGTTTGGTCTGTGCGTTGTATGTGAGTGAGTCAGTCAGTTACGGAACTGTTTTATATATATAGATTAGTTTTGTGAATAAGTTTACGTATTGTGTTTGTTCGGGAGTCGTGTGAAAGAAGTAATTTGAATATTCATCCAAGTGTGTTAAATATCAGAGAAAGATCGAGGAAGGACGACAATGTTACAGACCACGAAACAACTCTTATACAAACTCACAGTGTGGTTAAAAAGAAAAAAAACTCACAATATCTCTGCTTAGTTATGTTTGTCTAATTTCTTGTCACAGTATGGGTCGGATTGTCAAAGGCTTTATTAAAATTGTTGACGATTAAACTTGGGCTAGATAGCAGAGAGTTAATGGGAAAATTAAAGAGATAAAACAATAACATTTGCATGAAGGAGACAAATGATGACATTTATATAAATGAGATAGAACTAAATCCGTATGACTGCATCGCAAATGCAATAGTTGTATACTTCGATTTATATTTAACAATTTTCTCTTTTATTCTCGAAATATATTGCAAATTGACTTATGTTAAACTGAATGCAATACTTGATGACCGCGCTATTTTCTAAAAACAAGAATAACGTGCTCTTTTAAATGTGTTAATATGACTGCAAATTTTTTTCAAGCTAACTTGCAAAAAATTCCTTTTCCCAACGCTTTAAAAATGTTCATGAATATCTATTAATTTAGATACCTTATATTGACCACTGTATTCTTGATATATGAATTCTTTGAAGAATATGTGAATTGATCCTATGGTAAGCGCAAGTCTAGGTGTCTGAAAAAAACTGCTCACCTGAAAAATCAATTAATGCTTATTAATGCACTTAGTTTTTACGTGTAGAACTTCAGCCATTGCTAAAAATTTCAAGATATCTCTAGTTCCAACTGAATATATAAATGATGTCAGAGCGAATTAATGAATGTCTTACGTGTTTTAAATCTTACCATTTCTAGTTTCCGCATTAGAAAATTTAATCTAGAGTCACCAATACCTACCAATTGACAGGAAAAGCATCGTGTTCTTCCTTATCACACAACAGTTCTAATGTTTTACCAGGTTCTAAATGCACTTTCCTCTGATGTCCTTTATCATCCAATCGTATTTTCTGATCTGTATCTGGAATAAAAAAAAGATTGAAAATCGTCGATATAGGTCTCGAAATTTTAAATAATTTTAAAATCAAAAGCCCTAATTCAAAAACTATTAATATTTGGAAGAGTAAATTAAGGATCATCAGAAAAAAAATATTAGCTTTTAGTTCTTTTCTCTCCAGGCATTGCTTTGGCCCAAACATCGAACTATATCAATGATTCCCAACCGGTGGTCCGCGAGACCCTCGGGAGTGGTCCGGTACCACATATAAAAAATTTTCCAAATAAATGGGGATTTTGAAAGCATTATTCGCTGAACTAGATGGGCCGAATATATCCGATGACTATCAGGTGTTGAATTAAAATTTCTTAAAAGTTTAACATAATTTTTTTATTATTAAAATATGATATATTAGAATGTGAATACGTTAATCCTGTATCCCTTTTGCCTGGGGAATATTCTATACCCCCATGACCCCCGGAAGCCCCCCCCCTCAAGGCGGAGGCCGGGGGGTCCGCACATGGTTCAATTTCTGACTTAGTGGTCCGGAGACTTCTACGGGTTGGGAACCACTGAACTAAATGAAACAAATGTAGTATCTCTCCCACATTCGTAAAACAGCCATGAATCAGTTTCCTTCCTGCTTATTGTCTCCTCGTTACGACATGCTTGCAAATACAGATACGAAACAGAAATTTCGTTGTAGGTTTATACTGCAGTTTTTACTCGAGAGAGCATTCCTTCTCCCTTTTTTTCAACCACTGTGAAATCTCCCACGAGCTGTGGTACGAAACGTAAAATTACGATGAGATGCTATAAAACACAACCGCATGAGAGGAGCTTATAATATGCAATAAAAAAACAAAGGTAATTTTTTTAACGTAGGATTACGTTCCTCCATAACGGTCATCCGGAAAGCAAAATTTCAGACGCTAAAACCGTCCGTCCGTACCTCGCGATACAGGCTGGGTTTGGCAGCGCAACAAACCCAGTCTGTATCGCTTGGACAAGCAGTAAACAGTTAAACAGAAAAGTACCAAAATGCGTCAAAATTTTGACATACATATATGCATATATATATATATATATATATATATATATATATATATATATATATATATATATATATATATATATATATATAACACATACATACATACAGATCTATGGTGCCCGTTATAAAGGGCCCGGTATAAAGTCAAAAACAGTGATTTAAATACACCAAGTTACTGGTTTTTATACCAATCACAGGACAATAATTTCTACTTGAGTCTTTTGTACAGAGAAATGTACTTTTGTATACAAAATTGATAGACTTAAGTCTTTTATACAAGTCAAAAGATTTTTTTTGTTTTATCAGTACTAACAAATATCGAAAAATCACTTTTTTTGACTTAAGCCCTTTATACCGAGCACCATAGATATATACATACAAAAGAGGTAAGCAACGATAAGTAATCCTACGTTAATAACCGGCAGTAGTTTAGTTAGAAGAGACTACCTGAAATTTTTTCTATATGAATATGCAAGATATGCATATATATGTATGCGTTATAGATTCCTTCCATAAGATTAGCTTTTTAATTTTCATTATCAGCTCAATTATCAAACAATATGGTAGCTGATATGGTAGCATATCTTGGTCTTTACATTTCTCTGTCATTATTTTGTTTCTAATTAAAGCAAGTGTCGGTACTCTTAAATATTTTTTTACCGACCTACACTTTTAAGGGTCAAATAAATTTTGATTCACGTGAAATTTATGATTTTTAGTATCAAGTGATGGCTGAACATATCTCTTCTAAATTTCATTTTCTAAATTTAAGATAATATTTCTTCATATCACTCCTTTATCGCTAGATCATTTTGAACTATTTGTTTCTGTTTTTGAACTATTTATACATATCAGAATGATCTAAGATCGCATAAAACACACTAAATTGTCTACCGATATTAAAATTTACGCAGTAATGTTGTACTTAATGTTGAAAAAGGGGGGAATTAAGGATATAATGGAAAATTACTGAAATAAACGGAGAAACTCTGATGTTCTAATGCAGTGGTTCTCAACCTTCCCGTGGTCAAGAGCACATCGAAGTTTTCAGAGAGCATGGTGGGCACAACCAAGGGTTTTTGTGTCACCGATGATCCTTATTTACGTAATAGAAATATTTTTATTCAACATTACGTTACCAAACTTCTAATATTATTGCAATGAGTATGTTTTGAAAAATAATTTTTTTAAAAAAAAGAAGAAACATAAATAAAATTTTGATAATTTTATTTTATGAGTAGGTACATGGAAATAAAAAAATGAGTAGTATAAATGGGTTTATTACTTATAAATTCTTTATTTAAAATTTAATGAGATTTTTGATTCTGAACTGAATTAGCTAATTTTTCGTAATTTGGAATATGAGATGATATTCCCGTTCCTAAGCAATCGTCCAGATGTTCATCAGTAAGTTGAGATCTGCGTTTTAATTTTATAATATTCATTGCTGAAAATAAGGCTTCGCACAGATATGTTGAAACAAAGTAAGGTTTTATTTTATAGACGCATTTTTAAGAATAGGAATTTTTTTTACTGTCAATGATATTCCAAAAGTTCTCATCAGACGAATTAGACATCAGACGAAAGAAATTTCAAAATCAAGTCGGGCATAAATGACATTAATTTATCGGATCGATCGTTTTTTCATAATAACTGAAACTGAAATATAAATGTTTGGATTGAGCAAGAATGACGCTCTAATTAAACAATGAGCAGAACATTTGAGATGCACGGTCTCGTATTTTTGATGAGGTCGTAAATTTCCCAACAGAGTTACTAAACTCATTTGATCCGGCTGGGTTGCCACCACCCAATTATTTTACTACGGAACCCCGACCCTCCAAAACTTTGCAATGGCACAAGGCTGTGTGTAAAGAAGATGCTGAGCAATACTGTATTATTGAAGCGTCAATCTTAACAGGAAAGGGAGAGCGTGAAACATTTTTTAATCCAATTGATACCACTCATTCCGACGGATCTCCTTTTAACTTTAACAGATTGCAATTTCCAGTGAGACTTGCGTTGTCGATCTCGATCAACAAGTCACAGGAGCAGTCTATTAAGTGCTGCAGAATGGATTTGAGTTTCTCCCACGGACAACTTCTTGCTCAAGGATGGATTAACCCAAGAATTTATTTATTCTTGCTCCTGGAGGGGTAACTAAAAATGTTGGTTTTAATCAGGTTTTAGGTTAAATGAATATTATAGCGAATTTGAAATTTTACTTTATAATTTATACACTGTATATATATACTTTTAAATACTTGTAAATTAAGTTACTTAGATTTTACACTATAAGTAGAAGTCATTACTTTTCCTGTGTAATAAAAAAAGGGATAAATAAATACCCGGGCAACGCCGGGTAAAAAGCTAATATACAGGGTGATGTTTTTTTAAACTGACACTACTCAGAACCATGTGTAGCGCGATCTATCAGTTTTGACAGAGGGACTAAGGACGACAAGGGAAAGAGTTCCGTAATAATAATAATAAAAAATAAATAAAAAATTCAAAAGTCGCCTATAGGGGAAGATATGGCCCTGTTGTTGTTGGCGCACCCGAGAATTTGCATAAAAGGCAAATAAAACATCAAAATACAAATTCACGACTGTGACATGGAATTCGACTTTGTAAATATATTTTCTTATCTCATAGTCTTGATACAGCATTGATTCGGTTCCATGCACATTTTAGTGTAACTGTTTTATTATGTATGTCCTAAGATGTATGTGTGTTTGGGATCGCGCCTGTAGCTTATTTTGTACCGGTTTCTGGAAGAAAGGTATGTACCTCCCGGAGGCAAATTTAGCTTATTGTAAAGAGAGGTTTTGTATAAGAATAAAAGAGTGACTTGCCACCCCTTCTCGGCTGTAAAAGGGTCTTAGCGTCCCCATATCAACGGCCTAGCAACATCTTTTAGCCAATGAGAGCTGAAAGGTGTTTGTTCGAGGACATAGCTGATCTCTGCTCTCCCAAGTTCAGAAAGAAGTAAAAAAAAACGTTTTTTAGTCAGTTGAAGCATAAGGAGCGACAGGAATTTGACCTCGTGGTGGCCCTATCTATCCTATCCGCCATTTCTTTCTTCTTGCTTTGCCGATTCCGCTGTTCGACTTAGTAAAAACGAGATGCTGAAATTTCATACGAAGGTGGTGGTAAGTCAAATTTATTTAGTGTTATATTTATCAGGTGAGAGCACTGTGTTAATTTATAATATGTAATTTGAATTTTATGTGTTCTAATAATTTGTTAATGTATGATAACAATTAATATGATTATTTCTGTAAAAGTTTGTAGTCAGTGCTTAAATTAATGTTAAGTAATATTAAGAGAAATTAAATGGTAACATTAGATATTAAATTTGAGTACGTGTCCTTCAGTTATTCTCAGACATGTGTCAAAGTGTATTTCTCAAATTAATAATTTGTAGTCAACATCAGCTCCAGTATTTCGGTCGATAAAGATAAGGGATGAATACCGAAAAAGTTGTAAGCGAACGAATTAATAACAAAGAAATTTCACTGCAAGACCACTTTATGCAGCAAATTCCCTTCTCCCTAATTCAATGTGACCACAGTCCTGATGGACGACACATTGCATCCTGAACACTATGTTCTCAACGGCCAAGCGTAATATGTCACCAGGAATGTTCATCAAAGTCCGGGAAATGGTATCCTTTAGGGCCGCCAAGTTTGAGACTCCACCAAGATACACATTAGAGTTTAAATAACCCCACAGAAAAATGTCAATTGGGTTAGGTCCGGAGAGCGAGGTGGCCATGCAAGTGGAAAAGAGCGGCTGATGACCCTTTCTTCTGTAAAGCGAAGGCGCAACAGATTCCGCACTTTATAGCCCAAAATACTGGCGCTGCTGTCGACTACGTAGTCATGAATGTTTATTTTGATGTTTTACTTGCTTTTTATGAAAATTCTCGGGTGCTCCGACAACAATATCTTCCCCTATCGGCGACTTTTGTAACTAAATTTTTTCATGGAAACTCTTTCCCGTGTCGTGCTTAGTCCCTCTATCTATTTTGGTGGAATTCCGGTTGATACATCAAGCTACAGATGGCTCTGAGTAGTGACAGTTTTTAAAAAAATCCCCCTGTATATATATATATATATATATATATATATATATATATATATATATATATATATATATATATACCAATAAGTATTTGGGCAACCGTACAAATGACGATATCTGCAGTCCTGATATACCTCCTGCCCTCCGCCTGTAAATATCATGTAGGAAACAACATTGGCATTAGTCACATGCAAGATGCCACGAAGTGTAGAGTTATCTGATTTCGAAAAAGGTGTAATCGTCGTGTATCACATAAATGGGCGATCCTTAAGGGCCAAATCTATGGACTGTTGCGCCATTGGTTAGTTAGTTAAGAGGCATATCTAGAAAGCTGAATTACCCCAAATCAACAGTGACCTATCTGATTCAGCAGTGGAAGGTGTACGGTGATTGTCAGAATGTGCCCTGAGTCTGCAGACCCATGAAACTGGGAGATAGAGACCGACGGATGCTGTCAGGAGAAATACGGAAGAACCGCACCCAACCTATGGTCCACATACTCCAGGAGTTCCAACATGCATCCGGAAGTGTTGTTTCAATGAATACCACCCGTAAGGAAGCACACCTGCTTCGTTTTCACGGTCGTGCTGCCGCCCATAAGCCTTTGATCGCAAAGTCCAAACGCGCTGCTCGCTAAAGTGGCTAAAGTGGCTAAAAACTGCGCTAAAGTGGACCGTAGATTAGTGTAAACGGGTTCTCTGGAGCGACTAATCAAGGTTCACACTCTACCTTTCGGAGGGCAGTGTCTGGGTCTGGCGTCTGCCTGGAGAACGCATCCTGCTAGAATTCGTCAAGCGTCAGCTGTTATGTTGCAAACGTCCAGCTGTTATGTTGCGAAGTCCAACACGGATTGGTATGGTGAGAATAGGGTTAACCGAATGGACTGGCATGCCCAGAGCCCAGACCTGAACCCTATCGAGAACCTCTGGGGCGATTTGGATCGCCGAATTGATGGGTACAACAACCGTCCAAAATCGGTGAAGGAACTTACATGTGATTCTTCAAGCCGAGTGGAAGAAAATACCACTAACCGTCTTACAAGGACTTGTGGAAAGCATGCTCGGAAAGTTGAGGCTGTAATTGCCTCTCGTGAAGGCTCTACCAACTATTGAATATTTTTTTTTTGTCTTTTCTATCTCAGGTGTCCAAATACTTATTGGTAGATACTTATTGGTGTGTGTATTCATATATATCTATATATATACGTACATATATATATACGAGTTATATGTACATATATATATACGTACATATAACGTAACTCATATATATATATATATATATATATATATATATATATATGAGTTCCGAATTATGTATTGCTGATGTACAACTCCTTTACCATAATCCTTTACCAAAATCGAAGAAGAGACAAGCGAAAATTAAAAATTCTTTTTCTCCGAGTATTTTTTGTATAGCTCACATATTAACTAGTCTCCATTTAAGTTTTGCGGATTTTTTTATTTGTTTTTAATTTTATTTTTCCTTTTTGAAATTTTTTTCTTTATCTAAGTGCAGAGTTAGAAGTGGAGAATACTGATATTTCGTGCAACTGCCGAAAAATTATAGTTACGCCATTCTATTTATATCTTTCAAATAATCTGTGTTAATTGTGAAATAAGTTGTGCGTTAATAAGGAATGATTCTTTAAAGAAGGGGGAAATAAATTAAGACTAGTAGAGCATTCTCTGCGATGTATCCAAAATAAATTCACACTTTATCATTCAATGTTAAATATATGATGCTTAAAATCTGGGAAGGGCAACCCAGCCTTAGACATGGCCTTGCAACTGTCTCCATTCGACATCTTGATCGCTCTCAAGGTTAACCCTCATTCAATACAATAATACGCTTACGAACTTCAGCTATTGGTGTGATTTAAACCGGAAAGTCGTATAAATACGAGTATCTACGCTAAATAACTACTCTTCGATTTAAAAGTTCAAATATATAGAGCATTAATAAAGTTATGTGGGTGCCTGTACAGTGCAGGTGAGTACAGATATTGCGACCGAGATAAGGACCGAGGCATTGGTCGTAAGTCTATTTGGTCGTAAGTCGATTTCAAACAAATTATTTTTTGTATATGTACATACATATATTTTTTACTTTGATACATACATAATTAAGGATGCATTGTACTTTATTTATAAGGCATAAATTATTCTTCGCTATCACTACTTATTATGTTAGTATAATCCAATGGTTCGGAATTTGCGACAAAAGATACGTTGAAAGTTTTTTTTAATAAAGTTATCCAAGGTAGTTTTTAATAGTAACGTAATACATATAGATATGTACTGAACATTCTGGTAGCAGAGCGTGGTTTACGCATTGTTCCTCTGTGCTTATCTGAAATTAGTGTAAGAAGTAAAGCTTAATGTTAGGATATTTTTCGGTTTCTAAAAACGTAAAGATCGGTATTCCTTTTGGATTAAAATGGCTGAAGTCCCAATGATAGGTTCAGTTTTCAGTTTTCAGTTTTCCTAAATTGAACGGTGAGAATTGGCGAACGTGGCGTTACAATGTGGAGATGTTACTTTGCCACGAAGGTTTATATAGATTTATCGACGGTAGTGAAGTTCCACCGATAAAAGTGACAAAACCTGAGGGAAAATCCAGTGATGATTCGTCCGTGAAAAATGACTGTTTCGCTAAATTTAAGAATTTTAAAACTAAAGTCGAGAAGCAAGTAAGCCGGCCAATAAAAGCCGTTCGTACTGACTGCGGTCTAGAGTTTTGTTCAGACCAGTTTAGAAAGTTTCTTGAAGAAAATGGTATAGTTGCTGAACGTACGAACGTGTATTCGCCACAGATGAATGGCGTTGCGGAGAGACTGAACAGAACAATTGCTGATGGTATTCGAGCTATTAGGCTTGAAGCTGAGTTGCCAAAAGGGTTGTGGGCAGAATTAGCTTTTGCGTTCATTTATTTACATAATCGTTTTCCTCATAGAAGTGTTAACAACCATATTCCTTTTACCTTGTTCTTTGACAGAAAATGTTCTGTTAGACACTTGAAAGTTATAGGTTGTCCCGCCCGAGTCCACAGACTGACGAAGGAACCGAAATCTCTGGTAATGAATCGTCGTTTGTGTGCATCATGGAGCCTTCAACTTTTGAACAAGCTACTAGTGTCCCTGAAGCTGCACACTGGAAGCGGGCGATGAATGAAGAGCGAGACGTCTACGACACTGTGCCTCGTCCCTCAGGTAAGAGAATTATTGGCTCCAGATGGGTGTATAAAGTGAAAGAAAATGAGTATAAAGAGGTTAAGAAATTCCGAGCTAGACTTGTTGCTTAAGGATTTCGACAGATTAAGGGACATGATTATCATGAAATTGTTTCACCTGTAGTAAATTTTGAAGTCATTTATTTATTTATAAGTTTTTTGGTCATTTCCCTAAAATGGTTCCACAAACATCTTGATGTTAAATGTGCCTACCTTTATGGCAATCTTGAAGAGGAACATTTTATGGAGACGCCCAAAGGCTTCAATTTTCCTGATGGTATAACCTATAACACAACAAACTCATGTTTTAAAGTTAAAGCGGGCCATTTACGGTCTACACCGGGCCGGTAGGCAGTGGCATTCTGAATTAGGAACCACTTTGCTAGAGTTAGGTTTTTCCTCTTTTTAAAAAACAAATTGTGTTTACCATCTTAATTGTAATACTATACTTTTAGTGTATGTTGATGATTTAATAGTGTTTTCACGAACCGAATCTGAAATGACAAAAATTACTAAACTTTTACAAACTAAATTTCAAATTAAAGATTTGGGTAAAATTAGAAAAGTTCTTGGTATAGAGTTTAAAGATTCAAAAGGTAACTTGGCCGTACACCAAAAATCGTACATTGAACGTTTAAAAGAAAATTTTAAACAAATACCGTACGTTAAGTGTAAATTACCTATGTCGCCTGGTCAAATTGTTCAAAGTGGAATTAATGACCAGTCAGTGGAAGGTGAAGTACCTTATCGAAATTTAATCTGATCACTTTTATTCTTAGCCACACGTTCCAGACCAGATATACTTTTTACGGTTACAATGTTAGCTCAGTATAATTCACATCCCACTTTAACGCATTGGAAACTGTTGTGCCAAGTTTTTAATTACGTTATTTCAACGATTAATTTTTGTATTCCAATGTTGGTTGATGATATGAAGCATTTGACAGCCTTTACAGATGCTTCATGGGCTTCAGATCGTGATGACAGGTGATATTTTTCTGGCTTTATAATTTTCTTTAAAAATGTTCCTATCTCATGGAGGACCAGAAAACAAAGATGTGTAGCGCTTTCCACAATGGAAAGCGAGTATATTGCCATTTCAGAGTCGATTAAAGAATTACTGTGGTTACAAAATATTTACGAAGAATGTTCTACACTATTGAAAGTAGCTGTTGAGAAACCTATAATGTTTTGTGACTCTGAAAGTGCTATTTACTATTGTAAAAACTTCATCTAGAATGTAAGAAACAAACATATAGACATTAGGTTTCATTACGTTAAACAGCTATTAGCTGTTGGACTGTTCAAACTTTTAAAAGTTCCTGGAAATTGGAACATTGCAGATTTCTTAACTAAGCCAGTTACATTTGACAAATTAAGTAGATATTGTGAGCACATTTTCCGATGAAAAGAAAAAGGGGAATTTGTAGTATTTGTTATCTCTTCATCGGAAAACGCGATATTTAAAAACGTGTCATGAACGGATGGTTTAAAATAAATATGCAGATTTTTCAACTTTGAAGGCGAAATGGAGTTACGAAGCTCTCGCGTCACAGCCAATTGGGGTTTGTACAAGTAAATACAACAAGTATTTAAGATGTACGTATTTTTTCAGCGAGTGGGGTTTTGTTTAAGCGGTAACTATTCTGCGAGTGAGTTGGGGCTTTCAGCCATTGTGTTAGTAGCTGTTTTCGCAGCAAGTTTTTGATTTATATGTGTTTGCGACGAGTTGTCGAGCCATTAGGCTTGAATCCCTTCTTTCTTCCTGCACCTATCCCAACCTTATTCATTTTAATTCATTTTAAGTAGGTTTTTTCAAAATTAAAGTAGGTTAATTTTCGCCCGTTCATGACACGCTTATCTGTATTCTTTTTTGTTTAAAAGTTTTTTGTTTAAAAGTTTTGTAAATATTTTTCTTCCAAGCTATTGGATCAAATCGATCCCCTTTTTTACTCTGTTTTTATGTAAAATAAGAAAAATAAAGGAATCTTAGTTAGCCTCATCAAGTCTACTTTCTTGTGAAAGGTTTTTTATTTCAGATAATTAGGTATGGGACAAGTTATACCGTTTAATCCACCCAACACATTCAGTGAACAATATTTTTGAGAAAAAGATAAAAATAAGTAAAAATAAATAAATAGTAATGTCGGTCGTAAGTGCGAGAGGTCGTAAGTCGAGGAATACCTGTATGTGTGTGTGAAAGAAGTATGTTTTGTCGCATAACGTGTAGTCAAGGTAGAAAAAAGTAAAGAAAAAAATTGTAAAAATATCGTCGAAGAATTAGCACATTAAGGAAATAAATCTTCAGAAAAACAGACGGAGAAGCATTAAGAAGCTGCTGTGTACTAATCCTATTGGATTCGCTCACCTCAATGTTAATCTATGAAGAAAATTTGTCCAAGGGTTGACGACTTAAAGATTTTTCTTTTAATGTACTTCGTAATAAAGAAAGAAATGTTACACTTTGGGGCATTTTTCGTTTTTTAAATAAAATGCAAATAATATTCTAAAATTTAAATTGTTCGGGGGAAAAGTCTGGTATAGTGTGTTTTAAACGCTCATAAATTTCTTTGATGGACGATTATTTATAAAATGAATTTATAAAATGAATCCTGTTGCAAGATGCAGAAAAGTCCAGGCTATCTGAAAATACCCTTTTCATTGGATTATCAGCTTTTATGTAGTTGTAAATAGTAGACAAATTTTTCTCCATAGGTTAATACTGAGGTGAGCGAATCCAGAAGGGTTAGTACACAGTAGCTTTAATTGAAATAAAGCAAATGAAATACACACTTAATTCTCCATTCACATGCTAGACTGATTCCAGAAAAAAAAAACGTGAAAATAATAAAGTGCATGTGAAAAAAATAGAGAAATGGTTCCAGATCATATGTACACTTGTGATTTACGAGCCATTTGAAACGCTTCTTTAATTAATCCTGTATGATTAATTAGAGGGCAAGAGTGGAATCTCTTCAACATCATCATCACTTTTTTCTTTTCATTCTTTTCATTCTCAAAGACAGATTCGGCATCTATAACAGCTTTATCATCCCTCAATTCTTCTATATCTGCAGACAAAAAATCATCAAATCCTTCTCGGCCAACTGCTTGTGCTAATCTGATGATATTGGGATATTCAGTTGTATTCAAAGGTATAGGATTGTTCTTTTTCACACGTCCTGGCCAAGTAACTTTCCAGCAAGCAAATAAAGTTGATGTGTCTGCTTTTGAAAAAGACCAACATAGCAAGTTTGATCCAATCCATATAGCTGAAATTTTCTTCCCCGCATCAATAACTTTCAGGAAATTATTCTTATCTAGTTAATACAAAAATGTATTGGAATGTTCTTTTTATGTAGTAAGGGTGTTGCAGTTCATCTTAGGTGGCGCTACGAACGCTATACCGCCAAGCACCCCCATTTCACATGTTTGTACCAGAATGCTTCACGCATAAGAACCGAGCAGTTCGGTAATAATAGAACTCTCGTTGGAGAGTAATTTCTTAGTAACCTTTAATGTAAATACTGTATATTAGAATTAATTTTGTAAATAAAGTGCATTAATTTAACCTGATCGTCGTAAATAAAGAAAGGTATGCTGTATCATCAATGAAGACAATTTGCCTTGAACATCTCCCTGCCTAGAGTTAGCAAAGAGTAATTTTTGAACGTAGCGATCACACCCTGGTGTAGCGGTTCTATTAAGAATGTTGCATTAGGTGGCAGAAAACAAAATTCCATATTCGGTTCTTTTAAAACAGGATGTCCATGAGCCTTGTCTAAAATCAATAAAACTTTTAAAAATCCAGAATTTTTTCCACAAAATAGCCTTTAACATCTGGTACAAAACATCGATGGAACCATTCATTAAAAATTTCTTTTGTAACCCAGCCTGTTCCATTTGCTCTCCAGTGCACTGGTAACATTATTAAAGTCCACACCCTTCATTGTCCGCGGTTTTAGGGATCGATACATGAGAAAATGAAAAATGGGGTTGAGTGTGCGATCTCTTAAGGCTATGCTGCAAAATAGAAGAGTCAGACGATCCTTAGCTTCTTTAAAGCCTCCAACACATTTTTGTGATTTCGCTATATAACACATGGCATTTTTCAATAATTTTGGTCAGTTTCAAAAGTAATTCCCTATCTGCTGTCTCATTTGCAGATGCGGCTTCTCCTTTTATTTTTACATTTTGAAGCACAGTATATGTTTTCAGAAATTTTGTAAGGCAACCTGCGCTTGCAGAAAAATAAAAGTTGTTGTATGATGTTGTCGGCTCCTTATCACGAATTTTGTTGTGCAACAGTAATAGTTTCTGTTTGATGATATTTTCGTCTGAAAGTGTTCCTTTTTGTCAGCTACCTTATGCCCACAAAACTAGGACATTTTGCATGTTCAATTTTATTATGTATCTCGTATTCGATGACGATTCAGCACAAATTTCATCCTAGAAGAAGCGATTTGCTAATGGCCTCTTCATTGTTCTTAATCGTTCTCACAGTAGCTTCGTTCAATCAAAAATATTTCCCGAAGAATGTTAAACCTCTTGAAGCGTCTAAATTATCTAAAATGGGAATCTTAGTTTCTAAATAAATATCTCTTATCTTTTCTTTTTCTGTCTAACTGAACTATCTGACATCATGATGCATAGGATAATGTTACAAAAATAGCTGAACATAATCAGTAACTAACTTTACTAATTTGATATTACGCATACAAAACTTCAAAATTTATTACATGGCAGTGTAACTCCATTAGACGAACAAAACTTTCACGAGCAAAACACAAGACGTGTAAACACTTCGAATTGTAAACAAGAAATAAGTGTCTAGCAAACAGATTAACACCTGCCAAGAAATGTCAAGCTCCATCTGACTCCAGAAAACTTTCGTCGCAGGTTTATACACGAGGGCCTTTCGAAACGGGCCAACTTTGAGGAATCAGCTTAGCACCCGACAGCTTTCGGGAAACAACGGCAAGTTAATAAAGCGGCCTTTTGAAATTTAAAAATTACAGCACAACAATTAATGTTTCCTTCGCGTTAGAATTAGAGTTCACATTTGTGAAATGACAGGCCACCCACTTGGTATAGTGGTTAACGTTATGAGCTTCCACTCTGTGGGCTTGGGTTCGAATCCCGACTACGGCTTGGACGTTACCGTGTTGTGTTGTTTCTGTTGTTCCTAATGCCCCTGGCCAGAATGATTCCAAATCAGGTCCATATAGCTAGTGGGCTGAAGGGTGCAACTTCGGTTTATAATGACACCACAAGATCGGAGTCCGATTTAGCCAGGTGCCACCTCAATTTTGACCCATCACCCCCAGGGGCGACATCTGGGAGGATCGTACCCTCTCCCACACTGTCTGGACCTTATAGAGGGACTTTCCGGTCTACAGATTTAACTTTCTCATATCCGGCCTAGAAATGGAGGTATTTAATGGCGCTTGCCGGGGTTCAATCCGAACATCCTCAGAACCGAAATCCGAACCGCTACCACTTGGCTACCTCGAGCCCCCCCCCCCCCGTATTGTACCCTCATAGGGAGCAATGTTGACTCACCTAAATAGTGCTCTTATAATAAAGTAGCCAACAGGATTTCGTGGAGTTGATGGGCGAACGAGGACAAGACCAGTGCCTTCCACGTTGGAAAAAAAATTTTAAATGACCGTTGTAATTTATTAGAAAGAGAATAACAATAATAGGAATATCATGAATTCGAATTTTACTTTGTTTGTTTGTTTGTTTGTAGCTCTGACGCCAAAAGGAAAAGGCTGCGAGAGTAGACGCCTGTCCGGTTGAAAATTTTTTAACCTACATTGTGTCTAAAACTCACGAGCAGAAGATATCTTACCACCTCTGCCCCTGTTCCATCAGTCCTGAATGGAACAATTTTCCTTTTCTCTCTCTGTGGCTCTCTCTCACACTGGTATTTTTCTCATTATCATGTTCCGTATTGTCATATACCTCTGTTGATATAGCATTTATATTCGTGTTTTGAAGTTTTCAGTGATCAAAACTGAATGCGTAATATGGTTGGTTGGCTTAAATTTACTGCTTGACAAACGTAGATTAAACGTAGATTGAAACGTACATCGGACTGTAAAAAAAAACCAACAAAAAAACCTATATCTCCCTTGTGGATTTCATTCAAAGTACAAACATTCTCTTTAATCATCCTCATAAAAAATATTAGTCAGCAAATATCCTAATGCTTTCTCATCGTAATGAGAAAGACGACGTTGAAAATCTCGTTTGTAACACTAAAACGGCAGACAACAACAGCCACCTTGTTATCACAAAGAAAACGAAGAGGAATGTGGTGTTGATTGTGGTGAACTGGTTACAAACCCGTCGACCGGGTTTGTAACCAGTTGCGCCGTGTGCGTGGCTCCATTCAATTACATAGGTTACGACTCAACACGGACTGGTTTGTGATTCGAGTCAGTTATCAGTTTCTTTTGAGTTGCCCCGTGTGCAGACGGCCTAACCCTTCCGCGATAAACTTTTGGGTCGTGACCCACCGGTTGGGAACCGCTGTACTAAGTAATGTCCAAAACTTGATTCGTTTCTGTATCTTTATAAACACCATAAGTTCTATTATATGGTTCTTTATTTCACGTTGCAATCACGGACAACTTTTTCGATGACCCTGTATTTTTACCCCAAGAATTTGGGACAACACGAGATTGCGTTCTCCAACATTCTCTTTACAATAGTGAGGGAGGTTCAGCTATTATTTGTTGAAAGTCTATTGAAAAAAGTTTTTATTTGATTATCATTAAACAAAAATAAAATACAAAGGTTTTCAAATCTAGTAAAATTCCGCTGAAACAGGATAAAACACAAAAGAAGCTAATTTGAACTATATATTTGAACTCGCCTATTTTTAATCGTTTATTAATAGGTTATTTCGTTAAGTTTTGGAAAAAAGAGGGTTCATATCAAATTTTCTTGCTGCCAGTTTTCGTCCGAGTTCTTCGTTAGAGAGAATATTATTGCTTTTAATTACGTAAAAACTATTTTATTTTCAGGAAAATAAATGGCGAAAAGTCAGTAATGAAGCTTAAGGACGAGAAAGTAGCAAAAAAAACATTTCGAGTACTTTTGAAAGAGAAAAAACAACCAAATGTGTTGTCATCAAAAGAATCATTCATTGAGCTCAGAGAAGTTACTTCTCAAACTAAAGAGTAATAATTGATTCTTATTCTTGATTTATCCATAAAATGAATTTACGAGTCTACGATAATCCCGCCAAATATGAGAGTTATCGCCAAATTGGCGATGGATTTGGTGACTTATTTTGATTGCCAAATTTGGAGATATGGAGCGAAATGGTCGCCAACCTTCAAGACCATTCTGGAAAGGTCTAGTGATATCTAGCTATTTGGCCGATAGAGGGCTCTTTGGAAGTCTATAAATACACCTGACATTGGCATTAGAAGTCAGTATTCTTTTCTGCTGAGAATTGAATGTAATGAAAGTGCGTTAGATGTATATTGTATTGAAGACTCTGTTATCCTGACATGTGTTTTTAGAGTTTTCTGTTCTATAGAAGACAGTTGTTACTTGTTTTCTGTTTGAATTCGTGTATGCGCCTGAAGAATTTACAGAATAATAAATTTTATTTAAAATAAAAAAATTTATCTTAAATAAATTACATATTTGTTATTTTATTTTAAATAAAATTTATTTATTATTTACAGAACTAGGGGCTTTGCCCCTAGGCTCGCTACGCTCGCTCCTCTGTTATGGCTAATAGCGAGATACATAGGGGTGATTCTCGGGCAATGTAACAGCCATTTACTGTTGTCAGAAAATATTAGTCTGTTTTAAATTATTTTTAAACAAATGGGGTCTTGTTTGAAGGAGAAATGTCTGCAGTCTTAGATTGTAAAAAGATCAAAATTCTACGATTAATTTTTGGCGAGTTATCGTAATCTGAACATGAAAAAGTCAATATTTTTCCACAAAACATAAAATTTTAAAAAAACTTAAAAGTCCGACGAAGATGAGACATGTCTTACTTTCTTCCCCGCATTTTTCTGCATCTATTGGTATCGGTCTCGACTCCATACCCACAGTGGTTTCGGAGGAGATAGCGTGAAAAGTTTTGACAGCGGCGGCGTCGCCAGTTACTTTTATTTAGAATAGAGAGATTATAAATAAATTTTATTTAAAATTTTTAAAAAATTATTATTCTGTAAATTCTTCAGCCGCATACACGACGCTAACTATAGTTATATACCAAGTGGTCATACAGAAACTTTGCCAATATATGGACCTCCAGCGGCCGTTCCGTTCAACCGATCGAGATGAGATTTCAGATATAGTTATTCAGAGGTATGAGCTCGGGATTCTGTGAACGGCAACACAGTGATGCTCACGGTTACGGTTATGGGTATAGAAACTCTAAATTTTCAAATGGCAACGCCTACTTTTTCCCGTCGTAAAATGCTCAGCGCATGCGAAAACCCCAACAAGCGTTGGAACGGTACGTGTATCACAAAAAAACGGACGCGTTATGCACAAACAAAAAACAGCTCTGCGAGCGACCAACAAAGACACAGGGTGCACGGAAGAAATTTGCATATGACAGAGGCTAGAAACCAATCACAGAACGCCGTTCACCATATATTCAGCGTAGAAAACCAGTAAAAAGCTCTCTGATCGTATTTTTGTTAGCCATTCGCAGAGCTGTTTTTTTGTGCGTGAATAACGCGCCCGGTTTTTGTGATACACGTACCGTTCCAACGCTTTTTAGGGTTTTCGCATGCGCTGAGCATTTTGCGACGGGAAAAAATAGGCGTTGCCATTTGAAAATTTTGAGTTTCTATACCCATAACCGTAACCGTGAGCGTCACTATGTTGCCGTTCATAGAATCCCGAGCTCATACCTCTGAATAACTATATCTGAAATCTCATCTCGATCGGTTGAACGGAACGGCCGATAGAGGTCCATATATCGTTTTTGGTAGGCCGGTCGCAGAGCTGTTTTTGTGCGTGCATAACGCGTCCGTTTTTTGTGATACACGTATAGTACCGCTCCAACGCTCTTTAGGGTTTTCGCATGCACTAATCATTTTGCGATGGGAAAAAATGGTGTTTGCTATTTGAAAATTTCGAGTTTCTGTACCTATAACCGTAACCGTGAGCGCCACTTGGTTGCCGTTCACAGAATCCCGAGCTCATACCTCTGAATAACTATATCTGAAATCTCATCTTGATAGGTTGAACGGAACAGCCCCTAGAGGTCCATATATCGGCAAAGTTTCTTTATGACCACCCGGTATATTGACGCTAACTATAGTTAGCGTCCCAAGCTACCATTACGTCAGACTTGGTTCGAATCCTAGCCAAGACATGGATGTTTTTGTGGGGTCCACTCATAGGGAACAAAATTGGAGAACACGCCTACTAGATGCTCCCATAAAAAGTAGACCACAAAACTGACGGTGTATATGGTCGGATGTCCTCAGGATAACTCTATGCCAGATTGGAAAAAAAAAAAATCAATTTAAAAAATCTGAAATTCAGGCCTTGTAACTTACCATAACCGAATATAAAAGTAACTGTAAAGTTATGTCTCGTCTCGATAGCAAATCTTAACTAACGGAAGACGGATGATGTCTTATCAAGGGAATATGATTGAAAATTTTATTGAGATGGATGCAATTTATATGAAATAAACTAGCTGAAAACCCGCACTTCGCTACGGAGTACATTCAAATTAAATACAACGGTCAATGTATGCAATTACTGACAAAAAAATTAAATATATATATTTATAATAAATACGACGATCAATGTATACAATTGATGTAAAAAAAAATATAATATATATATATATATATATATATATATATATATATATATAAATCGTAAGAGATATTTATTTCTTTGGATAATATCCAATCGTCTGCTGCATTAGAAAGAAAAAAAATTTTTTTGTCTATTTAATTGTTATGCACGTGACGATAAATTTATTTAAAGTACCAGAAAAAGAAATCACTTGATCAGCATTTAATAAATTAAATTCTGAAAATTAATCTTTAAAAATTCACCAAAAATCAGAAAATCGAGGTAAAGATTCCAAAAAGATTTCATTTTAAAGGAATTTTTATGATCTTTCTCGTGATATAAATTTTATAACCCTCAAATTATTATTTTAAATGCAAACTTAAAAAAGTTACAAAAACAGCTTAAAAATTTAATTTTAAAAAATCTAAGAAGAATTTTTCAAAAATCTTTCTTAGTGCACCCCTACACCATAAGAAGAATCGCCATGCAAAATTTCAGTGCTTTAGGTCCAGCGGTTTGGTCTGTGCGTTGTATGTCAGTGAGTCAGTCAGTTACGGAACTGTTTTATATATATAGATGGATAGAAAAAAAATTTCCAAAAACTACCTTCGCAGAAACTTACCTGTTGACGGCACAACTTCGATTTTGTGCACTTTATCACTCAGGGCATCACACTTGTAATCGCCTCTATGCCTCCACAGAGCTTTCTCTACACTCAGAGTCATCCGAATATGAGATGGGGATAGGTTATCTTCAGAGAGTGAAAAGTCTGAATTCAGGGGATCTATTAAAAGCCCATTTTTGTACCACTTAGGGGATCCATAAGCTGAACGAATGCATGACATGTTGAATGGAGAGCCTTCTGATACGTAGATTTTTCCATCGTACATGACATCAAGAGCACAGCCTGTAAAAATTAAAAGATCCCGATAAATAGTCAATTTTTCTTGAATTACTTAAAAACTATTCAGAAAACTATATAACAAATTAAAGTAGTATAAATAGATTCCAAAGGCTTTAATTGCAAGGCTCAGCAGTTTTACTGCAATGTCTTTAAATGAAAGATAGTTTATGCAAGTGTTGGTGAAAAGGGAGTAATCTATGTGAAATGTATTTACATACATCTCTAGTTCCTTTTTAATTACCAGTCGACTGAATAATCTCTATCATCAAATAGAAAATACAAGATGGATTATTCTGTCATCATGGGCTTATTGCTGAAATATGGGTTCAAAGTTGTGAGGGTGGTATTAGGAGGGAGAAATTTGCTCGCTTTGTCCGCGAATGATCAAGTGATGATGCGCGCTTGAAAGCCAAAAGCCTACGGTCAAAATTTAAACTATCCCACGTTTCCAGGAATTGTAAGGTACGCATATCATATATAACTTATCTCGAATATATGTCTTTTAAAGTAGGAGGAAGTTCCTCAATAACGGTCCTCCAGAAAGAAAAAAATTCAGAGTCCGTCGCGAGTTATAATTTTGGCAGCGTGCCCAACCCAGTAGCAGTAAAGAGTTAAACAGAAAAGTACAAAAATGCGTCCAAAAAAAAAAAGTAATCCTACGGTAAGTAATCCAACGTTAGCAACGTGCGGTAGTTACGTTAGAAGAGACTACATGAAATATTTTTTTTTCTCTTTTTAAATTGAATATAAAATTATTTTGGCAAGTATTATTATTTGTGGAGCCCTATTATTGTAAATATTGTTCTGTTATCAAAAAGATCAGTAACATCAAAAATACACACAGGATCAAAATTTTGCACAGATTCTTTTAGTAAGGCTGAGAATGACAGATTAAAATCCTCCTATTTTCGTATATGATGGTTTAAACGAAAACATCCCGCTTATATCAGTGCTAAAACTAATTTCCTGTTAACGGCGATTACTTTTAAATTATAATTAAAAATTGAACATTAAAATTTCACTTGCAAGTGAAATAATTTTGCCGCGTATTTCCCCGAAACTGAAACCAAGCTAGTTACACGCCTTCCAAGCTAATTACATTGAGACCTACCATAAACTTTATCGTTTATTTCCAACGTGGAAAAGCGAAAGGTACAAAAACACGTGCCAAATACGCACACGCATTAATGCTGCTGTGACTAACCCTATTGGATTCGCTCACCCCAATGTTAACCTATGGAGAAAAATTTGTCTACTATTTACAGCTACGTAAATGCTTATAATCCAATAAAAGTGGCATTTTCAGATAGCCTGAAATTTTCTGCACATTGCAACAGGATTCATTTTATAAATTTCGCCCCCCAAAGGAATTTAGGAGCGTTTAAAACACACTATACCAGATATTTCTCCCGAATAATTTCAAACTTAAAATATGATTTGTATTTTTAAAATAACCGGAAAAAGCCCCAAGGTGTCAAATTTCTTTCTCTATTACTGAGTACAATTTAAGAAAAAAAATCTTTAAATCCAATTCGGCAATCCTTGGACACATTTTCTCCATAGGTTAACATTGAGGGGAACGAATCCAATAGGGTTAGTACACAGCAGCCTTAAAACACAAAAATACGTAAAAACATGAGAGCAGAATTACAGTCACAACGATAAAATGTAAAATATCTAAAATACCATGACCTGATTTGTCGTTTGTATTGGAAACAGTAATAGCTACTATTATGCATTACTTCATCCATCTTGTATGAATTCCAAATCTGAATAACAGCATAAAGAGAATACGTACCTTTAAGTGTAGCGGCTGTAATTTTTTGCCTTCGAAGAGAAATGCGCTTTGAAAAGATTTTTCAAACTGATTATGATTCTTGTTTATTTCAAATAGTAATTAAAAAACGAAAAACCCAGTATATATACGAGTGTATTCCATCATAACTGTGTCCAATTTATACCTATTCTTAATTTTCTAGGTTGAGTCGTTTAAACCTAAGGTTGGACAACGGAAAAAAATAAATTGTACGGAAGTGAGGAAGTTTTAGTTATCCTCTTAGATATTAAATTCTTCTAAGCCATTCAATCGACCCTGGAGTGCTATTTTTAGCCAACCATTAATTACAATTAAAGCCCCAAGAATCAGTCGTTACGTAATTTCAGTCCACTCTCTGCAGAATGCTTCCTGGTCCCCGTAAATCACCTTATTCTCATTTAATTATTAATAATGATTCACAAGATACGGCGCAGAATGAAGACTACACGTGAAACACTACAAATTCTCCCATCAGAAATAAAGAATAGAAAAGAAACACGATAAATCCGTAAGGTGGAACCTGTAACTAAGTTGTTAAGTGGTTTTCTTTTCATTCAGTTTTGCTAGTCTACTGACAAGCATTAAGGCTTCTCAAATTTTTACGAGCATGTCCGAGCATCCGTAGAAATTAGCTGCTTGTTCCCTGAAATTGAAATGAATGTAATACAAAGAAGTAAAACGAGAACAAAAGGAAATCGGGAAAAGGCATTAGTTATAATGAAGAGCATCGAATAAAAGTTTTTTTGTTCTTTAAAAGAGGCAGGGAATATTAAGATCGGAAACATAACATAGGGGTGTAGTTCTTTGACTAAAATTAAAATTCCCTAATTGGAAAGGCTATGGCTACTGGTTTCCAGTTCACATTCTGTTATATTCATATTCTTACATAATGAACAAATGATTGGTAAATTACTTGTCAGGCATGGTCGCTTGATTTTAAAATATGTATTGTTTTGGGGTTTTTAAAGGTGTAGATTTAAAATTATATGAGAGAAATGTGTGTTTATTTAATGTTCACCAATATGCATGAAAACAATGAAGCTGAAGAAGATTTTTTTTTGTTTAATAATACAGCATAGAAAACAATTCTACGAATGCTCTGTTGCAGTGTTTTAGTCTTGTAATGTGTGTGCTTGAAAAAATCTTTTTTTTTCTTTGTTCTCAACTAACTTGTAAAATTTTATTTCCAATAGCACAGATTAAAAGACAACTACAGCCAGAAAAAGAACAACACAAGAAACACAAAAAAAAACGAAAAAAGCTGCAGCAAATAGTCTATGAATCCAAAAGTCCCCTGAAATCTCATTAACAGTCTACTAGAGCAGAGCTCCGCAACCTTTTATCTTCCACGGCACAGTAACGTTTTTCCGATAATTCCGCGGCACACCATAAGTAAAAGCTTACAAATACTTAAATTACAACAATACGTATATGTTTTTATTAGATAAAAAACACAATAAAATAGATCTATGTATCTAGATAATTACAATTATTTAAGTTTTATATAAATCATTTTGAATTGTACACCAACACAAGAGCACCAACACAAGAGCAAAGTTATAGATTACAAGTAAACACATTTCTCTTTAAATTTTAATATTAAAATTTGTTTTTTGGTCTTTACTTAAGCCTTATTAATCAAAGTTAATTTAAGCATAATAACTAATTTATGAATGAGATATTTGAGCTTATTTTGACGAACTTACACGTTTTATATTTGGCTCTATATTAGAAAGTGCTACCCGAAGTTCATGGTCAAGACCCTTTAAACACGATCGTTTGTCATTTTTAATTAGAACCAGTGTCGAAAAACTTTGTTTGCATAAGTATGTCGTAGAAAAAGGGAGCAAAATTGCAGTGGCCTTGTCAGAAATTTGAGGATATTCTTTCTTAACTGAAATCCAGAAATCAGCCAATGACATTTCACTGAAGTTTAGTTTTAGCGTCCCGTCGTTTCTCAATTCTATAAATTTCTCTCGAATTCGAAGGGAAAGTGCTTCTGCTGAATTTTCGGCATCAGCTAGGAAAGGATTTCGTATCCAATTGTATTGCTCCATATTAATTGTGAAAAAATAGTGATTAAATTTCTTTAGCAATAAACTTAAATGCTATTGAGTCAGATCCAGAATTAATTGTTTGTTTTTAATCATGGACTTATAAGTCCTTTGGAACATTTCTAGAGATCCTTTTTGTAACTCTTTCTGCCAAAGTTCGATCTTATTTTTAAACCCCGTTAACTTGTCGGAACACGTCAGATAATTTTCGCTTCAACCTTGCATTTTTTTATTCAGTTCATTCAAGTTCTCAAAGATACAATATCTGGCCAAAAGTATACGGACACCCCCCCCCCTAAAGAAGTGGATCTGGCAGATGACGTAATTTGATGCGTAACCGGAAGCTATACAAGTGTTGGTAATGGTTTGTCAGATCATATTTATGCGTTTGTGAGACAATGAATAAGTCAAAAGAGCTTAGTGACTTTGATCGTGGCATTAGTGGGATGCCACCTTTGTGGGAAATCAGTTCGAGAAATTTCGGACATTTTACAGAAGCCAAAATCCACTGTGAGTGTTGTAATTGTGAAGTGGAAACGTTGAGGCAGTGAAACTGCAGAAAAACGAAGTGGCAGGCCGAAAAAATTAGTGAACGCAGCTGTAGAACTCTGAAAAGGGTAGTGAAACAAAATCACAAGTCCTCGTTGATTGAAATCACTCAGGAGTTTCAAAGTTCACCAGGCGTTAGTGCTAGCAGCAGGACTGTCCATCGAGAGTTAAAAAACCTGGGATTCCATGGTCGTTCAGCCGCTCAGAAGCCGAACATCACTCCCCAGAATGCGAAGCGTCGATTGCAATGCAATGGTGCAAAGCTCACCTTCATTGGACTGTGGACATGTGGAAAATGTTCTTTGGAGAGATGAATCTCGCTTTACAATATGGCAGTCCGATGGATGTGTCTGGGTTTGCCGGATGCCTGGCTAGCGCTTCTTACGTGACTGCATTGTGCCGACTGTTAAGTTTGGTAGTGGCAGCATCATGGTTTGGGGGTGTTTTTCATGGTTTGGTCTGGGTTGCTTGGTTCCTGTGGTTGGAAACATGAACTCTGAGATGTATGTGGACATTCTGGACAATGCTGCTCTCCCAACTCTATGGCAATATTTCTGGGAAGGCCTATTTCTCTTTCAGCAGGATAACTGCTCCATTCACGCATCGAGACTTGCGCAGGCATGGTTTGACAAAATGGGTGCTCAAAAACGGGACTGGCCTTCTCAGAGACCCAATATAAAACCCATTGAACACCTTTGGAACGAATTAGAACGCAGATTAGGTAGCCAGCCAAATCGACTATCCTCACTGCCAGCACTCACTTTAGCTGTGATGGACGCTTGGAAGTCAATTCCTATGGATACCTATCAAAAGCTGGTGGAAACTCTCCCCAGACGTGTGTAGGCTGTCATCGATGCAAAAGGAGGACCAACATCATATTGTTATATGTCTCAGGACTCTCCGAATCCGTACCACTACTTTTCTCTGGCCAAAAGTATCCGGGCGTCCGGAAACTTTTGGCCAGATAGTGTATCAGCTATATACGCAAGTTTGGCCATCCAGTAATTATCTCCAAAAATTTGGTGTAGTTCGGTCATATTTTGTTTTAACATAAACTCATGAACTTCGTTGCGAAGCTCAAACAATCTATCCAAAACTTTGCCCCGGGATAGCCAACGTACCGCAGTGTATAACAATAGGGATTCATAATCCGCTCCCATTTCTTCACAGATTAGTTTAAAAATTCGCAAATTTAGAGCTATTGATTTAATAATGCTTATTATAGTAATACATCGATTCATCGATTGCAATAGCTCCGTAGGCAACTTTTTGATCATCAATGCTCTGCGATGTATGTAACAGTGTGTAATTTCTATATTAGGATTTTGTTGTTTTACACACGAAATAAAACATTTTTTACAGCCCATCATTGCTACAGCACCATCCATACAAATACTGGTACAATTACTATATGAAATATCATAGGTTTTGAAAAAATCATCGGGTACTCGGAAAATTTACTCGCCGTTAGTTCGCTCTGGAAGCTCGTTGCAAAATAAATAGTGTTCTTTTATGGTTCTTTTATTGACTCATCAATTTGAAGTGCAAACTTCTGAGCTGCTTTCAGTTTTCCAGTCAATACTCCTAAAATATTGTTCGATATATTGTTGATACGTGTTTTAACAGTATCAGCTGAAAACGGTACTTTTTTCACTTCATTAACTTCTCTAGGCCCAAACATGGATTTAACAATTTCTATGCATACTGGTTTAACGAGAGTTTCACCAATAATATGTGTTTTTTCTGACGTGCAATTAATCTTGAAACATGGTAACTAGTTCATAAGGCTTTATCAGAAACTGTGACTGATGATAACAGTAATAGCCTTTGTTTTCGCCTTTGACCTAACAGACTAAGAAAAAATTATTTATCCTTCTTAGCGTAGCTGCAATGGTTTGAATTTAGGTGGCGTTTCTTTATCACAACACGAAAATCCATGTCGAATGTAATCTTCGTTATGCTTTCTTTCATAAATGTTCTGTTTTTTTTTACAACACTATATTTGAATTGGTAATCACGACGCGTAAGTATACTTTGTTGTATCTGTTGTGTTAGTTGTCCAAGTTGACGCGCATATGAAGTCAGGGAATCTGAAATCCTCGTTTCCTAAATTCAGAAGATCTTACACAAAGGTGCCGGAGTTCGAGTATACATACAATGTATGGTAACTACATGTTTTCGTTTTGTGTATAATTTCGACCCAGAGAAATTACACATTGGCAAAAAGTTAGAGGAATATTTGACTTAGAGAAATTTCTAACTAATATGGTGGCTAATTTTTTTTAATTATCGATAAAATCACCGCGGCACAGTCAAGGTCCCCTTGCGGCACACTAGTGTGCTGCGGCACTGCGGTTGCGGAGCACTGTACTAGAGAACGTTTAGTCAATGCAGGGCAATGAAACAAATGTTCACAATTCATGACCCATCCCAAGTCACAGAGTCTGCAGAAAGGACTAACTAACTTGTAAAATAACACTGACAATTTGCATAATTCATTCAATGAGATACATTTGAGAGAGATACATTTTAATAGCAGAATTATTACTGTAAAGCTAAGAAGGAAAATGTCATTGTACTATCCGTAAATGTCTTCCTCAAGCATTAAAAAAAGTTGAATAAAGTTTCTAACATATTTAAAAATTATCAATGTTTCTTCCTTTGTTATATATTGTACTCGGCTGAACACGATGTGACTAGCCAGAGCATCTTCATCCGTTTTTCGGAAGAGTTAATTCTCTCACAATCAGAGTACCCATAAATTCCCGCCTATCCAAATCTGGGTTTTTAAAATCCTCGGATATAACATGCATCTGCCATTCTTGAGTGTTTGCGAAATCTGTAGCATCCCTCGCTGATTGGATGAGGATCTCACTGACCTCACGACAAGAGAGATTTAGTACCTTTGACAGGGGCCCAGGGTTGCCCAAATTGGTCGGCAGATCTGTACTGTCCGTCCGGCGCCCAGAAACACCACCGAACATGGGAAATCAACCCTCGGCTGAGTTTGCAGGAATTGCTGCGCACCAAAGGTCTTCAGTATGACAGTAGCTTGTACACGTAAGTGGGGGTGGCCATAATACTTAATGCATTAGTACTTTTGGCACTCCCCTGTGACAAGAGTATGTTTGTGGGATTTTTAAAAAATGGTTGTTTACGGCTCTTGTATAATGCCATTTGTTGTACCGTCATTCATTTACAGCCTTCCTCTTGTCTTCTAATTTTGCTTAGTTCAAGAAATACCAGTAGATTACGCAAAAGCACAATATAATCATTCCATCGAGCTCAAGATTTGCTCGAATTTTTTCCTTAGGCCTGATTTTCCAGATTTTGATGACAACTTTACAATTATTCAGATGAAAATCACTGTAACGGAGGGGGAGGGGATACAAATAAACCCTTTTCCTTCTGAAAAGCTATCTAGAACTTTGAAGGAGCACAAAGCAAGATCTCAATGATTTCAAACTTTTGAGGATTTGAGATTAAACAACAGGTTTAAATCCTGAAACCACAAATATCCCAACCAAATGATACGAACGAAAAATCTTTCATATAATTACTCTTTTGTTCTCGTTGATTTTTACTGATAATCTTCGTACTCTTTCTCATTCCAGGATTTTAATTCAATGGTAAATTGCATTCTTTTGCGCAGAATAATGATTCAAAGTCAATTGTATAGTATGGCATTGTATATATGACAAGGGATCAATAAATATTATGTCAAAGGAATATTGATGTAATGGACTCATCTGCAGGAAAGAGGGGTCCAGACTGAAGGTGAATTTGATTATCGGCTTACCAGTTGTGTTTTAAGTTAAAGTCAAATTGATGAATGTAAGACTGCAGGAGTCAATATAAGCTTTCTACAGGAAAGTTACCATGCTGTAAAACTACCGAATGTTAAATTTAAAGCAAGTTATTTCCACTGAAGCTGCGTATATTTTGAACACTTCACATTAACAAATTTCCGCGGCCTTCAAATTTTTTGAACGTTTAAAGATTTTTTTCATAATTGGTTTTAAGGGATATATTGATAAAATAACTTTTTTCATGGGAAATTCCATAAATATTCTAATACCCACCGTATTTTTTTCTAGTAAATAACAAAAATATTAATATTTCAATAATCATGTTAATGGTATTAAAACAAATATTAATTCTTATCTCTGCATAATTATTTATATTTTTTTTCTAAACAAATTTGATAAAGTACTTTTCTGGCTTAAAATAATTAAATGTGTAACAAAAAAACAAAAAAAGAGAACTCAATAAAAATATTTTACTTTTAAATAAAATTATTTTCTAGCCATAAAAAACACGAAGTTCGGAATGTAAAGAATTAAAAAAAAAACGATTGCACATGATTGTGCTGAAGACAATGGATAAGTTAATGGTTTAAAACAAAAAACGTACTAAAGTGCTCAAAGTAATACAAAACTGTTTATGTTTCTTCTATTTACGACTTAATCATTTAGACGTCTTAAAGCTATATATAGAGATAATTCTTGACAGAGATTTTCTTGACTGTCAGAAGGCAAGAACATTATTAACATTTTTTAGAAAAAATACAAAGAACTTAATGTTAATAATTTTATTTGTTTGTCCGCTTGTTTGTTTTCCCATGTTTGTCAAGGGAAAACGAGGCTGAGGTCAAAATTTTTCTTTCAAAAAGGACTCCCCGAGAAACCTTGATCGAGGAACTGTGTGATACAGAATTTGGTTTAAACTTAAGCTACAAGGCCAAACAGATTGGCGACTGATTTTAAATAAACGAGTGGCTGCTGATAGTTTGAAATGTTATCTTTCATTATCATAAGAATTCAATAATTTAAATGCTAATTTTTTTTCAATTACTAACACAAGGTTCCTGTGGGGAAACGAAATTTATTTGTTGTATTAAACTTTCTTGGATAAATAATTTGTTTAAATTATATAGTCGATCTATACTAATGAATTTGTGACAATTTTAATTTCTCCCATTAAGTTTTTCTCTTTTCTGCAGAATTTTGACAGATTCAGTAGAATCCATCTTTTAAGCAAGTAATGAAATGTTAGAATTCTTATCATTCCCATAGATTATTTCCAGAAAGGTTGTTACTTGTAAAACTGAGAAAAATATCCTCTATGATAAACTAAGCACCTAAAAGTACTCTACAGAAGGATGTTCAATTTTATACGTGGTAATAAATAAATATATATGTGTATATATATATATATATATATATATATATATATATATATATATATATATATATATATAATTTTCTAAAATTATTTTTCAGTTTGTCTTTAAAATATAATTCACAAACTTTGTTTACAATTTATTAACTTAATTCAACTGTTAAAGCTTTAGAAGTTATGTGTTTAAACACATTTATTGTCCTCATTGTAAACCCATCCTAATAAATGCAGGAACCCCTCTAAAGATAACTGATGCTGTGAGAAGCACTTACCTGCAAAACCGAAGATCACAAATATCCACGCTAATCTAAACACATTCTTCAACGCACCGTTGTGTAACATGATGGGATTCAACTCGAAATTCATCTATGGGTCAAATGCAACACCACTAAAACGATATTCCTCTCTCCCGGTGATCGATGTATCCCAGAGGCTTTTGCTCATTAAACTAATGTATTGCATCAACCTGTCTCTAAACAAAACCTCTTCGACACTTCGTGCAATGTTACCATCATAAAAACAACTAAATGAGCACGTGATATCGCTTTAGAATCGCAACGTATATCTCCCAGAAGAATGCCTGTGGAGGTCTCACCGACAGCACAGATTTTGTCGGTAACGAAGGCGAAGGTAAAAGGGGGGTTTGCTTCTATTTTAGCCCCAAGCCCCGACGTCAAAACCTTCCAATGACGAAACTGCGTTATAAATAGTCGCTTTTTCCCTTAATATCCCATGTGAGTAGCATCGCGACAGATAGAAGATAGATGCTACTATTGTGTTTGCGGACATCTCGAGGAGGGACCTGTCCATCGTGAAAGGTGTTATTACAAGCGGAGCTGACAGGCAATTGAGGTTGTCAGACCGAAATGCCTTCTAACTTGTATGTGATGCATGGTCATGGGAACTTTTGTTGTGTTCTTTATAAGAAGGAAATTCGTTGGTTAGAATACGTGCATATGTATAAATCCATACTAGACATAGTAGAATCAAATTAGGGGTCATGCTGAGGAGTAATTTCAACTAAATATCTGCTCTGGTTTGGCTAGAGAAGATTTATTTTCTTGCTCTCGTAAGATTTTTCTTTTTTAGGATCAGCACAATTTTGGTGGGAAACATTTGCGCTTATACGTGTAAATTATTGTTGTGTAAAACTTATAAAATTTATATCACTTATATTTTTTAACAGACTATGCTTCTTAACAGTAAAGTATTGAATTTTATATTTTTCCTTAAAATGATATTTTTCGAAGAATTTCCGATTTAAATCTCCTGGTTTTCGGATACAAGTATTACAATTATGAACATATGATCCTTTCGAGAAATTTATTTCAATGTGAAACTCATAATCAGTACTTTCTTTTATGTCAAATTTACATGTATTCACCCTTTCTTTGTATATATATATGTGTGTGTGTGTTTGTTTGTACGTATGTATGTACGTATGTATGCATGATACATAACATGGGGCTCGAACTTCGAGCTCCATGTTATTTTTTTCTTTGGAGGAGGCGGATTAAAATATTCCATAACTGTATCTTTAAAACGCCCTAAAAACTTACGTACTTATTTTTAATTTAATTTTATCAACTGTTGAGTGTGACATAACTTCAAAACTTAATTCAGAGTTATTTACTAAAGTATTTGCAGAAACGAAAGGTAGAAAAAAATTGTTTAAGTAATTAACAGTATTGGGTATTCTAAAATTTCATTTAATGAATTTCAGTTTAATATAAAATTTATGCTTAAATCTCCTTAATCGATCGCTTAAATCCCCTTTGCAATTTCATATTTCACCTGTACAAAATATGTGACAATGTTTATATTTGTATAGAACTCTAAAAATTTTTGTAACGAGATTTTCATGCATTTTCCTGTACATAGAAAAGTGGATTGTTTACACTATATTTGAAATTTTGAAAAACATTTATGAAAGAATAATTTATTAATATTTATCTGCCGATAATGTGTAATTAATCATTGGAAAATGAAAAATTAAATGTATGTTTACAACTGCATCCTTTTATCTGTGTATACTAAGATCTAAAAAGGGGCACTCGCAGGGTCAAACTAAGAAAGTGAACAAAGAAGGCCTCAAGAGAATATTTAATTTAGGTCTCCTGATTGTCTTAATAGGAATTTACCCACTGTCAGTTTTTAAATATTATATTTTTAAATATTATATTTTTAAGTCCTTTTTTCAATATTATAATATTTAAAAAAGGAAAGACTGACTTGAAATGACTTAAAAAAGTCATTTTTTAAATATTATATTCTTTTAATGTATTATAATGCATAGCTGATTTTAACGTTTAAATGCATTGATGGGTGATATTTAAAAATATATATCAGTCGAGACATAACATCAAAATAACAAAGAGCATAACTTGGTCATAGACTAGGACAGGGGTCGGCAACGCTGTGCTCGCGGGCACCTTGGTGCCCGCGAAACAATTTTAAAGTGCCCGCCGATCAAATATCTAAATTTTAGGTATTTGAGATTAGAAATTTTATTTTAGATATTTTTGTTTGAGTTTAAATACTTGATTGAGAGTGATCAGTAGAGGAGAGGTACTTGAGAGATTTTTAAATTTATTACCACAGGTGAAAGAATTTCTATTATCCAGGAATGAGATTTATTTAGAATTAGAGCAAAAACCTTGGTTAATTGAGCTAGGCTTTTTATCTGATTTCACTGTAAAATTGGAGGAACTAAATTTGAAACTACATGGTAGAACTCATCACATTGCTTCTATAACAAGTACGATAAAAGCATTTCAAGCTAAATGAGCGCTCTAGAAATCGCATATGGAGAAAGATAGTTTATCATATTTCCCAAATTTAAAAAAGGTGATAGAAAATTATTACGATGGAAATGCTACCACCTATCAGTTTTCCAACCATTTTGATTCCTTACTTGAAGAATTTAATACCAGATTTGAAGAATTCTACGAATTGGAGGCATTCTTGACGTCACACAGAAGATGATGTGACTAATAATTAAGTGCCACATTACGAGTTGGCAGCAGATTTGCGATGTCAAATATTGCATTGATTATCAATTTTAAGATTATTTTGTTTAAATTAAAATTTGAATTTATGTATTAAAAAATTTATGTCGCATTCATATTTTCATGTTTAAATATTAACACCCTCCCCCCTCCTCCTCTTCATCCTTCGGTGCCCGCCGGACTGCCTCATTTCCGAAATATGCCACCTAGTAAAAAAAAAAGGTTGCGGACCCCTGGTCTAGGAGCATGCGAAAATTTCCCAACATATGTACGTTCGTTAATATCCTCAAACCAATGCCGCTGTGAACTACAAATATACTATGTTAGATGGCACTATTTTCGTATGCAGCACGTCTCTAATTCTTTATCCAGGCGTTATTTTTTTTAACTATAAAGTTGAAAACTATAGAGTAAGTGTCCCAAATATCCCCCCAGTGCCTAATATCACCTACTCATGTTTCTAAAGTATGATTCGCGCTATGTACTAGAAAATGCAGTAACTTCTTAGTTCTTGGTTTGTACTAACAACGCCGCTAGCCACAACGCTCTTATCACGGACAACAGAAACTACTTGTATATGGCGTCTGAAGTTGTTTTGGCTGTTGTCTTCGTAACTTTTGGATCCAAAGAATCCAGTGAATAACCAGGTAGGTGCATCCCAATTCTAATTTTACTTATACCATTTGAAAGTACATTTAACAGAGAATCCTGAGGTGCTATTACTTTTGAAAAGAAAAATGCGCTTTAAACTTTGTTCTTAGCATAATTGTGTTGACTGTGTTGTGTTCCTAATATCACCTACCAAGTTGATCCTAATATCGCCCACCAGGCGACATTTGGAACAGTTACTTTAATTAAAAACTAAGTATTGCATTCTTGTTTCCTTTTAAATTTTAATTATTTTATTACACTTTCCGTTCTTTTTTGTTGGAGGCCTCTTGTCTAAGATGCCAAAGGAAATTAAAAATAGACAGACATGGAGTACATCTTTTCTGCAGGCCACAATGGGAACGTTAAATGCTTCCAAACAGTTTGGCATTCCAAGATCTACAATTCGTGAGTACATTAAAAAAGATGTGAATGAGAAAAACGATGGAATTGCGGAGGTTAGAATAGTGGTGAGAAAGAATCTTGGGAGAAAACCTGTACTGACGGATGATTTAGAAAAGGAGCAAGTTAACTACTGCTAGGAAATGGAATCCAATTTGTTTGGTTTGACTCGAAACGATGTTAAGCAGATGTCCTACCAACTTGCCTTGAGAAACAATCTTCCCCACCCTTTTTCTGAAAAACAAACTCAGCTGGTCTAAAGTGACTGAATTCGTTTATGAAAAGAAAAGCTTCCCAATTGACAATCAAAACTCCACAGTCATTGTCAAGAGCCAGAATCCTAGGGTTCACTGAAGAAAACGTGAAATCCTTCTTCACAATTCTTAAAGCAGAACTTGAGATAATTAAGTTCCACCCTACCAGAACTTTTAATGTTGACGAAACGGGCATTACAACTTTCCAAAGTAAAAATGTACAAGTGATTTTCTCGAAAGGGAAATCAGCTGTATACAAAATGTCATCGGCAGAGATGGGGAAGCTGTGGTCTGGAGTGGCTCATGTGTACCTCCTGCTCTCAGTGGAACCGCAAATATTGTGATGCAGCCAATGGAGAGCGCAGGAAATATATATGATCCTTCTATTTGAATGATTAAGTGGCCAAAATAGGTTTAAATTATTGATATTACTTCTGTTTAACTTTTTCCACAATAGATTTTCTGTTCTTTGTTCTGTGTTTTTATTTGAGTTTTTATTTTTCTCTTTTTTCCTCCTCCCCCCCCCTCATGCAACTCTAGCAATCTTGCTCAGAAGGACTTTGCTAGCAACGCCTTTTAACAGGTGCTCCTAATTTCGCCTGGTAGGCGGAAATAGAAACAGAGGTAGGCGATATTAGGAACCTCTCTGGGATTCACTGGAAATTTAAATTTTTCCAATTTAGCTACATAACTTAAACTGGCACTGATTTTGGAGCTGGTTGATCTCAGGATACCAAAGGAAATAGATCTTAGGGATATACCAAAGGAAATAGATCTTAGGGCAACACAACGAATAAATTAGATTGTTCAGAACTGCCCTTGAACAAAGGCCATCTAATGACTACAGAGTTGTAGTTAGAGCAGACAAAACACCTGTCGGCCGACACGAAAGACAGTACAATGCACCAACAATTCATGAGGTGGAGATCGTTATGGTTGGTGAAGAATCTAAATCACGTGATATAATTCTTCATCGCAGAAATGGTTATGTTCAGCGAGTCTCAGAAACTCATCGCTCATACGACGGATTGCAATATCCGATTATATTTTGGCAAGGGGAAGATTGTTATTATATAAATATCAAATTGAGAAATCCACAAACAGATGAGGAAACGAATAAGAAAGTCAGTGCCATGGATTACTATTCATATCGATTGATGATTTGTGCAAACGCTGAAAATCATATCTTGAAATGTCGACAATTGTTCCTTCAATACATTGTGAAAATTCAATACATTCCTTCAATACATATGTGAAAATCGAAACCGAACGACTCCTCTACATTCAATTAAATCAAACCAAGTTGCGTTCCGAAGATTACATTTATTTACGTGATACAGTTGTTAATGATAGCAATGTTAATCCAAATGAATTGGGAAAAAATATCATACTACTGGCCACATTTGCAGGGAGTCCACGGCACATGCATGAATACTCACAAGATGCAATGACATATGTTCGCGCATACGGCCGCCCAGATTTGTTTATTACCTTCACATGTAATCCTACATGGGATGAAATAAAAGAACTTTTGTTAACTGGACAATCATCATCAGATCGCCCTGATATTTCCGCACCTGTGTTCAAACTAAAAATTGAAATATTTAATGGATTTCATTGTCAAGCATCATCTTTTTGGAGAGACACGCTGTTGGATGTATTCCATCGAATGGCAAAAAAGAGGATTGCCACATGCACACATTTTGATTTGGTTGATCGAAAAAGTCACACCAGATCAATTTGATCAAACCATCTCAGCAGAAATACCAGATGTCGACATTGATCCACAGTTATTTGAAGTCGTTACCAAAAACATGATTCATGGTCCATGTGGCTTACTCAATAACAATTCACCTTGCATGTCTAATGGGAAATGCACAAAACGATACCCAAGACACTTACTTGCCGAGACTATCACAGGCAATGACGGATATCCACTCTATCGTCCACGATCATCTGAAGATGACGGCAAATCTATCTATTCTTAAAAGTACGAAAGAATGATGTTGAAGTCAATAATCGTTGGGTTGTAATCGTATTCACCGTTACTCTCGAAAACGTACAAAGCACACATCAATGTCGAGTATTGCAATTCGGTTAAAGTACATTTACAAATATGTCAACAAAGGAAGCGATATGGCAGTTTTTGGAGTGGGAAATGCAACTGCATCTATCGATGAAATAGACCAATATCAAGTGGGACGCTACATTAATAGTAATGAAGCAGTATGGCGCATTTTATCATTTCCAATCCATGAACGTCATCTAACAGTTGTTCATTTGGCAGTGCACCTTGAAAATGGACAGCGCGTGTACTTCACAACAGAAAATTTACGTGAACGAGCATTGTCACCACCATCAACAATGTTAAGTGCATTTTTTTCATTGTGCGGGAATGATGTCTTTGCAAAGACGCTACTTTACTCTGAAGTACCAACATACTACACATGGAATGCATCAGCGAAAAAGTTTCAACGTCGCAAACAAGGTAAAGCAGTTGAAGGACATACCAATTTATATTCGACCGATGCGTTAGGCTGTCTGTACACTGTTCACCCAAACAATGCAGAATGTTTTTATTTGCGATTACTGTTAATCAACTTAAAAGTACGACAAGTCCATTGATACTGTGATGAATCAAGACGAAGTTGTCAATTATCCAACTGAATTCACTTGATTTGCCAGGCATACCGTCGCACGTTTTAACATTGAAAATTGGCGTGCCTATCATTCTTCTCCGAAACATCAATCCACCTCGACTTTGCAACGGTTCCAGGCTTTCAGTCAAAAAGATGATGAATAATATCATCGAAGCTACAATTTTAAATGGGAAATTTAAAGGAGAAGATGTACTGTTGCCTCGCATCCCATTGATTCCAACAGACATGCCATTCGAATTCAAACGTCTGCAGTTTCCGGTGCGAGTCGCATTTGCTATGACGATCAACAAAGCACAGGGACAATCGCTACAAGTGTGTGGACTAAATTTGGAAATATATTACTACTAGCTGAAAACCCGCACTTCGCTACGGAGTACATTCAAATTAAATACAACGGTCAATGTATGCAATTAATGCCAAAAAAAAATAAATATGTATATATATATATATATTTATAATAAATACGACGATTAATATAAACAATTGATGTAGAAAAAAAATTATATATTTATAAAAAATCGTAAGGGATATTTTTATAGACAAAATAATGTCCAATCGTCTGCCGCATTAGCAAGAAAAGAAATATTTTTTTGTCTATTTAGTTGTTATGCACGTGACGATAAATTTATTTAAAGTACCAGAAAAAGAAATCACGTGATCAGCATTTAATAAATTAAATTCTAAAAATTAATCTTTAAAAATTCACCAAAAATCAGAAAATAGAGGTAAAGATTCGAAAAAGATTTCATTTTAAAGGAATTTTTATGATCTTTCTCGTGATATAAATTTTATAACCCTTAAATTATTATTTTAAATGCAAACTTAAAAAAAGTTACTAAAACAGCTTAAAAATTTTATTTTAAAAAATCTAAGAAGAATTTTTCAAAAATCTCTCTTAGTGCACCTCTACACTATAAGAAGAATCGCCATGCAAAATTTCAGCCCTTTAGGTCCAGCGGTTTGGTCTGTGCGTTGTATGTCAGTCAGTGAGTCAGTTACGGAACTGTTTTATATATATAGATGTTTTTCGGGGGGGGGGCGCCAAAAAGGTATCGTGCCCCGGGCGCCAGTTATGCTCGCTACGTCACTGCTGCTAGTCCTTTATAAGTGCATGTATATGCTTTATAGTTCAAATTGTCTTCGTAAAGAGCGAGCGAGCAAGCGAAGTAAACAAATACAATGCAAAATATTGTGGCCCACTGTATCAGAAACAGTAGGCACATATTTGGCAAGTATCAGAGAAAACAAACAGTAATGACGCACGCTCTAAAATCTATATTTTACTAGGAAGCAAATTAACAAAAATAAATAGTATACCTATGACCTAACACGATACGTAGAAAATTAATTTGCGTACTTTAATATATTTTGAGGGTTGCTTGAAAGAACTGGGAACCCTTTCAATCCAATAAAGTAAGTACCCGATACATGAAAACAGTTCGATAATCGTTAGAACCTTATTTCACCAAGTTTCATTTTAAAAAGAGGTTCTCTTAAATGAGACCTGTTAATTCATCAAAGTGGAGAATGCTACCATGTATTAACGTAACGACTGATTTTTTTTATGTGTGTGTGCTACATTCAAACCAGTTCTTTGAACTTCGATTTGGCCTGGAACATATTAACGGAGAAATGAAACACTCTTCCACTTTGAAGCAATTTTCGGGATTGGCTTCTTCTCTTTACATAACGAGAATCGGACGTCATTCGGTCGTTATCCATTTCGTCATTCTCCTTCAGAAATACAGCACCGCCTTCTCACTACCCTGATTTCAAATATCCTCTTCTCTGAGCAGTACGTTGTCAAGATGCTTTAATTTCTTGCTTCAAGCTTTTGGCGCTGCTCCTTTGCTCCTTTCAAACGCGAAATGAAAACTTTGAATATAAATCAAATATTTTACAAACGAATGTAAAATTTAGAACTCCAAAAAGTAAGTGAAATCGAAACTTCAAAAATTCAAATTAGACATGCCAATATTGTATAATTTACCTCAAAAATATCGGGCGACGGGATCACGATATCAGTAAATATTGCTCAGTTCTCTATTACAAAATATTTTAATTCATAACCATTTATTTGTCGAATTTTTCGAGCATGCAAACAGCCAAATACCAGGCAAGCTTGATATCTCACCTTATATTGCAATGAGAAAGAACGGAAGTGTTAGCACATCCGATATGCAACCCATCGCCTCACTAATTTTGGTAAATCGCCAAAACTTTTAATTAATGATCATTAACCATTGAATATAAATTAAATGCTTTACAAACGAGTATAGAATGTTTAATACGAACTCCCAAAAAGTAAATGAAATAGAAACTTCAAAAATTTAAATTAGACATGACAATATTGTATAATTTACCTCAAAAATATCGGGCGACGGGATCACTATATCAGTAAATATTGCTCAGTTCTCTATTACAAAAAATTTTAATTCATAACCATTTATTTGGCGAATTTTTCGCGCATGCAAACAGCCAAATACCAGGCAAGCTTGATATCTCACCATATATTGCAATGAGAAAGAACGGAAGTGTTAGCACATCCGATATGCAACCCATCGCCTCACTAATTTTGGTAAATCGCCAAAACTTTTAATTAATGATCATTAACCATTGAATATAAATTAAATGCTTTACAAACGAGTATAGAATGTTTAATACGAACTCCCAAAAAGTAAATGAAATCGAAACTTCAAAAATTTAAATTAGACATCCTAATATCGTCTAATTTACCTCAAAAATATCGGGTGACATAGGTAGATATATCACTAAAAATTGCACAGTTGACATTAACAAAATATCTGAATTCATAACCTTTTGAAGAATTTTTCATCACATGTTGATTGCCAAATACCAGACAACCTTGATACTTCGCCGTATCATGCAACGAGGCGGAAAGAATGGAAGATCCGACATACAGCCCATCTCCTCGCTACTTTTGGTCACTCGCCAAAACTTTAAATTAATGATCATTAACCATCAAATTAAATCCCAGGAACCTGAATCTACAATTTTTAGGAAAACATGAAACATAATTAAAAAACAGTACCCTTCTCTTGGCCCTTCCTTCGATGGTCTTAGTTTAAAACATAAACTGGTAGATTACAATTTATTTATTCTAAAATGGATCGGGGAATGACGGCTTGGATTTCCAAAGGCACAGGGGTTTTAAAAGCCCAATATCCCGGGAAGAATATTTTCTCGTCGTTCGGCGTCTGCTCTTGACATTGTTAAACATGTCTTTATTTAACAAAAAAAAATTTCCTCTGTAAATAAGAGGGAATTAGATATAAATGAGTACATAAAAAGTACGAAAAAATACAAATATAATCATAATTTTGTTTATTATATATAGTGTTCATTTGCAAGTTGAAAGGATGCATTGTCTCAAGTTCGTTTATCATAAACTGATTCATATTCTGAAGAGGTGTCCCATAGAAAAGAAACTGAGCTCATTTGTAAACTACATCTAACACATTTTTATTTATTTTTAACATGATAATCGGAAACTCTTGTTAACATTCACATGCATAGGATGCAGAATCATTATAGGAATCATTATCTTCCATGACTTTGACATTTTAAAATGTCCAAATCATAGAGGATAATGATTGCTATTTTTCTGTATCCTATGCATGTGAATATTAACAAGAGTTTTCGATTATTAAGCTGGAAATTAAATTTAAAAAAAAGAACTCTTCAAGTTGAGCCTGGGTAGCCTAGTGATAGCGCTTCGGACGGAGGGTGCTCAGTTCGAATCCCGACGAACGCCATTCAATACCATCGTGTCTAGGCCGGATATGGACATGTTAAATCCATGGACAAGAAAGTTCTTCTATGAAATCTGTGGGTGGGAGAAGGAACTAGCATTCCAGATGTTGTCCCTTGGGCAGTGGTGCATCCAGGATTTTTTTCTTGGGGGGGGGGCGAGATGAATGGATTAAAATATTTCTAATGCATGGGGGGGGGGGGGCGAGATGAACAGATAAAAATATTTATAATGCAAAATCAATATTCATAATACAATTTCTATTTCTTTGGGGAGGAGGGCCCCTAGACCCCCTCCCCCCTGGGTGCGCCACTGCATTTGGGGTCCTTGGAAAAAAAATGAAATGGCACCAGAGGCTAGCGTTGGTTCAGCAACCAATGAATCTCGCGGATAAAGTACGAACGTCTTCCCTGACAAGTGCCTTGCGTTTGCAAACTAACAACGTTTCAAGTTTGTTGGCAGGGCCCGATTTAGAAAATTCTTGACTAAAGGCACAACTCGGGATGAGGGCCCCCTAACACTGATGTGGGCTTAAAATTTCCAAAATTGACACACACAAAAAAAAAATCATGTATCATTGTGAAAGTGCCATTTTACCAAGAATTGGCTATTTGAAGCGTAGAAGCCTAGAACATTATCAGATAACAAAAATCAATACAACATATTAACTTCATCATTAAAACACCAATACAATGCAACCAGAAAAACTTATTAATCCCTTATATACACTATAACATACATATGATGAACTATACATATGATGAACCAATCAATCAGATTTGAAAGGATATATATGAAAAAATTGCTATTAAAAAAGGTAAAATTTTTTTTAAAAATTTAATTGAGAATTTTTTCTTTTAAAGTAAAAATTTTGGGGGCCCCCAACATTCGGGAGCTCCTACGCCCTAATGGAAAATCAGGGCCTGTTTGTTGGTGCTCTTACTCGGCTCTTAAATTTAATGATGATCCCTACTGGAAATCTCGTGCCTGGGAAAGTTGTCCCCTCTTTTGATTGGACCTATCTTACGGTCCGATCTAAACTTGGCCACTGACCAGTAGTTTGCCTGATTCTACTCTTCAGTCTTGAGGAGATTAATTAAAATTTCCAAATTTTATGTTATAGTGCTGCCATCTATGATCCATTTTTCTAAATGAAATCGATGTATTTGTCTCTGTTTTATGTGTTCTAATCTAATCTTCTTATAAATATTTCCCCTATTACTACATTAAATAAATGTAAAAGATAGTTAGAAGATACAAAAATACAAAAAATCATATTTAATAAAAGTGAAGTACCTACTGAACCTCAATCATAAACTATGCAAACATAATATAGCAATATATTACTAAATTTACTACCGATAGCTACTAATAGAGAAAATGGGTATACAGTAAAACCTCGTTTATCCGGTTCAGATTTGTAGACTTTTTTTTATTTATTGTTCACATTAAATAACAATTTTTAACTATGATAGAAAGAACGCAACTATAAGTACGCCAAATATTCGCTTTTTAGTTTGATTCAGAGTGCAGTTCCAGCATAGATTGTACAATAAATTATGGCAATAAAATGCTTTTTTTTTTTTTAGTTTAAGAAAGCTTTACTGGAGTGTCACAGGGCGTTGACGTGGATTGACTCGCCAGCTATTTGTGCTACAAACGAAATGGCAACCGATGATTTGGCGCACGTGGCTGCAGACGACTTTCTGCAAATGTTAGGAACAATAAGTGGGTGCTCAGATGTTGATATGGAAGGTGTCAGTGGGTGGCTGAAAGACAATAATCACGATGGCTACGGTACTATGACGGAAGAAGAAATTTTAGCTGCATGCACATCTACAGCAGACAATGAGGAAGAAGATGACGTGGACGAGGAGGGAGCGATCACACCGCAACTGCGGACGACATATGCAGATGCTGCTCACCAGTTGGCAAACATCATGGCGTACTTGGAGCATCAGCCCGACACTACTCCAGCTGAACTATTTGGGTCTATCCACATAGTAGTCCTGCATATTACCATTCCTTACATGAATTCACGCCATTAAGAATCGTTTGGCGGCTGCTGATTGGTCATCGTTTGGCTGCTGCTGATTGGTCAATTGAGTTTGCATCGGCAATTGCCATAATATTTGATCCTAAGCGCATTTTAAATAAAATAAATGCTAAAATATATTTCTTAGTTGCTTTCATTTCGATAATTGCATTATATTTGATCCTAAGCGTATTTTAAATGAGATAAAATCTATTTTTTAGTTGCTTTCATCTTTATATATTTTTTACGCCATATTTTACAAGGAACGTGAATTTTTTTTAAGTGGCGCCACCTATTAATGTAAAAGTAATTTAAAGTGATAAGCTATTTGTAAAAGAAATTTTCGCCATAAATGCCTTCATATTTCTTTTTTGTGCATGGAAAATTTTAAGAAATTACCAATTTCCGTAGTAATTTCACTGTAAAATTTTAGGAGTAGAATAAAATAGAGTAAATATTACTCAAAATTGAATTTTTTTTCTTAAATTTAAATGTTGAATTAAAAAGAAGGAAAGATATTTTCTTTTTTTTTTAATTTAAATGCTGAATTTAAAAAAATGAAAGCTTTATTTATTTTTAAATTTAAATGTTGAATTTAAAAAAATTTGTTTATTTTTTTAAATTAAAATCTTAATTGCAAGATGCAAATTATGTATATTTTGCTGTTTTGCACACTTTAGTTTTTTAACCTTACTCTTAAAAAATAAAAATTATAAATACTCTTCTAAAAATTACCAAAAATAGTGATGGAAGTTTTGATTCTTGAAAAACAGACATGCTTTCATAAGCATCAGCGCACCAAATACACAAATACCGATGTAAACACAATTGACCAATCAGCAGCCGCCAAACGATGTAATTGCGTGAATTCATGTAAGGAATGGTAATATGCTACCGGACTCCTATGTGAATAGACCCGTGCTTCATTTAAACGCCATATGTGTTCGAAACGTAAGACAGTGGACCTATTTTTTGTTAAGAAATGATATGAAAAGTTTTTGTTAATGTCTTGTAAACAATACTATGTAATTTTGTTACAAAACCTAGTTTTTATCGTAATAAATGGTAAGTCTGCTTAGTTAAGGATTTTGTTTTGCTTATTACCCGGATTATCCGGATTGCCTACGGTCCCAGTTAGACCGGATAAACGAGGTTCTACTGTACTTTGAGCGATACTTTTGCATAGGAATATATTAAGTCATCAGATTTAATAGATAATGGTGTAAGTATTTTCGTAAATTCCTGCCAAAGATTGAAAATATTTCATTATCAGAAAAAATACTCCCTTTATCTTCCAATCAACCTCTTATTATTTCAGTAAATCACTTTTTCTTATACGTACAGGGTTTTTTTTTTCTTATTTTGTTTTGTTTCGGAGTTCTTCCAAATCTGATATTTAAAAAAAAAAAATAAGGCTGTTAAACTTACTCACACTCAGCACAAATATCTGATAGCTCTATCACAAGTTTTAAAATAATGTGAAAATTGTGAAGTACTGGACTACTTTTAAAACTCGAATTTGATTTTAATTTTCTTTGTTAAATCGAAGACTTCTATAATACGGTCGACTTTTCACATTCGACGTTAAGCGTGTAGGATACCCAATAGGGTGGGCCCAAAAAATTCAAAATTTTTTTTCCAGTCGTAATACCATAAAAAAGTTGTGAATTTTGGAGACTAAAAAGGGGTAAAAAAAAAAAAGAAATAAAATTAGTTTATATCTTCAGGTCGAGCATGTGCTCAAAAGTTTGCCGAAATTTCAAAAAATTGATATTTTTACGATAATATTTAACATTTTTAAATTAGCCTCTTCCCGAATGTAATAGCTCAAATTCTTATGTATTGGAACCCCCAAAAATAATGTTTAAATATTATTTAAATCCGTCAACATCTTCTGGTCACGCATTGCCTTCAAATTTAATGAAATTTTGAAAAAAAAATTTCAGACAAAGATAATTCACAGTTAAAGGAAAAAAATACTAACAAGTTACATGTTTTTTTTTTTCTTTCTTTATTGAATACAAGTTTAAATGTTTGAAAACAAATTATTTTAGACCTTTAGTAATATTTGTAAACCGAGTTTTTTTATTAAAAAAACTAAGTTTTTGTGTGAAAATTTGTAAGTCCTACGTATGACTGCTATGTGAAAAAGTATAGTTAAAATGCTAGTTAATACTCATATAAAGGCTAAATCGATGCAAAACATTCAGTGAATTTTGTTGTGGAACTCTAAGATACATAAAAACATTTATTTATTTATTTAACTCTTAGACCGTTACGAACATGCACAGCGCGTTCATCAGTTTTTCCCCCAGCGTTACGAACGCGCTGGACGCGTCTATCTGGATTTTCCAATGTTTTGTACGTTACAACCGCGTTTAACGTTTTCTAAATTGATTTTTTCATTCATCAATAGATGACAAAACTTAATGACATTCGAATAGAATTTCTCCTGATAAGAAGTACATTTTTAGGTGATTATTTTGAGAATACATGCAGTATAAAGTGGCGGTAGTTTTGGGTTTTCGAAAGCTAAAGGCTATTCGAACAGACATTTCAAGTGATTCCGAGAGGGATTATTCAGATTTATTCGATGACAAAAGTGATGAAAAGACTATGATGGATTAAGTGATGAATAGACTATATGGCGTAAAGACTGTGTAGTGGTTTTATGCAATATCACCTTGCTTTAAAATATATCATACTATAAGAAATTTATGAACAAAAAATCTGTGCATTATATAAATATGTATATGTATTCTTAAAACTTTTATGTTTCACTTATTTTGTACTATTTTTTTTTATTTAAATAACTGTATTGAACTCGCGTTTTCGAACGTTCTTTCAAAACGCGCATTAAAGAAAAAACAAACCAACGCTAGGGGAAGAACCGGAAGGTGAAAATCCAACGGTCATAGGGCCTGTTCACATAAGAGTCCGGTAGCGGAAGCGTTAAAGTATTGAAATATATTAAACCAATGTCAAACCTTCAAAGGATTAGCAACGGAATTTTTAACGCCTATGATTGGTTTATTTCCGTCTCAGAGCCATCTTTCCTTTTATACTTCCGCTACCGGACTCCTATGTGAACAGGCCCTAAGGGTTAATAATATCAGTAAAACTATATTTTTTGTTTATCAGCTAATAAATCTTTATTCAGTTAAATATTTTGTGAATAAACCATATTTGTCATAGATAATATCTTGAGGTCTGGCGATTTTAATTGCTATTTTTTATTGTAGACTAATCATCAAGGTCAAGGTACATTATCTGGTCAAAAGTATTCGGACGTCCAGTGGTACGGACTCGGCGAGTCCTGGGGCATTTATTAATATGGTGTTGGTCCTCCTTTTGCATCGACAGCCTGCACACGTCTGGGGAGACTTTCCACCAGTTTTTGATAGGTGTCCATAGGAATTGACTTCCAGGCGTCCATCACACCTGGAGTGAGTGGTGGCAGTGAGGATGCTCGATTTGGTTGGCTATGTAATCTGAGTTCTAATTCATCCCAAAGGTGTTCGATGGGATTTAGATCGGGGCTCTGAGAAAGCCAGTCCAGTTTTTGAACACCCATTTCGTCAAACCATGCCTGCGCAAGTCTCGATGTGTGAATGGAGCAGTTATCCTGCTGAAAGAGAAATGAGCATTCCCCGAAGTATTGCCATAGAGTTGGGAGAGCAGCATTGTCCAGAATGTCCATATACATCTCAGAGTTCATGTTTCCAATTACAGGAACTAAGGAACCCAGGCAAAACCATGAAAAACACCCGCAAACCATGATGCTGTCTCCACCAAACTTAACAGTCGGCACAATGCAGTCACGTAAGAAGCGCTCGCTGATCATCCGCCAAACCTAGACGCTTCCATCGGACTGATTGACCATATTGTAAAGCGAGATTCATCACTCCAAAGAACATTTTTCCACATGTCCACAGTCCAACGACGGTGAGCTTTGCACCATTGTAATTGACGCTTCGCATTGTGGGGAGTGATGTTCGGCTTGTGAGCGGCTGAACGACCATGGAATCTCAGGTTTTTTAACTCTCGACGAACAGTCCTGCTGCTAGCACTAACGCCTGATGAACTTTGAAACACCTCAGTGATTTCAATCAACGAGGACTTGCGATTTTGTTTCACTACCCTTTTCAGAGTTCTACGACTACTGCGTGCACTAATTTTTTTCGGCCTGCCATTTCGTTTTTCTGCAGTTTCACTGCCTCGACGTTTCCACTTCACAATTACATCACTCACAGTGGATTTTGACTTCTGTAGAATGTCCGAAATATATTCCCGAAGTGATTTCCTACAAAGGTGGCATCCCACTATAATGCCACGATCAAAGTCACTAAGCTCGTTTCACTTACTCATTGTCTCAAAAACGCATAAACATGACCTGACAAAGCACTATCAACACTTTTATAGCTTTCGGTTATGCATCAAATTACGTCACCTGGCAGATCCACTTCTTTAGGGGGGGTGTCCGGATACTTTTGGCCAGATAGTGTAGTAGTGTTCATGAAGTTCCTAGCAATGCGAAGCATTACACTACTTTCACCTCCGAACGGATAATCTATATATATATATATATATATATATATATATATATATATATATATATATATATATATACTAGCTGAAAACCCGCACTTCGCTACGGAGTACATTCAAATTAAATACAACGGTCAATGTATGCAATTAATGCCCCCCCCCCAAAAAAAAAAAAAAAAAAAAAATATATATATATATATATATATATATATATATATATATATATATATATATATATATATTTATTTATTTATAATAAATACGACGATCAATGTATACAATTTATGTAAAAATAAAATAATATATATATATATATATATATATATATATATATATATATATATATATTATATATTTATTAAAAAATCGTAAGGGATATTTTATAGACAAAATAATGTAGAAGAAAATATTCAAATTAAATCTAATAGGACATACTAAAGAATATAGTACAGTTAATATAGTACAGTTTGAGGAACATAATATCTTTTATTGTATTTTAATATTTTTTGGATAATGTCCAATCGTCTGCCGCATTAGCAAGAAAAAAATATTTTTTTGTCTATTTAGTTGTTATGCACGTGACGATAAATTTATTTAAAGTACTGTGGTGAGGAAATTCACCACAGGTTCCTTTATGTAGTTTAATTCTAGTCTGCAATTAAAACTCTACCAATAACTATAATTGTAATTTTAATTTCTCATCTAAAAATCAGTAACTCAGGAAATCCTCTGATTCCTTTGCGTAAAATCTGCAATTTTTATACCGACCCTATAATCGTGTGAGGTCTGTGAAAAATCTGCTGACGCATCTCAGCTAAGTTTAGGCTATTTTTGATGTTTACATCTGGTCATCTCTACCCTGTAATTATCAGCCATAAAAGTATGCTGGTTCTATTGAAGGCTCACTTTTAATTTCCACGTTTGGTTTCGAAAAGAGCTACTGATAAGGAATTCCTTTATTCTCTGGTTTCCGTTTAAAAACCACCAAAGTGTCTCGTTTGCAAGAATAAACAGTCTCCCCCCCCCCTACTGTGTGGGAAAAGGTGCAGTTTAAGAAATCCTCCGTAATTGCTTTCCTGAATTGCGTGGGAACGTGGTGTCAATTCTGGGCGGTCGAATTTTCTCGAAATTCCTTACGGAAAGTGGCGCGCTGTTGGTAATGAACGGTGATTCGTTGATTCCGTCCAATGAGATTGTTCTCCAACTCAGGGTTGCTTTTTGGCATAATTTATAGCTAATCATTTTTCCCGTTCTCACCGTTTGTTGGCGTAAGTAAGCCAATTTGCTTTCTTCCCGCTATAGCTTTGGCGTAATTCTGTAATTAATGGCAACCCCTACTCCTCAGTTCAGTGATTGAAAATAAAGATACGTACTAACCTCACTTAGAGATTTTTTTAGCCAGAGTTTGTTGTATTAGTCTAAGTTTTTTTTTAGGTCCCCAAAATCCCTGGTCTTTGACCATGGGTGAGGGGAGCTTTGAATGATTTTTTTCGTGATTTTTAGAGCTGATGCTGTATGCTCAATCTTCGTTATTTTATTTGTTGACTGCGAACCTAAGTGGTCGTGTTGACCTGAAGTCCTTGTTATGTAGCAGACCATCACTTTGTTCTTTATTACGTTAGCCCAGATTCTTTTGATTTTAAATGTTAAGAACAAAATAAACTACGTTTTTTAAAAAAAAAAAAAGATAGTATGAATTATTTTACTCTTGAATTAAACCAGCAAGATATTTGAGCAGCAAAATTCGAACGGATGTTATTGAATGCACAATGATTATATTTTTGTACTACCACTTCTGTTATTCTGATGAATTAGCGAAGAGATCCTAACCACGTTGTATCCTGAGATTCACTGTTCCAGTGTTGGTGCTTTTAATAGTAATATGAGATACTAGTATATAAATTTGGATCCTCCGGCCATCAACGTAAACTTCATCTTCACGAGCTGAGAGCTTTCTTCGTCCAGACCCTGTAAGTGCGCCTTCTATAATTTAGTGCTGTGTAGAACTGTCCACTTCATTAAGTTTCCGTAGATGAACTCTTTCCTACAGTACAGACCTTCAATATAATTTACGGCCACAGTGTTACGAACAATTTTTATTTGATGAACACTTCTTTCTCCGATAGCTCTCATCTTGATAATAATAACTTTCTAGTGATAGAACTCTTTGCGAACATTTTATCATCTCTCCTATTTGCGTGTACCAAGTACCAGAAAAATAAATCACGTGATCAGCATTTAATAAATTAAATTCTAGAAATTAATCTTTAAAAATTCACCAAAAATAAGAAAAGGGAGTTAAAGATTCGAAAAAGATCTCGTTTTAAAGGAATTTTCATGATCTTTCTCGTGATATAAATTTTATAACCCTCAAATTATTATTTTAAATGAAAACTTTAAAAAAGTTACTAAAACAGCTTAAAAATTTAATTTTAAAAAATATAAGAAGAATTTTTCAAAAATCTTTCTTAGTGCACCCCTACACTATAAGAATCGCCATGCAAAATTTCAGCCCTTTATGTTCAGCGGTTTGGTCTGTGCGTTGTATGTCAGTGAGTTACGGAACTGTTTTATATGTGTTGTGTACTTAAAGTCAGTCGGTTCGGGAAAGAAATACATCGATAGTCAAATCATAGGACCATAGGAAGTTTGGTTTAACTGCACTACCTGGACCAAGATAGTCAAACACAACAGTAGACTTTATTTATACCTTACAGGCGACGGCCGAACACACACTGCTCACAGCAGTTTATATTATTTTTGCTAATTTTACAATGTTAAACTTTAATAATAACAAATAATTGTTGAGAACTCATTATCGAGAACTGCTTATCACAGTCCGCATTATTGATCAGTTGTTAGAATTTGAATTTTGAAACAAACCATGTTCCATAGAATAATGCACTAAAAATTGTGGAATAAGCGCTATCCTTACCAGGAACTAATGCTACGACTGAACGCATTTTTTCTACGGTAAATAAAGTGTGGACATCAGAATAATCCCAATTAAGTGTTGAGAATTTGAAAGCCATTTTATATGTGAAATATAATTTAACAAATTCTAGTGAAATATTTTATGGCCTTTTAAACAACGACAGCAATCTACTAAAAAAAATTCATGCAAATGAGAAATATGCCAAAGAATAAAATAATACTATACATAATTTTTTTTTATTTATTATATTTGTAAATTGTACTTAAGTTGAAATTTAAAAATATATATATTACAATACTATTTTTGCGTTCTATGAAAATTTTTGTTGCTCCATATAGACCAAATTTTTAATCATGAAACCCCCCCCCCCTGTAGGTCAATGGTGTCCCGATTTACCAATGTTACAATCTGGTCACCTTACCCTAGCGCCATTTCGAAATCCCCCTGTTTCCCCCTAACACCAACTTGAGATCACCCTAGACTCTAGACCGTCCTAAAAAAATTCTGGTTCAAAATAGGCATCCTGTTTGAGAGATAAATTGAAATAAATAGAAAATAAACACCTACATAATGAAATGGAGGTTTATTTACATTTGACATTTGTATGGAACTTATAATCAAATAATAAAAAACGTGTCTCGATTGTACAAAATATTAAAAAATGTTCCCCCCACAAAATGCCCCTAAAAAAGGTGGCCCCTAAAAACACCCCTTTTAATCTAACTTACCCCCAAATTTAGGGGGGAAACCCCCCCCCCCCCCAAGTTGGCAACATTGGCTCACGACCATGTAGCTGTACAGCTCTTACATTTGCTTATGCGCAAGCACAATGCGCATTTCATATGGCTTGATCTCTTATTCTGCCACAATATAAAACAATTCGGTAATAAAACAATTCGGTAACTGACTGTCTTACTGACAGATAACGAACAGACCAAACCGCTGGACCTAAAAGGCTGAAATTTTGCATGGCGATTCTTTTTATAGTGTAGGGGTGCATTAAGAAAGACTTTTGAAAAATTCTTCTTAGATTTTTTTAAATTAAATTTTCAAGCTGTTTTTATAACATTCTTTAATGTTTACATTTAAAATAACAATCTGAGGGTTATAAAATTTATATCACGAGAAAGATTATAAAAATTCCTTTAAAATGAAATCTTTTTCGATTCTTTACCTCCATTTTCTGATTTTTGGTGAATTTTTAAAGATTAATTTTTAAAATTTAATTTATTAAATACTGATCACATGGTTTCTTTTCTTTTTGTGATAGTTCTTTTTGTGATACTTCTTTTTCTTTCTTTTTGTGAAATTAATTTTGCGTCACGTGCATAACAACGAAACAAATTGACAAAAAAAATATTAAAATACGGTAAAAGATAAAATTTAACCACTAGACTAGTTGACATGGACGTTTTTTAAGAATTTAAATCAAATTAGTATGTTTTATGGATATTAAACATACAAATTAATTGCATACATTGACCGTTGTATTTAATTTGAATATTTTCTTCTACATTATTTTGGTCTATAAAAATATCCGTTACGATTTTTCATAAATATATATTTTTTTGGCGTTAATTGCATACATTGACCGTTGTATTTATTATAAATATGAATGTCGTATTGCTCGTCCAAAGCTATTTAATCGGGCGTGAATTAGTTGGGTAGTACATTAATTATTTATAAAGGGATAGTTGGGTGCGTTGTGTTTTAAATTATTTGTTAACAACCCGTAGTTCAGGACGTAATTAGCAATGACGAACAAGTAAACTGAAAAAATACTGAAAACAACTAAAACAGAGAGTTAATATAAATTTAATTTAAACTTAATTTATTTACAATTTTATACATTTGTACATTTTATCTTGAACACTTTCGTAAAAACACTTATCCATACATAAACCAAATTCTCAACTAAAAAGTATAGTTCTAAAAGATTACTTTTCAAAACAAGACAAGGGAGCACAGAATAACTAACCAAAAACATCTAATACCAATTAATTCTCCTATCAATTATTTCCACACCTATTCGTAAACCCAAAATCTAAAACAAAATCAAAACATCTACCAAAAGAAAAAGACTGATCTTAACAAAAGGAAATGTTAGGACTCACTCGATGCGTTGTATTTCGGTGCACTCGTAGATTTACTTCTGACGGTGGGCCGGGGAACTCTTGCTTCTATGGCCGGGGAGTTTGCTGCTGCCTTTTAATCACTTCACGCACACACACCAATATTTCACTGCTCAAACTATATTTGGGGAATTTAAAATATTTTCCCAACGTCGTGGAACACCAATCTAAATAGGCAACGTGGAACTGCAGATTCGACCCGATACGCCAAAAATCAAGAAAAAGGTCTCTCCCTGAGAGATCGTAGAAGTAGCTATCGTCGAGAGAGAGAGAGAGCTCCTGCGAGAGAGAACCCTAGAGAGGGAGAGAGAGCTCTTGAGTTTTTTCAAACTCCTCAATTTATATTTTTCTGAAGCCCATTCTTCTTCCTTGTCTCCCCCTTCTAAATTCTTTTTAACCAATTCTGAAACTTGCCATCATCTCATTCGCTTGTTTTACTCCACCATCATTTAAATTGACGCCCCTCCTCAACTATCGTACGCCCCCACGGACAACAAACTTGCAACAACCTCCCACGACGCACGTGGTTTTCACATGCCGCTGTTGTAAATCCGAATACAATGTCCATTGTCGTATAATGTCAAACCCCGGCGACATCCTCGCTTTAATTTTGTCTGGTGATCAACCCCCCAAGTTGACCGCCGCCGTAAGACTATTCAATACGTTACATCACACAGGACCGGTCCGTTCTTTAATTATCGTACCGCTTTCAGCCGTCGTTTCCAAATTTATCAAATAAATGTAATGATGACAGCCTTCGATCGACTTAACCTTTTCATATTTTTATGACTTTTTTAAATATTCGAAGGCGCATCATTACAATGAATTTTTGTTTCTGTATGTCATTTATTGCATACATTGACCCTTGTATTTAATTTGAATGTACTCCGTAGAGAAGCACAGGTATTCAGCTAGTGAATTAATAAACGTATAGTAATTTTCCGGAGTAAACGAATTGCCAAACATGAATTTAGAAAAACCACACGGCTGCCGCCTTGATCCGTGATTGGTCATAGCTTTGGCCTGCGAAGAAAATTCCATTTCCCCATAGAGCAAGGGTAAACCGATAACTGTGCGCCATGAAGCTGCAGAAGGAGGAACAGCTCCGTATTAGAAATGTGTCTCCCATTTCGTGCCACCACTAGGTGGCGTGCGCGCCTGTACTGATGCCGCTATGACACGGAAACCATACGCTTTAATATGGATTTTTCGTATTTTTCAAAAGAAATAAGTTTTTTTTTAAGTGCGATTTTAATATGAATTTATTTATTCAACTTAACAATTGTTTATATTCATTCAAAATGTCTGTTTGAACTACTTTTTTTGCTAAACTTCATTAAAATTCTTAAGGGGGAGATCACCTTTGCATGCACAAAAATACACTGATTTTACTACCAAGGTTAATGTGTTGTCAAACAGTTAATTTGTAATTAATTTAAACCAATTTTTAAAGGTTAATTGTACACAGTTTTATCTATTAGAAAAAAAGAATTGTTGGGAGATTATTAGAAATTATTTGAAGAAAAAAAATGTTTTATGAATAGTTAATCTTAGATCAATGCAATGTGCAGATTTTTTTAAAAACTTTAAGAGATATATATTAAATTATTTGTATATATATTATCCATAGGTTATAATTTAATCTACACCTAAAAGAGTTACCATATTTCACATAAAAATATATTTTCAGGCAAATGTATTGTAATGTACAAAAAATTATAAATTTTAAAGAAAAATTTTCTGCGAAAAAATACCTAAATTTAGGTAGAAATTGTAGAAAGATGCAAGATATACATGTAAACTAAATATTTTTTTATAAGCTTTTACTCAGTCATTTTTGAAATTTCTAATTAAAAATAGCACATACTAAAATGTTTTAATATATTTTAGAATAATGTTGCTGGATATTGTTGCCTGAAGTATTGTAATCACATATAGTAAAAAATTATTAACGTACCTTAACAATTTATTTTGACAGAATGCGCACAGTAGTGGACTGCAAAATGCTCGATTTTTAAAAAAATTATTCACTTTTTATGCATAAAAAGTCATTTCATTATTATTTTTAATTACCTTGAAATATTGCATCTATAATAAACAGTATTTTAGGCAGTTACTGAAAAATTTCATGCAAATCAAGCAAAAATCATGAGTACAGAGGCTGTTCGCACATTTTTTAGACGATTTTGGTAAGCGGTAATAAAAAATCGTTTGCTGCAAAAGAAATAATTGCAATTGTACTATGTTTTTAAAAGTCAAAATTATCGTCTGCGGCTTGAAAGTTTTGTTTTTATTCAAAATGGCGTTTTTAACAAAGCAGTGGTTCGAAGGCTACATTTATGCTCTTTCCGAAGAGAAATATGCATACTCCGTTATCCAAAAACGATGTGAGAGTCATGGTTTTGTGATATCTAAAGCGTTGATAGGTAATATCAGCAACAAGAAAGGGAAAAAACGTCAAATTGGAGCCTCAAGTGGGACAAAAATTCCAAACAAGTATCCAAGGAAAAAACGGACATCTTCGACTATTGCAAAGGTACGTTGTTTAATGTTAAAAGAAAATCCCCCTAGTCAAAGGACAGGTGCAAAATCATTAAAATGCTCGGTGTCCACTGTAAACAAAATGATAAACGTTGATTTAAATCTTAAGAAAGCGAAAAAACGCAATGCACATCGTCTTCTTCCAAATCATATCACTGAACGCAGGACACGCTGCAGAATTCTATATGAGGAACACTCATCCAAAGAAAAATGGAAAATAATTGTCACAATAGATGAATCATGGGTGTATTTAAATGACTGCAACAAAAAAAGAGCCATTTATTATCATAAAAGGGGAGAAAAAAATTTAAGTACATGGTTCAAAGAATCGAAAGAAAGTTTTTCTAAGGGATTCATGATTGTTGCTGGCTTTTCTTATAATGGCAAGTTAAAAATAAAGAGAGTGGAAAAAAATGTCAAGATTAACTCCAAATACTATCAGGAACATATTTTATCGCCAATTTTTCTGAATGAAATACCATCGCTTTACCCACAGTGCCATCAATCTGTGAGACTCCATCAGGACAAAGCTAGCAGTCACACATCAAAATCCACTGTAAATTTCCTAAAAGAAATGGAACAAAAAACTGGTATCAAGGCCATACCCTTCACTGATATCCCTACTAAATCTCCCGATGTATCACCTATGGATTTTTGTGCTTTCGGACTTTTAAAATCTGCATTATCCAAACGTCGTCCCAAAACCCTTACAGGACTCTGGAAAGCTGTTCAGGAGGAATGGGATAGAATACCTCTTCTGACACTTCAAAAGGCATTATTATCCTGGAAATTGCGGTGTCTAAAGATAGTTCAAAATAAGGGATGTCAAAAAAACATTTAAAACACAAGAATTTTATGTAATTTAGTTTTTGAATATAATATACATCGTCTAAAAAATGTGTGAACAGCCTCTGTAGTACATACAATTGAACATAGGTCTAAAAATGATACTTTTAAAGGTACGTAAAAGTGACCACTCCCCTTAAAGGAAATGAGTAAATAATGATCCATTATTTTCTAGAGCGAGCTAGTTACAGAAAGTGTGGGTTTTATTGTACTCACAGTAAAAAGATCGGAAAATATTAATTTTTTTTTAAATTACTAGGGGCTTCGCCCCTAGCCTCGCTACGCTCGCTCCCCTGGTGAATCAAGTGAATGAATGACTCAATAGTTTTTTACAGCGATTGAGTCATTCATTTGTTTACAGTTGAAGCTTCCACCCCCCCCCCCTCCCGACGAAATGGATGAAGCCCGGCGAAATGGATGAATGGGTGAAGAATTGGATCTTCTTTCAACGGAAGGGAATGAGAAGATTTTTTTAAAAGTATTTCTTTAAAATTCAATTAAAAATCGAAATTTTAAGATAGAGACTTGAAATGCAGTTTATATGAATGAGAAAGCTTTCATCTTCCAGTTGATATAAATATTTTCTTTGTAACATAATAAGTCTGAGAGCATCGAATTTATATATCTCGAAACGCATAAATTTTTCCAAAAAAAGGGTTTTCAATTTTAATAAAAATATCAGTCTGTTTTAAATTATTTTTAAACAAATGAGGTCTTGTTTGAAGGAGAATTGTCTGTAGTCTTAGATTGTAAAAAAAAAAAATTATACGATCCTTTTTTGGCGAGTTATCGTAATCTGAACATGAAAAAGTCAATATTTTCCCACAAAACATAAAATTAAAAAAAAAACTTAAAGTCCGACGAATATGAGACATGTCTTACTTTCTTCCCCACATTGTTCTGCATCAATTGGTATCGGTCTCGACCCCATATCCCCAGCGGTTTCGGAGGAGATAGCGTGACAAGCTTTTGACAGCGGCGGCGGCGGCGCCGGCTGCGGCAGCGGCAGTTAGTTTCTTTTAGAATAGAGAGATACACAACTCATTTTGCATAAGCAAACATTGTTTATCATACAATGAAAACTTATTTACTTATCAAACTAACTTAACAGTAATTAAATTCTATATTAAGGTTTCAGCATATTCACCAGTTTTATGAAGTTTTCATAGTGGAAATATTTTAAATTCTGCGAACAATTTAAAAAATAATGATGGCTTTAGCTCAGACGTGTATCTTAATTTGCCATAACCAGAAAATATGTTGAATAGAAGAAAAGTATTTCATAATTATAAAGAATTGAATTTAACAACATACACTATTAATACATTATTATAAAATAAAAAATTAATGCTTGATATACAATTTACTACAGATAAATTTGAACAAAAAATTATACATGACAGGTTTTACAGATATTTATAGCATTATTTATTGATATTGACAAGGGAATAACTTTACAAATTGAATAGCTATACAGTTAGATTTATCGTAGTTAATTTTAATGGTATAATAAAAGATATTATTCAGTTAAATTATTAAATGAGTAGAATAATTCAATTCAAAAGTAATAAAAAATAAAAGCTTAAATTTAAGAATAAATGTGATTTATAATTTTGACTGTTTTCTTAATTTTTTAACTTTAGCACAGAGTTGAGAATTTTTATTTTCTTGCTTGCATATAAAATGCATGCACATAATTAGAAAAAAGTTGATAACATTTTGAATTAAATTATTGTTATGTTGCTCATTGCAACCTATTACTGGCATAGGAGGACCAGAATAAATTTCTTTTATCACTTGAAAAATTAATTTATTATTTAGTTTATTAAAATTTAGAGTTCTGATTATTGCAATTTCTAGAATATTAATTACTTTTAAAAACAATTCTAAAGGGTATAATAGAGAACCTTTACTTTTTAAAAAAAATTTATTTATTTTTATCAGTATTGCTATTTATAGTGGTTAAGTTTTGAATGCATTGGTCACATTTAGAAAATCTACTGATCCTCCTAACAACATAACCAGCAACATAATTTATAATGAAATCTGGCCACTGGAACAACCAGGTGCAAAACATGTTGGCATGTCTGTGCACAGAATACATTTAAAAATTTGTAAAACAATTTTCTAAAACACGTGTCCATATAACTCAATGAAAAATCGGCTGAAGCTAAAACATGTCGCGCCATCTGCCGGTGAGCGACCATAATCTGTCCAGTTTTCGAGGAATTCCCCATTGAAGCTTAAGCTCCTTCTTTTAGCTTCATGCTCAGGGCCTTTTTATCGCATAGGCAAATCGGGACTTTGCCCAGGGCCCCCTGATGCTAAGGGGCCCCAAAACCCCCTTGCTGTATGCACCTAGTACTTCTAATAGTATGTATTTTTATAAATGCCCGTAAGGGGGGGCCCCAAATAGCATCTGCCCAGGGGCCCCCAGCTTTCATAATCGGGCCCTGTTCATGCTGTGTGCTAAAGAGCACCTTGACGATTACTTTCTCTAAAATCAAACAGAATGACCGCTTCCAATCATGAGATTGGGAATTGGGCCACTGGAGTCTTTTACAGGAGGGCAGGGAACCGAAAACAGTTTATCAAAAGGGTCGTTTTTGCAGTGTTAAAACAATTATGTTAAGATAAAAGAAGGAATTAAAGGATTTAAGCTTGAAAGATGTGAAGTCTAGCATCGTAAGGAGAGGAATCGACCAACGCGTGCCCAATTTCCCGAGTCTCTGCAGTATGACGTGAAAAGGAAATTGACGTGGAAAGGAATTCGTAGAAGAAAATTTAGATTAAAAAGCTGAAGAAACAAAAAGTAGGGTGGGCTAATCGTCCCCATCTGACTCATATTTATTAATCCTGATTTTTAACCCTCACGCGCTAACAGCATTCACGTAAAGATACAAACTTCCTTCGCTAGGTGATTTGTCACGTGCACTTACTGCCCGAGAAAAATCTTTGGGGGACGTCGAGATCCTCTCGTCATGGTTCTGTTCTGATCGCAGATGCCAGAACTTCTCTTTACCCGGAACGCCATCATAAACGCCTAAGTAGCCAGCCGAGTAGCTCGAGGAACTCGGAGAGATTTTCTGAACGCACTAATGTTGTTCAAAGACACAAACTTCAACGTTAGCCTTAAAATAACATAACTTCCTCTCATAGTGAGTTTTCAAATAAAACTCTTTTCTGCGGAGATACTATGCAAAAGATTTTTGGGCAGCGTTAGATCGAAATGTGGCTTGTCGATAGCTGTATTATCGAATATTTATCAATTGATCGATAGATTAAGACTATTCAACTTATTCGATTACTTATTCGAATTTCAAGTCGGCGTTTGCGGTTTAACCCTAACAAATTCTACGGTTGCTGAGTTACGCGTAAATCTAGCGTTGTATCGAAAAATTAAATTCTTTTAGAAACAATATGAAGACTATTCTTGCTTCTCAGATTGTCAAAATTCCAAAAGGAGTTAGTGTCAAAGTGAAATCACGCACCGTTGTAGTTCGAGGGCCTCGAGGACTACTCCGTCGAGATTTTCGCCATGTTCAGGTAGACATGGAACTCATCGGCAAAGATAAATTGCGAGTTCAAAAATGGTTTGGAATCCGTAAAGAACTTGCAACAGTGCGTACAGTATGCTCTCATATTGAAAATATGATTAAAGGTGTCACCAAAGGCTACTTATACAAGATGAGGTCTGTTTATGCCCACTTTCCTATCAATGTTACAACGTCTAAGGATGGCTCCTTAGTAGAAATTCGTAATTTCTTGGGTGAGAAAATTGTGAGAAGAGTAAATATGCAGCCTGGTGTTGTCTGCCAAAATTCGGCTGCTCAGAAGGATGAATTATTACTTGAAGGCAATGACATTGAATCTGTTTCCCGTTCAGCAGCGCTCATTCACCAATCTACATTGGTAAAGAACAAAGATATAAGAAAATTCCTCGATGGTATATATGTATCTGAAAAGACAACTGCTGTTAAAGATGAATGATTGCACAGTTTGATCGGTATCATTAAAATTACATACTTATATTTGCAGTTTTTAATCCAGCATTCCACATCATCAAAGTTCTCAAACATTAAAAATTGATTTAGATAGTTTTTATATATTCTAGATTAATAGATGTTTTAAATCTTGTATTGTAAGTTAAGTTAGCGCTTATTGCAAAACTGTAGACATGTGTTATGAGTTTGTTATTGTTTAACAGCATATGCCAAAAATAAAATGTCTTATTGATTTTATCAATAGATTTTCTGCTATGGTAATTTCAAGTTTTATTCAGTTCAGTGTAGCTTTTTTCTTAGCTGACATTTATAATATGAAAGAATGTAATGAAGATATTTGTCAAAATGAAACAGCTACAAAGTTGTAGTTGGTGGTTGGTACTAGAATCTAAACATCCTCCAATTAATAGATAGGAACGTCAATAAATTATTCTGCTAAGAGAGGAAGATTGTTTTTATCATATACATTTTACTCTTCAGTAAATAGATGGCTCTTGTAGAGAGCAACAATGTATTTGAAAGTTTTTTGTTTTTAATCTTGTTTAATGTAATAAGTATATTCAGGTTTTTTTTTCTTTTGAAAATTCAGTTCATTATTGATGCATATCTGGGGGGAAAATATTTAATATTCTTAGGGTCATTCTGTAAACTCTGATAAAGAAGCCTCTTTATAGAAAACTCAACTAGAAAAATGCCAAATGGGAACAGAGTCTGAGCCACAAGAATGCTTATCTCTGTGATTGCATTCCAATTAAAGCAACCTGAAACTTAGATACTATAGTGTTAATGGGTATCATATTAATTCAGTCTAACTTAATTTCTACAAATAAAGCAAAAATTCTTGCCAATTTAACAGTCTAATTCAATCTAATCTGTCCAATAGTTATATTTTGAATGACAACATGCTAACAAGTTTAAATCAAAAGTATAACTTTATTATGCTTATTAAATTGTGTACAGTAGAATCTAGATTGATCAGTTCCCAAATCTTCGTTTCACCGTATGTGTCATTCATTTCATCCAGTCCCAATGATCTTATTGCTTTGTTATGTTTCTGTATTTATTGTTCATTTCAGTCGTTCCCTCGAAAAACAATAGATTGGTATTCCACTGTATAAGCTAAAGAAAATCAAACAATTGGTTTTGTGGTATACATGCTCGCGTGCTTCTATATTGGTACAATCCTTGTGATGTATTGCCAATAGGCAGTTCTGCATAGAAGGAGCAAGTTGTGCCAATAAGGATTCGCACAAAGTTGCCTTGGTGATCAACAGGTCATATACGGAAAGCTAGCCTAGTCTTTTTTTCTCTCTCTCTTACAGTGAATACTATATGTAACAGAATTTTACTTATGTTGTGTAATATTCATGGTTACATGGTTCTCGTGGGCTCATAGAAGCTGTCTTATTGATGTACTAAATTATTTCTATCTGGGATGTAAAGTTATTAGTTCAAAGCAAATATACATTGAAGTGTGTAGCTCTTAACTTTACAGGTTGTGAGATAAATGTTAGACAAATAGTTAATAACTGATATTAAATACAGAAAATAGTTATGTTGTTATTTTTTGTGGAATTGAAAGCATTTATAAACCTTATTCAAGTTGTTGAAATGTTTAAAAATTGTTCAAGTCAGCTTCACAAATTTGATTTTTTTTTTTTTCAAAGTTTTGTTTCTATCATTCCAAAGTACTTATAGTCACACTAACCTATAGCATATAGGAGGTCACGGAATCTGGGGAATGATTCATGTATGAACCTGGCTGAGTATTCTTCAACCATAGATTATATGATCCCATGTTTAATGTCGCCTTGTAGTTGGCTAGAGAAGTGCGTATGATACTCTGCATTATGGAATTCCACTTGATTGTATATAAAGGGCATGCTTTGCTAAATTGTACAGTAATTAACATTGTGGTACAGATGTAGTATACGCAACGAACGCCAAGGGGCGATTTTTCGCCAAATCAGATGGTTGTTTGGCGGTATTTTATATTCTGGAAGGGAGGATTTTAAGATCGGATGGTATTTTTTTGCGATAAGCTTTGTTTTACTGACCGCTACAGCCAGCGGAAGCTTTTTTTTTTACTGTATAACAGCCAGCAGTATGTAGCGAAGCCAGCGGCTGGGGATTTTCTGTAATGTTTTTGGACGGATGCGTAACGGAGCGTAGCGGAGTGAAGCAAGGGTATCTGAACGAAGCGAAGATCCCGTGTGCGCCTACGAGTTTCATAAAGCCAGCAGTAAGTTTGTTTTCCAATTTATTGTTTACATTTCGCAGTTTAGGCCTAACAGGTCTCCGAACGGGATTTTGGCGCCAAATTGGCGATGGCCCGTTGCGTATACTACATCTGTTCCAACATTGTTCCTGATTCTTAAGATTTTTCTCAAGGAGAATAAAATAAAATATTTCTGGAGTGAAATTCATTTCATGCTTCAAAAGCTCTTCTATTTTTATATGATTTTTAAGGGCTATCACAAAAGTAGTTCAATTTTACTTCTACTGTAATAAAAATTATTGTTGCTGAATACAAGAAATAAGCTCTAATAGTGTATAGCATACTGCAAGTGTATATTTTATGTCAGTTCTGCCTTTTTTGTGTGTGTTTTAATTTTTTTCTAATACTTAAGCTTAGGAATTGATAGTGTAGAATAAATGAAATGTAATGGAGCAGAAGCTTTAAACAGCTAAATGTCATTAAAAAGGTATATGTCAATTTCAAATTCACCTGAAAAATTCTTTACATTTGATTTCTAAAATTATGTCTATTTAGAATACAGAAAAATATATTTCTTTAGAACGAAACATGGGATTCATCAAATAAATGGAATGATTATTGAGTATTAAACCACAATTTCTGTGACATTCGAAGTGACAGATGTTTTCATCTCAAAATTATGCATATTCTAAATGTGCATTAAATAAACAAATATATGCAAGTATTTTGTAAGTATAAACATTCTAGGGGGCTCCACTTCCAGCTTCTAACCCTTATCATGGCACTCTGTTGCAACCTTTCCATACACAACCTACAGCAGCAACTACAAAGAATGGGAAAAATGTACACAATTTTTATAATCAAATTTACTTATATTAAGTAAAAAGAGATGGTGCTACTGCACTGAAAAATCCAGAAACATTGTTGATTATAGCTTATCTTTTTGTATAAAGAGATTAGCTTTATTTATATACATTCATAGCACTTGTATTGATCAGTATGTTTTGAAAATTACTAACCTAACACACTATCAATTGCTGTTTATTATGAGCACCAATGAGATGATATACAAAGACTTGTATTACTTCAGACTGTTCCAACTCTGGCAGATCTATACTGTCAGGTCTATACTTGACTATTTTAATTTTGATTATGCTTTTAAATTGTTTCAAGAGAATAACTATTGTGATATACCCATGAGACTGCCAGATCTGTCTGTCGTTGTAAGATTTAATTAAGTTATTCTTCAAACTGAAATTCAGCATTTTAACCACCTTGTTGTTAATATCAGAAATAGTATAGGCAGTGCCTGTAAGATCTGCATTCTAAATTGCATTATCAGACCTTCAGAAACAACTGGATAAAAGGGGAGATAATGCAAAAAATTTTCTCTGTGAATTTGTGTTTGTTCTGAACCCAACATTAACTTGTTTGTAGTTTGGTGACTACAATTGAGTAGTGCAATGCCAAAACCAGTTGTATTCATCTCAAACGATTTTGAGTTATTTAATAAAAACTGTTAGTTATATTGCAATAATAAATCATTGTATGGTTTTGATGTCAAAAAACATATTAAATTCATGTTGTTGCCTAGTAATAATCTGTATAATGTAGGAAAAGTATAGACAATTATATTTAAATAAATAAAATTCACATAACTTGTTTTGCACCTGTCAGTTGGATATAACTGTTTTTGGAAATGGGCTATCTGCCATTTTAAACCATCTAACAGATGCAAAAGCAGTCAAAAACCTAGGAAAGGAGTAAAAGAATGAACATCTTTAGAACAATTTTATTCAGTAAAAAAATATACAGTTTTATCTATATATAAAAATGTATGTATATGTGTATGTTCAGGCATCACTCTGCAATGCCTGGAGCAATTTCAACCAAACTTGGTACACATATCACTTACAATCTGGAAAGAAACACTGGGGGCATAAGACACCCCTAGCACCCATAGGGGGGGTAGGGGGGCGCATGTAAAAATAATTGAAAATGACATATTAGTATCGAATCCATAGTTTTCGGGGTCTCTGAGATTAATGGTGACACTTCCGATGCCGTCTATATGCAAATTCAGCCCCAGCCCCCCCCCATCAGCATTGGGGAGGGGAGGAAGAAGGAGTAAAAATAAAATGTCCAAAATACCGAGAGTAGTGTTGAAACCATAGTTTACAGGGTTGTTGAGACTAATAGTGACATTTCTGATGCCATTTAAGTGCAAGTTCAGCCCCGCCCCCCCTATTAGCATTTGGGGAGAGGGAGGAGAAGGGGTGAATATAAAATGCCCTAAATGACCGAGAATATTGTCAAAATCATAGTTTTCAGGGTCGCTGAGATGAATAGTGACAATTCTGATGCCACTTAAGTGCAAGTTCAGCCCACCCACCCCTTAGCATTGGGGGGAGGGAAGAAGGGATGAATATAAAATGACCGAGAGTAGTGTCAAAACCATAGTTTTTGGGATCGCTGAGTTGAATAGTTACATTTCTGATGCTATTTAAGTGCAAAAATATTATTAAACTGATTATTTAAAATCCTTCATTTTATAACTATATATATAGAGAGAGGGGGGGGGGATTTTTTTGGTTTGGTTTGGAGCGTTACAGTCAATTTTTGCTACACGAGAGCTATTACACTCACTTCCAAAAGTTAAGCACGGAGAGGAAAATGTTAATTTCCGTAAGTCAATCTGAATTAAAGAAGCTGAAATTTGTTGCAAAGGTAGAAGAGAGTATGCAAATATGTTACGTAACAGCCAATCAAGGTTTCGCGTCGAGAAATATGAAAAACAGGCAGTCGTATAAGAAGCCGGTATTGTGAAGGGTTACAAGAGTTGCATGTAAGTGCTGATGAAAGATGTTTAGAACATTCGTACGATTTGTTTTCAAGTTAGACGTGTTTCTATGGCTTCCAGAAGACGAATGGAAGATTCTGAATGCTGTCGGACGCTTTGAAGCAGGGCAGTCTATCACAGATGTTGCTCTTTTCTTCGGCGTTCATCATTCCGTCATTTCACGATTATGGGAACAATTCCAAACCAGCCAAACAGTTGTCCGAAGACCTGTAGCCGGTCGTCCAAGGGTTACGATCCCCCTCCGAAGATGGATATATTGCTGTTGTAGCCAAGCAGAATCGAAGATCGATCTCCACACGTGTGACATCTATGGTTGCAGCGGCCATTGGTTCTTACCAATGGCCGATATCTGCCACTACTGTTCGTCGAAGGCTACACATGAATGGTCTGTACGCCCGGATACCACAAGTTTGTATTCCTTTATCCGTCCAATCCAGAGGGGCACGATTAAAGTGGTGCCGCCAGCATGTGAATTGGACTGTGTCTGATTAGGGCAACGTTATGTTCACAGATGAGTCCAGATTTGCCCTACAACCCGATGATAAGCGTGTAAGGGTCTGGAGGGAACAAGGCACACGCAATCAGCCGGAGAACATCACCGAACATCACGCATTCCGCGGTGGAAGCATCATGGTCTGGGCAGGAATTTCATTAGGATATCGCACCGACCTGCATTTCTACAGGCGAGGTTCTGTGACGGCTGGACGTTTTCGAGATGAAGTCCTAGACCCCCCTGTGAAAATGTACACTTCAGCAGTTGGTCCTTTTACTTTAATGGACGATAATGCCCGTCCCCATAGAGCTGCCATCTTTGACGACTTTCTGGAGAGGGAGGGGATTGCGCGTATGGAGTGGCCGGCTTACTCGCCAGACCCTAATCCAATTGAAAATCTTTGGGAGGCCCTCGGTCCTGCCTGTATGTAGACGTTTCCCACCTCCAGCGACTCTCAGAGAATTAGAAACTGCCCAACAGGAGGAATGGAGATTACTGGACTCTGCGGGGGTTGATCAACTTATAACAAGCATGATCACACGCTGTACACTTTGCATGAAGGTGAGGGGTGCAAACATACCCTATTAATGTCGGTTTTTGTTGTTTGTTTTGCATTTAAACATCATTTTGTTAATGACGCAAATATGACGTCATCTTATAATTTATGAAAATTCAATATTTTTTTTTATCTCTGTATGTAATTCCTTGTTTTGTTTCATGAATAAACATAGAGCTACTTACTTGCAGCATTTCATGTCAATCAAAGCCTTACTTGTCCATTTTTTCGCATTTTACCGCTCCGTGCTTAACTTTTGGAAGTGAGTGTAATTAGACCGGGACCTACTGCTTAAAGCCGATTCCGAACGGCTACAAACGTCCATGACAAGAGTAGGATTAGAACCCACAGACTTTGGTACCGAATGCCAGCGCCCTAGCCATTCAGCCATCGTACGGCATCCACGTAGTTGGTAAAGATTTCACTGCAAATGGCATCAATATTTACTTGTAAGTCGTAGCAGTTATTGGGATTGTAGTTGGCGGTTTGTTTTTCATCTGCCATTGTTCCTCATTGAACCTCTGTTAAATGTTCAGTCGAAATAAAGTAATTAATGAAATGGTAGCTGTCCAAGATCTGTTCAACAATCTCAGTTGCCAGTCCCAATCGCTCCCCCGGTGGCAGTGATTGTGTTGTGAAGCAACATCGGAGGGGGCGGAGGGTGGGTGGATGCTGAGGCACTAGTCAAATCTGTAGGTTAGATTTTCTGCTGATGATTGCTAATTTTGTTGTCTTAACAAAAAAATCTGTGTGAAAGAATCAGTTCTCTATAGATAAAAATTATTCCTCCCCAGCTTAACACCGGCTAAGTTGAAACCCTTCACCCCGTTTTGAGAGGTCCAGATCATTTCGACGATAAGATTCCCCTCGCGAATATTTAGCCTGCCGCTCGTGTGGACTGATTGTTTGCTGGGCATGGTAGGGTAAGGTTAGGGACCAGCAAAGGCAACTCGGCTTGCATAAATCAGTAGATTTGGTTACTATCCAATTGGGGATTGCGATCTATCGACTGCAGCCATACTAGGCAATTTGGTAAGCCCTTGGGGTTCCATTTTCTTTTATTTTTTTCGACCATGGAGTAGTGCCCAGAGACGGACACCGTATCACGGTGGTTCCACAGGGTGGGACGTGCCCAGTGATATACATATATAACTTGATTGAGTTGCTGGTAACGCGTTCAAGGATTACGACTGTTCCCTCCAAAATTGACCGTACCCAATTTCGCCCGATTTGACGTACTGTTGAAGTCGATGCTCTATACCAGTGTTTCTCAACCTGTCTGTCGAGGCACACCGGTGTACAAGGACACATTGTAAAGTGTGCCGCGACGGTTTTTGACAAATAATTAAAATTGCATGGGTTTTGTAACTTTGAAATAGTATTTGTAATTACCTTAACGGTTTCTAAAAAAAACTTTTTAAATTTAGTTTTCCCGCGTTTTTATTTGATATTATTTTTTCCCAATTGTAATTGGCGTCGATTCAAATTGGCTCTTTCTTAAGATCAAAAGATTTGTGAAGTAAGTAGCTCTTTAAATTTCTTAATCCGGCCGCCTGGCTGTAGCATAAGTCTCAAAAATTTTCTTTTCAATTCAATTCAATTCAATTTAAATTTCTTTAATGCGATTGCATTGCTGTGAACTAATTAAAAAATGTTTGATTCCTTTAGCCATAATGGATAAATATTTAATAAAATCTGGTGTTTCACAAACAGAAGATAAACAAAGAAACAAACGGAAGTAAAAAGATGACTACATCGAATTTGGATTCATCGCGGAAGACCCTCAAATACCATTCTGTGTAGTCTGCAAAAATAAACTTGCAAATTAAGCTCTCGTTCCTAGTAAACTGAAAAGACATTTGGAAACTTTACACTCAGAGGTAAAAAACAAACCAAGATAATATTTTGAAAACATCGCAGCGCAGCAAAATAAAACAGCAAAAAAATTTTTAAACTATATGAAGATATTAAAAAAGGGATTGATTTCCATTTACAAGTTTGCAAAATTAATAGCACAACGCAAAAAAGCACACACCGATGCCGAGTCCATCATTACACCAGCATTAGCTATCATTGTCGAAACAATGCTGGGGAAAGGAAGCGACAGAGAAGGTCAAGAAAAGTACACTTATCCAATGATACAATATCACGTAGAATAGTAGATTTATCTTCAGACTTAAAAAAACAAATTGTCGAGCATTTCGAATTGCACGACAGTGAACTATGGTCACTTTAGATTGATGAATCAACAGATATCGGTGGAATAGCACAGCTCCTTGCTTTCATTCAATTTGTCAAAGATGAAAAATTCTTGAATGAGTATCATTTCTGCAAAGATTTGAAGAGCACGGCGACAGAAAATATATATTTGATCTTGTAAAAGAAAATATTTCAAGCTTTGGTTTGCTGTGGAAAAACTGCGTTGGTGTTTGCACAGACGGATGTCCATCAGTATTGGAAAAAAATATACTATATATTACACTTGAAAGCCAAGAACATTCAAATATTATAAGCTTCCACTGCATGATTCACAGAGAATTTCTCGTTTCAAAATCTTTTAACTCCAAATTTGTTGATTGTTATGAACCAAGTCATCCAAGTGGTCAATTTCATTAAGAGTCGATCTCTTAAATCCCAAATTTTCTCTAAGCTGTGCAACGCAATGGTTTCCGATTACAAAACTCTTTTATATCACACCGAAGTGCGTTGACTTTCGAAGGGAAATGTTTTGAAACGACTTATACACTTAAAAGCAGGGCTGATTTTGTTCTTAGAGGTCGAAAAAACATCTTTTGAATTTCTCTTCAAGACGAGATTTGGTTGCTTAAAGATCAATTTCTCACGGACTTGTTCGAATAGCTGAACTCTCTGAATTTCTATCTCTCTGAATATCTATCTTTTTCTCCTTATTCGATGGGGTCGCGAAAAAATCTCGATGATAAAAAGTGGTCATGAATGAAAAAGTTTAAGAAGCGCTGTTCTAAAGTATTAGGGACTATTCACATAGGGGTCCGGTAGCGGGAGCGTTAAAGTATTGAAATATATTTAACCAATGACAAACCTCCAACCGATTAGCAGCGAAATATTTAACGCCTGTGGTTGATTTATTTCCGTCTCAGCGCCATCTTTCCTTTAAGAGCCTGTTCACATAGGAGTCCGTTGCGTTGCGTTAAGGAAAAGATGACGTTGAGACGAAAATAAACCAATCATAGGCGTTAAAAATTTAATTGCTAATCGTTTGGAGGCATATGATTGGATTATTTTCGTCTCAACGTCATCTTTTCCTTAACGCAACGCTCCTATGTGAACGCTCCTATGTCCCATCTTTTCCTTAACGCAACGCTTCTATGTGAACAGGCCCTTTCGCTTCCGCTACCGGACTCCTGCGTGAACAGGCAGTTGCGCGGAGCTGTATCGTGTGCTAGGGACTTTAACCGTACACTTTTTTTGCTGATTGCATTTAAAGAAAGTAGACGATTGCGTGCCACGCCAGAAAAAAAAATCAAAGACCTATTTCACTATCCTGGTTACGTATCTACACTGCTGGCCACTGTAAATGCAACACCCTGAAGGAAACATGCAAATAACATGAAATTTACAACATGCATTAGCGGAGGTGAGATATGCAAATGATTAGAATTTCAGCGCAGACGCACATCACGCGCGCCTGTGGCGCCACTTCAAAGCGCTATTTAAGGCTTGGAGATTTCGACGATTTCAAGTTCGGCAATCGTGTTTTTCTTGTGGTTTTTTCAAAAAAACGATCAATTATTCCTCGTCGAAAACAGTGATCATCTTTTGATCAAGTATCCGAGTTCGACAGAGGAAGGATAGTGGCCTACCAAGATTGTGGATTATCTTTCAGGGAAATCGGTAGTCGTGTTGGACGAAACCAAACAACTGTAATGCAGATATGTGATCGTTGGATGCAGGAGGGTACGATGGACCGGCGTGTTCGATCGCATCCACCTCAGCGCACCACTTCACGTGATGACAGGCAAATTGTGCGCATGACAGTGACGGATCGCTCAATCACATCACGAACCATAGCACAGCACATGCAGTCTGTAACGCATCACCCAGTGTCTGCGCGTACCATTCGACGCCGTTTACAGCAGATTGGTATGTCCGCAAGACGTCCATTGCTTTGTCTACCCTTGACGCAGAACCACAGACGTCTCCGCCGCCAATGGTGCGATGACAGAAGGATGTCGACGGCAGAATGGAATGAAATTGTCTTTACTGACGAGTCACGCTTCTGTCTGCAACACCACGATGGTCGCATTCGAGTCTGGAGACACCGTGAAGAGAGGATGCTGAACAGCTGCTTTATGCACCGCCAGACTGGTCCTGCACCGGGTATTATGGTATGGGGCGGTATTGGATATCACTCTCGCACACCTCTAGTACGCATTGCCGGTACTTTAAACAGCCAGCGCTACATCTCCGAGGTGTTGGAGCCAGTTGTCCTTCCTTACCTTCAGGGCTTGCCCACAGCCATATTTGAACCGGATAATGCGCGACCACACGTGGCACGCATTGTCCAACGGTTCTTCGTCAATCGCCAGATTGAATTGCTTCCCTGGCCGCCTCGCTCTCCGGATCTTTCGCCTATAGAAAACATGTGGTCCATGGTTGCTCTACGATTGACCCAGATTCCATCCCCAGCTGCTACAGCAGATCAACTTTGGCAACGTGTGGAAGCTGCTTGGTCTGCTGTACCCCAAGAACTCGTCCAAAGTCTCTTTGAATCAATACCGATGCGTGTATCAGCGGAGATCTCCAACGATGGCGGCTACTCTGGCTACTGATTTTGGCAGGAACCACACTTCACAGAAGTCTATAAATTTAATCATTTGATACTTGGTCAACATGTTATCTACAAAATAAATTTTGTTGTGATATCTCTTGACTTTCTTGGTGTTGCAATTTGGGTGGCCAGCAGTGTATTATCTAATATGAGGGAAAAATGCAGATAAAGAGAATGTGAGACGAAACGATTGGGGAAAATGTTCTGTGATACGGAAGGAAAAGAACATGCCAAAAACTGTTGCCACTTTAAACAATAGCGCAAATTATTTCTTTTACGATCTCCAGACGAATCGTAACAATATATAAAACATTTAAAATTATCCAAAATTATTTTCAAAGCTTAAATAAAGGACATCAGATGTAATTATTTTAAAGCGACATTGATAATTGCTATCTTCTTCCCTCTGAATAACACTTTGACTTCCATTAAGTTATATGTGCTGAGCCTGGAAATCCTGGAAGTATTTTTCTAAAATGGCGTCCGATGGAGGTCTGAAAGTTGACAACCCCGGTGAATCTATAGACTCATTAAATAGAGAAGTTGAAACTTTAAAAACTCGTTTAGAAGAAGAAAGAAAAAAACTCAATGATGTAGCTCGTAAGATATCACATAATTTATATCGAGCTCTATTAATGTTTTGCAATAATAAAGATATATGCGTTGTGTGTGACTTTGTTTATTTACTTTTTTATATCCCGTATGTTTGTTATTTTAATAACATTTTCTTGTTTAGGACTATGTAATCTGTCTAAACCTAAACTTAACAATGTAAATTTGATAAGTTATTTTACACAATATTGTTATCTTCTTAAGTGTTTGTATTATAAATTTTTCCCACTTATAAATAATTAATTGTAATGCAAAAACTTATTGTTTATAACGCCGCAATTTATTTAAATGGACAATTCATGCCATATTTGCATTAGAAATTTAGTATCTTAAATTATTATACACTGAATTAGGTAGTCTTAATAACTCATTTCTCAGATCTTGAGATTTTAATTACATTCATTGGAAAAGGTTATGTAAATTTTTACCTTTTCCAATGTAGAAATGTAGATGTGTTGTAAATCTACATTTTTACCCTACAACAATTTTTAAATATATGATTATGAAACATAAATTGCATGACCATTCGTCGATGAGGTTAGCAGCACTTATTTAGTAATTTCAGTAAGCATGTAGATTTTGTTGTCGATATATAAAAACTGTTTTGAGCATGAAATTTTTTTTTTCAACATTTTGTGTTGAATTTTAGCTTGATGTTTGAGAGAATATATATATATTTATGCATTTATGCAATTGATAATTCACCTAACCATAATGACTTGAATTTTTTATATTTTATATTGTGTGTAATTGAAAATTAAATGAAATTTTAATGTCCTCTTCTTTTTTTAATTTTAAGAATAAATGTTTCTAGCTATAAATTGAGAGCTTAGCAGTTAAAATTTGAAACAAGCTGTGTGTGATGCATATAACATTGTACCATATAATGAAAGAAACTGCATTAAATTCTGTATTTTAATATACTTGTGAAAAAATGTTAGAACTTGCTAAAAGTTAATATAAAAGAAAGCTTTTATATTAACTTTTAGCAAGTATGTAATTTTAGTTTAAGATTCTTTAAAATATTAAGTTAGAACCTCCTTGTCTTCCCATTTTTAGATTTTTCTAGAAAATGGAGAAAAAAAAATTATGCAAAGGTGATTTTTATTGCATTTATGAAACATGGGATATACATGATAGATACTAAATATATAACCAAACAAATCTATATAATATTGAAATGCAACAGTGCTTAATAGAAAATGCACTATTTATTTCTGAATTGAATGTCTGATGTGGACTGAAGTCTTATAATGTTTCTAATATAGATGAGCACATTGTAATACAATATAAAAGGTATTCAAAATGGGTAGCTTTAAACTTATTTACATAGAATTTAATTTTTCTTGGTTTTACATAAAATTTTGGAAAAATATGTTTTTTTAATCTCATTCAAAGTGTTTGAATCATCGCTTGTAAATATTAGAGTGAAATAAGTGTGAGAGATTTTCCATATTTTACATGAAGTAGTGAATCAAGGGCATGACATTTTATTTATTTTTTTTTGTTTTTGTTTGGGTGTGTACACACACACACACACATATATATAAATATAGACAAACTAATTTGAAAGTACCTAAATCTTAGACTTATTTTTGATTATCTTTATTGATGACAACTTTATTAACAGCTTAATTTTTCTTTTGAGAATGGTCCTTTATAATATGTATATAGGAGCAAAAGATCAAACTTGTCAGATCCTCTAATTAGGAGCATTAACCATGCAGATATTAACTATGAATTCCTTGTAAAATATAGCATCAAATTCTCAAAGGTTAAGAATTTTATTTTAAATAAAATATTCCTTGCAGAATATTTGATCAAAAGACTTGGCAGTTAATTTTTTAAAGCAAATAACAAGTATATAAGAAATGTTATCTTTACATAGATATGAAACACCCTGATTATCATTTATCAGATGTTATGAAATTTGCTGAACATCTCATAAGTTAGTTAACTTATTTTTTCTTATACAGAATGGTTTCAAATCTCTGAAGTTCAGAACCTCTGATATTTTATCTATCATGTTATATATTCTTTTCTCATTGAAAATTTATGCACTATAATGTGCAGATCTGATCTTAATATGTATATTTTTATTTTAGTTTCTAAAGTTGCAGAGAGATTAGAACCTATACAAAATTTAAATATTAAGCCTCGAAGGGTTTTAAAAGGTCATCAAGGAAAGGTTTTGTGCTCCGATTGGTCACTTGATAAAAGGCATATTGTCAGCTCATCTCAAGTATGTAAATTGATATATGTATTTATAAAATTCAAATATTTAATTCTATTTTGAAAATTTTTCTCTTGTTATATTCTTATTAATGCCGTCACATTAACAAAAAGATTTTTTTTTCTGTAGTAAACTTTTTCTATGCTCAATTTTAATTTGTTGCTTTGGACTATATCCTGCTATCATCCTGTGAATGTTTTCTTACGAATTCTTAAAATGGTCTCTATTGGCATGTACCGTAATTTCGCACGTAAACGCCGCACCCACCACAAGTGCCGCAGGGACTCAAATATCCTTTGAAAATAATGAAATCGGGGTAAGCGCCGCACCGGCGTAAACGCCGCACATTTCCTCTTAGTTACCGTACCATAACCAAATATTGAGACACCAGCAGAGATTGTAGGTTATTTCCGTAATAAACTAATACATTTTAAAGTAATAAATTCAATACAGTGCTAATTTTAAATATTTCTCTTTAATAATAAAAAATAAATAAATTTACTTTAACACTAAAATTGCCGAATGACATCCCATACCTATAAGCGCCGTAGGCAGTCATTTTGACAACTATGATTTGCTTTATCTAATACGGTTTTTTATAATTAAATGTCACGTACTGCTACACGTCTATCGTAGTACATTACAAAAAAAAGGTATAAAATCTGAAAGGGTACAAGCACATTTTTATTTCACAGTAACACATGATAAATTATTAAAAAAGAAAAAAGAAAAAAAATAAACGTAATCATGTAACATAAAATCGGTAATATACATAAAGCATACAATTATGAATAAAAGTAATAAAGACATTAGGTAATACAAATAACCATTGTTAGATCTTGGGCTCTTTTCCACAAGAAATTTCTCACAAAATTAGGGATGTAACGAATATTCGGCCACTACTCGGTATTCGGCCTATTCGGCCCTTTTGCCGAATATTCTGCCTGGCCGAATACTGGACAGATATTCGGCCGAATACCTATGGCCGAATGTTGTTTGACATTTGGCTAAATAAATTCATGATAATAAAAAAAGATATTTTTTTAAATGTGCTTTAAAATATATTTATTGAAGAATATTGCAAAGTTAGATTTTCTAATAATTAATGCAGTGCAATATAACATTTACTCAATTTGAGTTGTATAATACTTAAGTGTATTTCATAATGTTACGTAAATAAAAACGTTTTCTTATTGCAAATAGTTTTTTATATAAAATGCATTATTAATATATATATATATATATATATATATATATATATATATATATATATAGTTTGTTAAATAGAAGTCTGAATACTATTTGAATCAGCAATTAACATTTCTTCATAATGAATACCCTTGATAATATCAATTTATCAATAATATGCACTACAAATATATGCTTATGTAATTATTAATTATAAAAATAAAACATTAATTATTCATTTAATGAATGCCTTTAGATACATAGAGAAACAAGCTACATGATATAAAAAATATTTAATGGTTAAAAATGGTTTACACAGTAAACTTTACAGGTTTAAAATATCATTTATCATTGTAAAGTCTGAAATTATGATGCAAGAATAATAATTTTTCAGCATTTTACAGGAAGAAGTCTGTTCCGTTTGGTTTCATACATATTACCGGCTTCAGAAAATAAACGCTCACTGTATACTGTGCTTGCAGGAGCTGAAAGATATTTTCTTGCTAAATTTGCAAGTCTTGGAAAGTTTTCTGCATTTGCTTTCCACCAATTAAATGGACACTCCATCCTGCCTATTAGAGGTTTATCAAAATAGGAATTTACCTCTAATAATTTATCGGCTGAATTTTCATTTGTATTTGTCGTGTTCTGCGAATACTTTATTTCTGTAAAGCAATCCCAAAACGGCGAGGGTTTCTCTTTCTCATCAGTGATTCCAACATCTGAAGCTGTTTTGTTAACTGCACAATCGGTGCCCATAGTTTTGAGAAATGAAGTGAGCTTTCTTTTAATAGCACTTATTTCTTCAACATCTTGTTGATTAAAAAAAAGCTAGTTTATATCGTGGATCTAAAGCTGTTGCAATCACATAATTTTCATTATTTTCAAATGATGAAAATCGTTTGTCTATATTTTGTATAAGAACATCTTTTACTGTTCCAACACCAAAAAATGGTCTCCTGACTTAGAGAGGTATAATTTCAAAGTTTTAATCATCGGTATAACCACAGAAATTGAGCATTTTGTAGAACTAACCTCTTTTGCTATTGCTTCAAAAGGCTTCAACAAATTCAAAAGTTTTTCCAAAAGCATCCACTGATTTCCAGTTAAATTATTTATATCTCCATAATCGGCTGCATATAAGGAAACTGCACTTTTTTGTTCGTTTAAACGTTCTAGCATATAAAATGTGCTGTTCCACCGTGTTGGTACATCTTGGATCAATTTTTTCTCTTGCATGCCAAGTTTCTCAATCTGGATATCTTTCAATCTAGAACATGATAGAGATGAATGATTGAAGTGGCCCACAATCTTTCTAGCTGTTGCAATAAGGTCATTTACAGTTCTTTGTGTAGATAATGCATCTGTTACCACTAAATGCAACAAATGTAAAAAACACCATTCAGACTGCATATTTGCAATATTTAGACCCTTTGTAATGTTACTGCCACCATCCCTCAGAACAAGATGAATTTCATTTAAATTCCATTCAGTGCACACTTTCTTGATTATGACACTAATAGCTTCTCCCGTATGAGAGCCAGGAAAGTGTTTTGCACAAAGAACAGCATCATAATAAACGAAATTGTTGCTTATCCAATGTCCTGTCACACTTATAAAGCTGTGATTATTCGCAGAACTGGTCCAGATATCTGAGGTAAAAGAAATCTCATCTGCTGTTGCTAGTAGAGATGAAATCTTCCCCTTACAATCTTCGTACATACTTGGCAACACAGTGCCCTGGAAATAATTTCTGCATGGAACTTTATATCTTGGTTCTGTTTCTCTCATTAATTTGATAAAGCCTATGTCTTCTACAAAAGAAAAGGGCTGGTTATCACAAGCGATCATCTCTCCTATGATTTTATGCAGTTTTATTGCTCTGTGATCATTTATGTCCCAAAGTTTCTTTTTGTCTAAAATTCCTTCCAAAGTTTCTTGCTTTCTTTTGATGCCTTGGCTTACAGCTTTTGGCTCCAATGAACTATTCTTTGAATCTGAGTTGCTTTCCTCATTTATTCCACTGTAAATCGTTGGATGTTTTTTTTTTTATATGATTTACCAATGAAGTTGTTGTAGCTCTTTTCCCAATGCCTCCTCTTGATAATATACTATCACACAGTCTGCATTTAGCTTTAGTTTCAACATTTACTTGGGGCTCAAAGACTTCCCAAATAAAACTTTTCTTGCGAAGTGAACTCATAATAACTTACTTGCTTACTTCCTATTTGCTATAAACTAACAACTGCTTCCTGTATACCAGGTAAAATTATTTTGCTCGGTGCATGAGCATCAGTCAGCTAAGATTGCTTTTCAAGGTCTAAAATTACTTTTCCATGTGCAACAGCAAAGCTTATCTACTTTTCATTTTCAAAAGAATGAACTGGGATGGGTACTGGTTTCACAACAAAGACTTTCATTCCTACAGGCTTTTGGACCAATAGGGAGCCACAAACTTCTCACAATAGAACCTGCTTGACCAGGGTCATTTACTAAGGGCTATTTTAGGGGCTATCTCATTGTGAATTATGGGGGAGAGTAAGCAATATGAGGCACTTGTTAACAACTTTGAAAGTAAGAAAGGAGAAATGTCTCACTGGGTAGTAAGTAGAAGTGAAGAAGAATATTTATATTTTAATGTAAATAACTTAACATCCTGAATTAAAGAAAATTAATTTGTTATATGATAAAAAAAATTGACATGCAAGTTCTTAATTTTCTGGGTTTTAATAATTTTTTCGACAAAAAAAAAAGAGTTAAAAAGTACCTTTAACAGTAGTAATGAGTTCTTATTTTAAATAAAATATATAAATTACAAGTATAACTATACTTAAAATATGTTATTATTAATTATTTAGATTTGTGAAATCCGTATTGCCTTATTATTGGCATCAAGATATTTAAAATATACAAAGATTAAAAAAGCAAATTTGTTAATATTTATTTCATTTATAATTTAAAATTTGAAAATTATTTTAATTACAATAAAAAGTGAAACTTTTTTAAAAAGTAAGTATTCGGCTGCCGAATATTCGGCGTAAAATTTGACCGAATATTCGGTATTCGGCTATTCGGCCAAATTACTATTCGTTACATCCCTACACAAAATAATTAATAATTAATAATTAATAATTTCTCACAAAATAATTATCATAGTCTTTTTAAGTTATTTATTCCTCTAATGAATAAAGCTAGCTCTCTCACTCTCAGAGCTAAACACAACACACACTCACCCCTCTCTCGCAGGGGAGCGTCCCTCATAGGGTTGCTACATTTTTAGTATGGCGCCTTCGTAGAAGGGTTGCTACATTTTTGGCATCTGTCAGAACAACCATCAAAAGGAAAATATAAGCTACACAATTAAGATTTACCAATCAAAACCACCAAAGTCCTCATCTTCCGTATCGGAATTAAAAAGAGACATTTTTGGATCAATTTTCGTACCTGGATCGTTTGGATCTTTCTCGTTGGAAGAACTGTTGTCGTCAGACCTGTCGTCGTCTCCGGCATTAGGAACAATTATTTTTGCCTTTATAAAACTGTACATTATTTACTTAATGGAGACACCTCTCCGTGCTTGAGAGACCCACTTCGCGACTTCTACGAAAGTTGCCTTTTGCATAGTTCTGCGTTTTGTGTAGGAATGTAGACCTTCAATCATCCACGATTCCCAGATACTTCGCATTCGGCATTTGAATGCTTTGTTTACAGCAAAATAAAGTGGTTGAATTAATTTTGACAAACCTCCAGGAATTATTGCTAAATTTGCAGACACAGTCTTCGCTGCAACTTTAACGGGCTTTGACAAGTGGGCCTTCATCGAGTCCATTATAAGTAGCCCTTTTGGATTGAAAAAAGCTTTCCTTTTCCACCAGACTTCGTTCAACAAATCTTGTCTTACCGTTTCATTCATCCATCCTTTCTCGTTCGAGCGGATCACAACATCATTAGGAAATTCTCCTTTGGGGAGAATTTCTCTTTTAAAAACCAACAGAGGTTTCAGTTTTCACCGCTTTCTGTGCAAGACAAGACACAAGTAAATGAATTTTTGTCGTGACTGGTAGTAATAATACTCACTGTAGTTTCGCCAATCTTGCTCACAGTACTGCTAGGAGAACAGTCGAAAGTCAAAGGCACCTCTTCCATGTTGATCACCTGATCCGTGGAAAACTTCTTTCAACTGGTCCCCAATAAACTCCAGGAAAGAAGATTTCTTTACCTCCCAATAAACAGGCAATTTTTGGCATCACGGTTGTACGGGCCCTAACGGAGAGGTTTTTTTCGTTTCATGAATCGGTAGCACCAGTTGGATCCAGCTTTGAAATTGTCTATTTCCATGTTCGCCGCCATAACTCTGGCTTGTAAACGTATCCTTACTGTGGATTTTGAAATGCCCTAACATTTCTGGTTTGAAATCCATTTCTCGAGTTTAGTTTCCATTTGAGGCCAAGAAGCTTTCCCCCTTCTGCATGCCCTATTACTTTTCGGCATCTTTAGTAGAGCTTTATTTTCGGAGCCCCATCGCCGAACACAACGTTCATCAATACTGAACTTTATTTCTGATTTCTTCTGCTTTGGCAATTACATTCAACTTAAAATTAGCACAATAGCTTTTGTGTCTGCGTTTTGCAGCCACTTTGTCAATTAGTTTCACAGTAAGGGAGAAAAAAAAACTATTATCGCAGAAAGAGAGAGAACGACAGCAATGAATGTGAGTGGTTGACAAAGTGTGTATGAAATCGTCGTCAGGCTTTTCCAAAAATAGTCAAGAAGTTGGCACTTGCGCAGTGATAAACGTCTGTTCAAGAAATGCGTAAGGCTCAATATTAGTAGAAAAGCGCAAGCTGAAAAGATTTTAAAATCCGAAATCAGCATAAACGCCGCACCGGCGTAAGCGCCTCTCCCAACAATTTTTGAACTTTTTTTTACGTATGCGCCGCGGCGCTTACGTGCGAAATTACGGTATATCTATTATGGGGCAAATTGTCATGATAGTGTTTTGTTGTATTGATATCCGTGATGTCCTTGAGTGGTATTTCATTGGGCCCAATTATAACATGTACTTTCTTAAAAGTTCAAATCTTTTGAATTCATAGATTGTATTTTAATGCATATTTCTGTAGAAGTGTATCTAAATTAAGATTCTACCATAGTCATGTTATAATCTAAACAGGACTTCAGGTTTATTGATTCCTTTTAAATGTCCATCTGACTGTACAATCAGCACTCTCAATAGAAATTTATATAATTGTTTAATCGGGAAGAGTCAATGACTAAACTAAATTGTTTTTCATGGCCTGTCCCAATTTTCTTTTTATTATATAAGGGTTTAAGAGTGTTTTGTTCTATATATGTTTGACATTGCTTGTATACTGGATGATGGCTGAATGGCTAGGGCACCGTCAATCTATACCAGAGTCTGTGGGTTCGAGTCCAATTCTTGGCATGGACATTAGTAGCCATTCACAATTAGCTTTAAACAGTAGCTCCCTGTCTAATTAGCCCTTGTTTAGCAAAAATTGACCGCAACACTCCAAGCCAAACCTAAACAAATTGAAATTGCTTGTTCTTATTGTTCTTTAAAAATATTTTTAAGGTTATTGTTTGTGTATGTACATATATGGTTGCTTAATTTTATTCAGATAAGTTAATTAATTTTCACAAAATTGGTTTTTCTGATTGGTTGTATTTAATATTTTTATTGTAAATAAAGCTTTTTTTTTTTTTTTTTTTTTTTTTTTTTGTGTAGTATAAATTTGTCTTGTTATACTCAATGGTTTCATTTCCATTTTCACTTATTTTTTGGTTGGGATTTAGATTTTGTTAGTATTTGTTATGTGTTACTGTGGTTATAATTAGTAAGTTCAAAAGGCAAATTTTATGTGTTAGAATTAATTCTCATTTTTTTTTTTTTTTTTTTTTTTAAATCTAGGATGGAAAAATGATAATATGGGATGCATTCACTACAAACAAAGTAAGTTAATTATGTGTTTTTTTTAAATAAACATTGTGTTATTTTAAATACATTGATCCTTTACTCTTTAAATTTTGTTGCCATGTGCTGGAATTAGAAATGTTTTTTAAAATGTGGTTGTCTGTTTCAATCCCCTCTCAAGAATTTCTTTTAAGGCGAAGAGATGTTTCAGTATGAGAAGTTATTAAGAGTAAACATATGATAAAAGTATAAAATATTTGTATTTATCATAAAAATAAAGATGCTTCCATAATTCTTGTTTACCTTTCATGATTCTTTTCTTTAATTCACCTTGAGTATGTAGTTTTATCGTATTAATAAGAAATTCAAATGAAAAGAGGTTACTTTTCTTATATTTTGATAAACTACTCTTTATCATTGCTTGCCAATCCTATTGTTTCTAAATGTTAGAGTAAAAAAAGTTAGAAGATTCATTAATTGGAGCTGTTTTAGGTAAATTAACATTCTTTAAAGAGCAGGAATTGAAATATACCATAAGTTAATGATATAAGTAGAAAAGAAAATGTCTCATCGTTGAACCATTAAAATTAAAAATTGAGCGTTTTTAGACAGGAGTATGAGTTAACCATATATTTTCTTTGTCAGTGTTACAAAAGGTGCACAAATATCAAATACCTGACATCAGAACAAAAGCATAGACTGGGAAATTTTAATATTTGATGCTTTATTCCAATAAAGTATGAACTTTAATTAGTTTATGATAAAATCCTAATTATTATATCCTTAAGTTGGGATTCATTTCCATTATATTTTCCATCAAGTAGCAAGGTGAATGACAGAATTAAAAAAAAAAAATTCTTATAGGAGTCTTTTTTTTTTTTTTTCTTGTACAAATCATTGTATAAGAAAAAAAGTCACGGATTAAATCTTCTATAAGCATGCTACTGCTTTTTTTTTTTGTTTGTTTAAGGAAAAAGAAAGAATTATAAGGGATGAAAAGAATAAATTTTATGCATTCTTCATTAGAACTAAGAGTACATGTATGAATAAAAACTTTTAGAATAGCTTTCTCCAAATGGATTTCTTTTATAATAGCTTTTTATACCTGACAATGAGTAACTATCCTGTAAACCTAATCAGTGAGTGATTCATGTTTGGCACAGATAGCTGTTTTGTTCATTTTGATTGTTGGTAAATAAATTTAAATGTCCATGAAGTATAAACTAAAATTTAAAAAAGTAATAGAAATAAAGGTGATGGCTTATTGATTTGGATCAAGTATGGCCACATACATTCTTTATCGAGAATCTTCACTGTCAGAACAAATGGCATTATATTATGTATTTCAAAAATTTTTATTCAGTAAAACAAAACACAATTTAAATGCTATTATATGCAGCAGTACTATACTAAACTTAATATTGAAATAGAGGTATTTTATTAATCTGAATAAATAATAATAAAAAAATTATCTTTAAGTAATGATAAAAACGGTTAAAAAAAATGGAATGCAAACCTTCAAATTCCTTAGGTTAGACAATAAAAGTTTTAAGGATTTAGTTTCTAGCTGCTAAGAGTGAATGTTCATTTTAGTCTATAGCATTCTTGAATTGTCTTTATATCTCAGAAATGGTTCAAGAATTCAAGTTAAGGATTAATTCTTTTAATGTAAGAATCAATTTTTTCATTATATAATTAAAATTTTTGTATTAATAGTTTAGTTTTAAAAACTTTTCTGAGAAATTTTGTAAAGCAACATGTGTAAGCTGGAAACAGAGTGGTTTTTAGTTACAAAATCACTGTTAAATATATTTATATAAGTCAAATTTTTTTTAAACATTTAACATTTAACTATTCTACTTTGTTTTTAAAGGAAATTTATATTTTAGGAGCATGCAATTACAATGCCCACCACTTGGGTTATGGCATGTGCATATGCCCCATCAGGGAATATGGTGGCCTGTGGGTAAATATATTTTAGTGAAATAAGCATGCTGAATTCTGAAATGTTTTGAAGGCATGAGATTTAACTGTTTTAAAGTTAAATAATGGCTGATATCAGTAGATGTAGTTTTTTTACAGCATTGAAATTTTAATTTGTATATTCTATTAAAAGATTCAAGTAGTTTTATCAATACATAGTTTTATAATATATAAAACTTCTGGACTACTGACATGTTACTAGTTCTTTAAATTTATTTCTCAACATAATTGAGTAATAAATGAAAATATTTACATATATATCTAATTTATTTTCACTTTTTAGAAGTATTACCAAAAAAATCTATATTATTTTGTATGGTCAAGATTGATGATATTGATTTTCTATGTTATCGGTATTTTGTATAAGAAAACTGTACAGTTGGGGCACCTCCTCAATTTCACGACTCGTGTTTAGTCAGGGTATCAATTTTTGTGATAGTTTTAAAAAAATGCACCATTTTTAGTCTTGCTTGTGTTGCATAATGTCTTCGCTTTATTTTGTGTCTTTTTCTTTCTTGAAACTCCATTGTTTATTTTGATATATATCTGTTTTATATTTTCAATCTGAATTCAGTTAGTTCTACAATTAGCTGTTATAATCATTAATTCTGTTTATATAGCTTTTATAAACTGGCATAACTTTTCTATATATACTGCCTAATGAAGGCCATTTCAATTAATATTAATCAGTTAGAATAAAAACTTATGTTTTGTCTGTATATCATAGGTGAAATTTATATCTAAATTTCATAACTCCATTACACTCAGTCCTAAGAAGTGTTCCTCAGTCTTTCTCTGCTTTATTCAAAACACTTTTTGAACATTTTGAAACAGGATGTTAAAAATAACCCACCAAAAGATTGTATGGAAGGTTTAAGGTTTCTTCTATGCATTTCTTTGTTAGTTTTACCTCTTTTGTGACCTTGCAACCTTGATAGCTTCGAACTCTGTAAACCTCTAAGTGCAGGTTTATTCTGTCTATAGGTTTGCTGGAGGGAAAACAACCTTAAATAGTGTTTATGGCTTAAAAGATACTATTTTTAGTCCATTATTTTACTGCGAATTATCTATTGTTATAAAAATTTGATAATGATTATGGCTATCTCTGCTTACACATATAAGACCTGTCACACTGAAGACCAGTGCTGCATACCAACACTTGCAAACTCAGCTGAGGCAGGCCCCGATTATGAATGCTGGGGGCCCCTGGGCAGATGCTATTTGGGGGCCCCCTTATGAACATTTATAAAAATAAGAACTTTCCATGGGATATACATACTATTAGAAGTACTAGGTGCATACACCAAGGGGGTTTAGGGGCCCCCTACCATCAGGGGGCCCTGGGCAAAGTCCCGATTTGCCCATGCGATTAAAAGGCCCTTAGCTGAGGGTTTATTTCCTCTGTTTGGTTTATGAATAGTATAGGCCTGGGCAGACAGCACAGATTTGCCTACCAAATTGGGCAACCCGGGAGCCCCTATTTTTTTAAAAAGAAAAATGGATACTAATTGAGGTAGTCAAGTGTTATAGTATTGTTCTAAGTCATAAATTTAATGTTAATGGCCAAAATTCTTTATGCACAGCATGGTAAGTGTCATTAATTAATTACTGCAGTGCTGGCATCCACAATTAGTTGAAATATTACCAATAGATGATACAGGGAGGAACATATTTATATACTTCAGCAGTTAGCCCTGTTTTCTATTTATCAAATATTATTTTGTGTCAGTATTGGGATGTGTTTAGGTTGGTGAGTTCTTAGAATATTTAATTGAATTAATAAATATTTTAAAGCTTTTTGCATGAAAATATTTTAAAAGATTATATTTTTATTTACTGGAGCATATCTTATAAATATAAATACAAAATTTATTTTAGGGGCTTAGACAACAAAATTACTGTATATCCTCTTAGCTTTGAAGATGATGTTTCAACGAAAAAGAAAGCTGTAGGCACCCATACTAGTTATATGTCCTGTTGTCTTTTCCCTAATTCAGATCAACAGGTAAATTTTAATATAAAATATGTGTTTTCTAAATTCTTCTGTTATTCTTTAGTGTTATGTTATGAAAGTTATTTTATGCTGAGTTATTGATATTATGTTAATTTTATTGTCTAGGACATTTGTGGAAGTTGTGAATGTTTGGTTTTGTTGAAAAGAAAAATTAATGAAAGCTATTAAAAATGCATATATCACAGTATCTAAAATCTAATGTAATTTAATACCTGTATGTTTAATTATTCAAAATTATATTTCTCTTCTTTAGAAATTAATATAAAAATCTTAAGATTTGTATACAATAAAAAAATTTAGTGCATTAAAGTTTACTTTAATTAATACCCCAATTTTCATATTCCCTGTCATAATGATGAGCAAAAGCTCTTTGTTGTACATTTTAGGAATTATGCCTAGATAAAACTTTGTTTTGACATATCACAGGGTTTATGTGTACTAGAGGTGACTTCCTATAATAATCCAGTCATATATTTTTAAGGTAGGAAATTATTTTTTTTCTGCATACATTAATTCTAAGGTAAAAAGTGTGATGATAAAAAAATTCAGGTGTATGTTTTTTAATATGTTGCTTATATCCAAATCTCTTTCACTTTCTTAATGGTCTTTTACAAAAAGATTATAGTGTCTCAACCAGCATAAAATTTAATTTACAGTTTCTGCATTGCTTTTGGCTCAAATTTATAGATTTTGATGGCTTTTTAACATAAAAGTATTAACCTAAGAGCGTTTATCTACATATATTAATTCCAAGGTAAAGAGTGTAATGATTAAAAAAAAAAAATTC